>WFKH01007768.1:24712991-24746130 GCA_016163765.1 Magallana hongkongensis
TTTGTGTATCGTCGCTTTAAAGCCTTTTTATACGCTCTAATCTAGATTTAAATCACAACCAATAAAAAACAAATAATTTTATCAGAGGACGGATTGACCAAAGTGTGGGGACCGATCGACCAAAATAATGTGTAAATCCTATAAAATTATACCTGGGGACGGTTTGACTAAAAGTTAGGATGGTTTGACCAAAATTAAGGGAGGGATTAGAATTGCCTATATAATTATACCATGGGACGGTTTGACCAAATTTTGAGGTCGGTAAGCCAAAAGCCAGGGGACGGATTGACCGGGACGGTTTTATTTGGGAACAGATTGACTGGATTTCATTCGTGTGTGTTTCGAATATTTTTTTAATAATGTAAAATTATCATGTATCTTTATAAAGTAGGTGTACACAAACAATTTAAAGTCTAATGTATAATTTGCATACCAACACTTAATCAATCAGTAGATATTAAAGAAATTGAAGTGAATATACGAATATACACAGAACATATGAAGGGAAGGGTTACCAGCATATCCAAAATTAAAGAACATACATTACCTCTAAACTAATAATAAGCTTGAACCGTATACGTTGTATCTAAATTATCAAAACATGAGAGGTCAACTTTTGCAATTCAGATGTGGAACTCTACCGGTTCGCATTGAAACTGGACGTTTCCGTAATGAACGAATATGTCACCGTCTTTGTATAATATTCTGTTCAGAACAGTGTATTAAAAACATTTTCTTTTATATTGGACTTTGTATAAAAATTTGAAACAGAAATATTTTCACTTTTAATTCCAAACAATTTGATAATAATCAATATTTATTTGTTTCATTGATCAACTTTAATCTTGGAAATTCCAACTTTAATCTTGAAAATTCAAAGTTTAATCTTGGAATTTCCAACTTGAATCTAAGAATTTCCAACTTTAATCTTGGAAATTAAAACTTTAAAGTTGGAATTTCCAAGATTATTTAAAGTTGATTAATGAAACAAATAAATATTGATTATACTACTTATACGATTCCGTAAGTATGACATCACCAACCATGCATTAAATTTATGTTTACTGCCTTTTTAAAAAGCCGGTCATTTCAAAATAAATGTAAATTCTTTTTGTTCACAAACGAACCGATATTTCTTTTCTTTATATGTCATCTATTTGATAAATTTTACCAAATGCAAGCATTAATTCTAAATTAAACCCCTCCCTGTAAGTTAGATACTCTGGAATCATTAGGTTTCGTGATGGTTCAATTTTCGTAAAAATTCGTGGATACCTCTCATGCACGAATTAACATCCTCCACGAATTAATAGATTAGGGTTATGAAGTCATATTCCTTTTGTAGGTATAAGAGAAAACACGAAATTACATCCCCACGAACCTAGAAAATTGACCACCACGAATTTTAATGATTCCACAGTATATCAAAGCTAGATTTGTGCATGTGTCACTGTTGTGCGTTGTTGCCTGCTCAAGCGATGTTGTCAATGGGCAACTTGATTATAGTGTACAGACACTTCAGTGTTTCTTTAATAAAAGTTCACCCTATAGTATAATAATAATTATTATAATATCATATTTTACCCAGGCACATGATTGGTCGATTGCTGTCACATGACCGTGATATAAATTCTGTTATAGACCTTACTATACTAAAAATAGAAAATTTATAGACCTCACTATACTAAAATTAGATTTTCATGACAAAATACTGGTTTTGGCACGTGCGACATTGTGACGTCATAATAGCGAAATCAACACCTATACATTATGAACAAAATATTTTACTATTAATTAAAGAGAATGAAGAGAATTAGTTTATGATTTATTATAATAAAACAATTATAGCCTTTTGATATCGGTCAATACATGGTTGTATAGACCTAATGAGAGTATATCGACCGAGGACGAAGTCCTCGGTCGATATACTCTCATTAGGTCTATAAAACCATGTATTGACCTCATCAAAAGGCTATAATTGTATAATATTATCACTTAAGTTATATACTACTAAACTTGAACCTGTCAACGTCATATGCACAAGTTGACCGAGTAAGATGAACAGAATGAAAAAAAAAATATATTAAGTAAAGTATTGCCAAAATCATGCCCTTTCTACCACCCTTTCCAAAAGATTTTTCCATTTATAGACTTAATATGAGGAGATCAGAGAGTGCCCTCTCCCCTTGGTTGGATGGTCGATCTTCACCCTCCCGGGTGGATTTTCTGTGGGATATTTTCTTTTTTTCAATCGCTTTTGGTGGGTCAATGTTCAAAACACAATTTTCAAACTATTACACTACTATATGGTGAACTTTAATATTACAGACAAGGTTGGGGTCAATTACTTTAAAATGTAATTAAATACTTTCAAATACATTGATAATTTTGTCAATTACTTGCAATTACAATTACATTTATTTTTTGAAATATAATTAATTACTCTCAATTAATTTGACAAATGTAATGAAATACATTTCAATTACTTTAGTTTTATTTAAAAGAATCTTAATAAATTTCTATAAGTAAACTTTTATTTAGTATTTTTGTTTTTAGGTATGAGAGGGGTTTACATCTTAACAAAAATAGACCTTTACCTATTCACCTGGGCAGTGTGTTATGCTCTATAACATACTATGAGTCATTTAATTATTGCATAAACACAAACCCATGCCATACAGGTATGCAGACTATCTTCTAACTTGGAAAAAAGTAGTTGAAATGTAATTGAAAAGTTATTGAAAATACATTACAATTTGTAATGTATTTAAATACATTCAATTACATGGAATCGAAGGCAGACCTAGTTACAAATTACTTCCAATTACTGTGAAAATTGTAATTAATTACGCTTAATAACATTTATATTTTTCAGTTACCCCATAACAAGTGCCTGTGTTATAATGCGTAAAATCTTTCCAACCTGCCAATACTTTTGGTACTTTGATTTTATTCTAAATACGAAACCGGAAGTGAGATTTCGAAGCCCGTTTCCTGTTGTTGGATGGAGAGGATTACTTGAAATATTTCGTAGACTTTTAGGTCTGCAATGCTTTTTAGAATGCCAAGATCTTTTCATCCTAATGCAACAACAATAATTGAGAAAGGTAAGATTTTGCGATCATCTATTACAGATCTACAGAACAGTTTGATTATGTAAACATATTTTTTTCCACATAGGCCTGTCATAGGGTACAAACAAATGGTTGGGGAAAATTTCCAACCGAGAGTTTTTCTGTTTTTATCAAAAATGGTGTGACAGATGGCATGTAGAGCCATTTCTGTGTAGAATTTAAATCTCGCCCTATTTTAAAAATGATATTTTGGATAAAAACCCAAATTAATGCAACCCGAATTATCTCAATGAAGTCAATTCAACAAATTTGACCTAACCATCCACTTTATAAACACATTGATTATAAAGAGTTTTCTAACAAGCAAATTTTTAACATGTATTCAGCTAAATTGCTTATACTGAGGAATTGTATTTCTCATGTGAATTGCAACTTTAGATTGGTCACATTTTATTTATTTTATGCCACTAAAGACGTTGTTGCACATTATCTATTTCTTAATTTTATAGTAGTATATGTATTTGAATATGGTTAACTTGGTCAACTTTAATTTGAAATACTTGTTAGAATGACATTGGATTACATATGATCAGATAAGGTATGTTGTCAGTGTACAAACCATTGACATTTCTGAACACAAAATTTGAAATCTGCTTAATATCTGTATGCTTTGGAGAGATTATGATGTCATGTAATGTTTGTTGCATTTCAGATACTTTAAGTGTCTTAAACAACAAGTTGATTTTTTGAAGCCGTAATACATACATGTTTACAGTTTAACAGAAATTTTTTAGTTTAGAAAATTTAACTTGAAATACAGCCTACTCCGGATATATTGAAATTCAGGGGACCATGCAAATTATTTCAATATATCCGTAATTCAATATAAGCGAAATCGACGGACGTAAAGCCGCCATTTTTAAAAGTTCAATCCCGATCTAAAATAAAGAAGAACAAACCCGAGCAAATTATTTTGTCATCGTTTATCTATTATACTGAACACATAACATGGAATATTAGTCCTTAAAAGTTTAATTTAAATATCAGTAAGTTTTGAAAGTTTCATTTTGTTATAATCTTTAACCTCATCAAAATGCTTAATCCCATTTTTTACGTTTTAAAGAGAAATCATTAGACTCAAACGCTTCAAATACTGCTGAACACTGCTTGTTTATCATTGTAAGTGTACTCGTGTTAATCTCAAAATCCTTAGCTATTTCGATTTTAGGCTTTGTCCTTTTATCAATAGCCTAACTAGTTCGTAATTAATGTCCAAATATACGGGTTTTTTTTCTGTGGGGTTTCCATATTCCATACGTCTAGCCTCAATATGTCCATACACGTAAAAACAAAGAATTTAACAGTGAATAAATTTTATTTTTAAAAGAAGTATAAAAACACATAAGGTGAGAACTTATCAATTCACACCTTTGTTTATCAACGGGTCAGTCAGGCATAATTACTGTCATCAACTGTGACGACAGCCGCCAGAGAGTACTTCAATATAACCGTTATGAAAACAACTCATTATTACCTCTGGTGACCGATCAGTGACTTCAAGATAAGCGATATTTCAAAATAGCCGATTTCATTATAACCGTTAATTAAATGCAAAGAATATGAGAGGCTAAAACTTGGAATATATTTCTATTTCAAAATAAGCGGAATTTCAAAATAAGCGATTTCAATATAAGTGGAGTAAGCTGTAATCATCTGATTACAAGGTATCTGTCAAAATCTGTCAAACAAACTCAATTATATCAGTGAAAACATATGAGAGGGAATATGTAGACTGATCAAGTGCTTATCTATTCATTAGACAATAAGGTTATTTATGAAACTTTCCCTGTCAGACTCATAAGTATTGTGCAAATTACGTATATTTAAATTTTTCTATGCTTTATTTTAGCCTTAGAGCTCACTATTGATAATTATGTTTCATAGTCACTTGTGGAGATTATTTTAAAAAATATCGTTATATATTTTTTTGGTTGACACTGTGACAAGTTATCAAATTAAAAATAGAAAATGTCTCTGTTTCCTGTACCGGTACATCCAGTTTCTGACATAACAGACAGATATTTCAATTCAATTTAAAAAAACCCAAACTATTATTAAAACTATTATAATCAATGACACATATAATAAACACTGAGTGAGATTTTTTTAGTCAGGGGAAGAATCATCTTCGCTAGCCAAGGGTTTACGACCCACTCTGCTCCTCTACAACCCTTGGCAGATTTAGCCAATGTTTTCAGAAATAGCACTGCGCCGTCTAGCGATTGAATTAAATTGGAGCAGCTAAAATACGTATTTTTCATCTAAGAGGTATTAGAAGAAATGGTTGTAAAAAAAAAAAGAAAAAATGAGAATAATCTTTTAAAAAAATATATTTGTAATTATACATTGTATGTCATTCATTAATTACGTAAAAATTGTAAAAATGATTGTATTTGAATTTTATGTGAAATTAAAACACACTGAACCGCCAATTAGTAAATTCCCTGCGATCGCCTGGCTTCACAGCCAATCAGATTCCGTTGCGCAAGTTTTGATTTCGTCGGCTAAATCTGCCAAGGGTTGTAGAGGAGCAGAGTGGATTGTAAACCCTTGGCTAGCGAAGATGGGGAAAAGTTGGAATGACATACTTCTAAAAGTTTTGTACTATAGTCATATATACAATTTTTAAAAATAAAACTACATTAAGGAAACTTATTTTAGATAAAGGTTTTGGTTTATCTGTGACATGTTGACATTCCTTGTCACCTTCTAAAATTATGGTATAGTTTATTTGAAATTCAATGTTTAATTTCGTATACAATGTAATTGTACACCTGTCCTTCTTTATATTGATGCTTATGAAATATAGTAATATTTGATGCTAAAGATGTATGGTACGTAATATGTGATTATTTTCCCATTACCTGGTCATAAATTACTGAAAGTTGAACTCTCTGGGTATGATACTAAATTAAAAAAAGAACTTGTCTTTAATAATAAATCAAAATGCATCAACAATGGATATTATTTGTATTTTGTTAGGAACTAGTTTAGAAGATGTATAAAAGAATAACAATTTATTTTCATTGGTTTTTGGAGAAAATTCTAAGAAATCAAAACTTAAGCCCATTGGATTGATGTGAAAAAGGTTTTGTTATTGGGTTACTTCAATGTATGGGTCTATATGAGTGGTTCAAAGAGGCAGATCTCTCTAACGATCTATGTGGGTAGATCAAAGCGTCTCATATTACACTGTGCCAATATAGCCACTCCTTTCAATTTCCCTTAGTGATAAATAAAGATAAATAAAGCTCACAAATGGTTGTAAACACAGTGGATAAACAGGTACACACAAAACATACAGCATGTGAGTTGATTGTTTTTATATTTTTATTATTTTATACATTTATCTGTATTTAAAATATTTGAGTACTTTTGATATAGAATTATTGGAGTTAGGCACAGGTTTGTTTTAGTTCTGATATTTGTTTTAAGGTGTGGGCGGGTATTGAAAAGAATGCTACCCCCCCCCCCCCCCCCCCAGTAGTAATCTGTTATCTTCTGTAAACCACCAGAATCTGAGCAGACCAGTTATGTGTTTAGTACTATGTAAACAATACACAATGAGTCAAATGTTTATATACATGTACCTGTACCAGTGCATCCCATGTATACAAGATGTACAAATGTAAACATGGTGTTTTTTTGTGTACATCATGCATCCTTGATTAACATGATTATATACATACCTTATGATTGAGTCACTCTTATTGCTAGAATATGAATAAAGAATTTAAACTTCCTTTTGATATGCATTACTTCCCTCTGGTTTGATTTTTTAAGATCTTTGTTTCTAATACATTAAACATAATATGATTGTAGCTGCCAGGAATATTCGGTCTGAAGTTTCCTTTCAGATGCCATTTATTAGACTCTTGAATAAATTAAAGAAATGAAATAGCAAATTTGTTATATCCTCTGATAATTACACTTAAAAGCTAAACTCCAATGGTACTGATTCTATGATGTGTTTTTTTGTATCTGTAGGTGGAAATTAAGCATTATAGTAACACTAATGCAAGGTCACACTTCACACAATGGGGGAACGAGTCACAGCCAGCCCCTCCCAAATCCCTGTACTCATGCAATCCAATAGTCACCAAATCAATGGAACCACAGAAAGACCAGAGAATACTGATGGCAATGGACAGGAAAACGGGCAGAAAAGAGGACCTCAGACTCACGGTGAGTCCAAAGGTTTCGAGACATTTTTGATGACAGGGGAAATGATCATCAGAACTTCTCAAAAAACCCGCAACCCCTCCAGTAGAAATGCGTCAGATAGTACAGATGAATCTTTCGATAGTCAGTCTAGTCTTACAATGAAATGTAACCACATGTCGGCCGAGTCTGGGTTTGAGGATCACGACACTCAGGAGAAGACGTTGGCAACAGATGCAACGGAGGACATCGGTAGCCCAATGAGCTCCTCACAAAGTTCTGCATTGTCCTCTGATCTCAAGTCTGATGTTTCAGAGCAGACTGTGATAAGACAGAATATTGGCAGCGAATCAGCTAGTGTGACTGACAGCAGTTCAGGAGTTGTGTCCCCTGATAACTCTAATGGGGACTTAACTGTTGACGACTCCATGAAGGACTCCACTGAATCAGGGAAAATGGTGACAAGTAAAAGTGCCGATAAAATCGCCTCGTCAAGTCACCAAGCAGTGAGAGGAAGTAAAAGCCAGGAATTACGAACTAATACAAGTGAATTCTCCACTGTTAATATAGACATTGAGGAAGATGTGGCACAATCTCTGGACCAGATCCCTCAGCAAGGAAAGAACTCGTTTCAAACAAATGTAAGCAGGAGTGTGGAAAGCTCACCAGAACACGGAAAGTCAGACAGAAGTCATGATCGAGAGTTCATCCCAGGCTTCATCAGTCTAGATGGCAATGTGAATGGTGCTAATACCTGTGATACTAACGGTGAAAATGAAACACGTGCCAAACAAGGGGACGACAGTGTTCGGTCTGATGGGGACATTTCTCATAGATCTGAGCGAGACTCTCTAGATCCCTCCATGGATCCCAATCTGCTGGATTATCAGCCACCCACAAAGAGTGTGGATCAACCATCTGCACACAGGCTGGCCAAGCGATTGTTTCATATGGATGGGTTCAAGAAGTCTGACATTGCCAGACATCTATCAAAGAAGTGAGTATTTAGATTATATAGCTTTATTTGATTTATATAGTAATCAGTGCAGTTATTGAACTATTACCAAAGTGCTTTACCTAAAAGTGTTTAAAGCAATTCAATATTTATGATATTAAAGTCATCAATTTGTTAAAGGAAATAGGAAGTGACATTAGTATGATGAGTGGTAAAATGAAGGGAAAAACTACATTATTTGTGCATCAAGGATATTTTGTCTAGTTATTGATACAGGTACCAGGTACACTGGGCTGAGATAAGGCATTGTACATTTATTAAGATACGAATGTCTCCACTCAGAGTGTTATGCTTTTTTTATCACACCGTATGAATCTGAATGAAGAGCTTCCTATTGCTTTTTAGTTTTTGGTTGGCTTCTTAAAAGGTAGCAAGAGGTTTGAAAAGCTGACTATAAAGTGTGACATGTATGAGGAACATTTTGTTAGTGAGTGTAGGTTCCTGTTGAGAACCGTGTGATCATGACGATGAATATTTAGACATTGTCGTAGGACTGTCTTGCTTGTTCAGGAACTGCAAACGTAAAGCATACAATAAATGAACCTTATATTGAGGAAAGATCTGAGGTGATGAAATTTAAAATAAACACAATTTTCACAATCTAATCAAGTGGATTTCAGTCACTGAATTGAACGGAGTATAAATACGGTGTATAAAGATGACAAAAAAATTTTTGTTATTTTGGTTTTATCCAAAAGTTGGAGTAACATGATAACATGATATAATTTGTGATACACTACAACAGTTTTCAACAATCTTATTGAAAAATCATTTAAAAATCTTGGTTATCATGTAAAAAGCATTAGGTTCTAATGTCCACCCATTCTGTAAATACCTACATGTATACTTAGTGTTTTTATTGAAATGTACACACCAAATTTAAAAGCACAACATTCTGAATTTGACCAATTTACCTATTGTATACAGAAAAACATTTGATCCCATTTTAATTTCGCCCCTTTTGCCCTTGTTTGCAGCTGGAAAATTTAATACTGGGCGAATTCAAAACAATTTCAAATAATTATGTTAATTAGGAAGGATATCTATTTTTTGATTGTGTGTGGGCGAATTTAAGACTGGAGAAACAATTTGCAAATATAGAAGGGCTGAAATAACACAGGGGCAAAAATAACCTTGTTTACAGTATATCATAATTTCTCTAAATAAGTGAATTATAATGATATTTCACAAAATATAACAGCAAACCAACTAGATGTTAAAAAAGAAAAATGCTGACAAAGATAATTTATGTACAGCTATTTAAACTTTTTTATTAATGGAATATTTTTTTTCAGTTTGTTTACTGCTTTTGTGTGCATTACTCTGGTTAAATTCATGGTTCAAAAACACAGGGAGATGCACTTAAGCAAATAACTATATATTGTCTCTAATTGATATATGGAAGTAGTATGAAAAGGATATACCTATTAAATCGTTTCATTTTCAATACTTAAAAGCATCTATAAAGAGTTTTCCATACTGTTGATTAGAGGGGTTTTTTACTCTGAAACATTTTAGAGTAGGGAAAAATATGTTGCCTATTAAAGAACTTAAAATGTTTCAAAGGGAATTTTGTGCTTTGAATGCCACATAATATGGAATTTTGTGGGTTTATTTTTCTACTTCTACAATGTGATGTGTCAGTATCATAGTATTAAGCCCACATGGACATTGAACTTTGAAAAAGAGTAGATGTTACATGAACCATCATAAATATTATATGCCTTATACATGTAGAATGCTCTTATTTTTATGCTCCCAAGATTGAAGATCAGAGGCATTATATTTTTATCTGTCTGTTAGTCTGTAAGTCTGTCTTTGAAAACTTTAACAAGGGTGCTAATTGACGTCATAGCAAGAATGAGGTAAACATAAACAGTCCGCCATTTCCTCTTGCTTCAATGAATAAATGTGGTTTATAACCAGAGACAAATTCTTGTTATATATATATCTTGTCACGGAATAACATTAAACTTTCAGACAAGCTGTTTTTTCTGAGATCATGTCGCAGTTATTCAAATTTGTTAACACTTACAGTAATTTGCGAACAAAGCACACATTTCAAGCAAGTTTCACAGATCATACAAGAGGAACAATAGTAACAACATTTCTTTGTGTATGTTTGATTACAAAATTATTGTTTCAGAATATAAATTATTTTATCTTTGATTTCATATGCGTTGTTGCAAAAAAATCATGTCTGTTATTGTTACCCTGGCCATTTGAATGCTTGAATACTGGATAGGTCAAGAATTATTGTTTGCATTAAAACTGCAACATTTGGGGGCAGTTGTGTTTAAGAGACAAATCTTCATTTATGATATTTTCATTTGTAATGTATTTTGAATTTTTCAATATATCACAATTAACATTTTTAATTTTTTTTATTTATAACAGGAATGATTTCAGTTCGCTGGTTGCTGAAGAATACTTGAAGTATTTTGACTTTGAAGGTGATACTCTAGACATGGCATTACGGAAATTTCTCAGTCAATTTTCTCTCATTGGTGAAACTCAGGAGAGAGAGCGTGTCCTTGATCATTTTTCCCGAAGATATATGGAGTGCAATCCTAGATCTTTTAACTCTGTTGGTAAGTGGAGTCTCGGTTTTCTTTCTCCAAGACTACCGGTAATCATTTATTAATCATTTATATCAGGGAATTAACTACAGTAAGATTGGCTAGGTTGCATATTGAATTGTTCTTATGAATGTGTATTTTTGTACATTCTTTACAATCTTGTTTTATTGTTTAAATATCAATGTGATTGATGACTCTTAATTGTAAACCAACAAAGTTTTACATTTTACACTCCTCAGGTATGCATGGGGACTTCTAAACTGATGTCTCAAATATGTTGTACAAATAAAGCAAACCTTAAAATTTGTCAGATTTTTGAGAATATGCAATTTGTTGTTTTGATGATTGAATTATTCCTTGAAATGTTAAAATATTAATACCTTTCTTCACCTCACAGATGCATGTCATACCCTAACATGTGCCATTATGCTGTTAAATACTGATCTTCATGGACAGGTATTGCATTTTACCTTAATAAAGAAATTCATACAAATCTAAGATTCAATAATATTATTTCAATTTTTAAAAAAACCCACCAAAAAAAACATTTCTATCAAGTAACTTTTTATTGAGCTTTATATTCACTTTTTTGTTGATTTCTCATCCCACCGATGACCATGCCATATAAAATGGCAATGCTTTTTTTTTCATTTTCTACCCAACTTGGTGATAACCTGAGATAATTCTTTGCTTTCAGGGCATTAGAAAGAGAATGACCTGTTCAGAATTTATTGAGAACTTAGCAGAATTGAATGATGGGGAAAACTTTTACAAGGAGGTTTTGAAGTGTATATACCATGCCATTAAAACAGACCAAATTGAATGGGCTGTGTGAGTATGCCTTGTAATAGGTGGTGATAAAAACGTCAGGGGGAAAGAGTAGTAATGCTTGACAATTTTCATGTGACACATTAATTTACTGGTACTCCTTCAGTTTTTGAGAAAATATGTCTGAGAGTTAAAGCACTCGTGCCTGATAGTTAAAGCACTCGTGCTGAATTTATGCGGTAAAAATGTTGTATTTTAATGTACATGTATTTTAAGAAACAGAAATAATATGCACTGTAATAAGGTAAACCAGCCTAAAACTAGACATATTTTTGTGCGCCGTAAATTGCAATTTTTTGTATGGGAGGAACTGTAGCTCTAGGATCTATCAATCCAAATTTTACAGATCTGCAGCTACATGCATATTGAAATTGGGTTTTTATTGGGTTTTTTTAATTTTTTCGCACAGGGATGATGATGAAGACGATACCTCACAAGTAGAGGAAACATTACCTCCCCCTAGTCAGCCTGCCGTTTCTCTGCATAATCCGTACCTTGATGTAAGAACACAAAGACAGTGTCTGTTGCTTTAATTGAACATCTGCCAGCATCATGTTTTGGGTATTCGATGTTTGAAATTGATATTAAGAGTATTGTATGCTTTATAGATTCCTGATCCTAGTCAAACAACAGAATACAAGAATGGGTACATTATGAGGAAATGCTGTAAAGAACCTGATAGTAGAAAAAGTAAGGTGTCTAAATTATCAATGAAAAAAAGATAAGAAAAAAAATGCCTCTCATAAGTTAATCAATAATGCACAATAAGGAAATGAAATGCACAGAAATGAAATTTCATGAGGTTCCAGGAATTATTGTTTGCAAATTACACACACAAATTATAAATCCATTTATGTATTTGATCTAGAATTTGTTTGATATGGGAAACAAGACTGAAATAGAGCAAAGCATTCATAATTGAACATACCGGGTAATCTTCTTTGTACAATGTTATTTTTGCCCAATCACACTTGTAAAAAAAATTACTCCGGTTTAAAATCGCCCTGACACTGTGATAAAAAAATAACAAATTGATTTTAAATTCTCAACTAACAAAATAAAGTCAAGTGAGGCAAAAATGACCCAGTTCATGTATACAGTACTTGTAACAATAGTTTACAGAATGTGAAGTCTATAGCTTGAGATTGGTTGTTTCAGCTCCACTTGGCAAGAGAGGATGGAAGGTGTTTTACTCGTCGCTGAGAGACATGGTGCTCTACCTGTACAAGGACCAGCACAGCAAAAGTCAGCTGGTGGACGGCACACAGAACGCCATCAGAATACACCACTGTCTGGCCTCCAAAGCCACCGACTACACCAAAAAACAGCATGTGTTCAGACTAGAGACAGCCGATTGGGCAGAATATCTTATACAGACCAGGTAAAACTCAATGCCCCTCTGTTCAACCTTTATTTTTGTTTGAAATGTTTAAAGTGAGAAAGTAAGTTACAGTAACTTTTAATTCAATTGTGACTTCTGATTATTTGTATCCGAGTATCTCACATCAATACATACAATACCAACGGGTATGTAAACTGTATGAAGTGTGCATTGCTCAGGACTACATTACTTGTATTTTCTATTGAGAAAGATTCCAAGACATGCACAGAAAAAACTCTTAGAGATCCCTAGTATAAACTGTCTATATTTTCTGAAGAGGTGACAAAGTAGGTTATATTACTACAGGATAGAGATAAAAATTTTGGAAGTTATTGATTACGTTGATATTAAAGTTTAAGATTACGTGTACGTATATGTGTTACATTCACAGTGAAAATGAGAATTGTTTGAATGAAAGATTGAATTTTAGTGACAGCAAAGAGCTTCAGTCCTGGATTGACACCATCAATTATGTGGCTGCCAGTCTGTCAGCACCTGCCCTGCCAAATGCTGTGGGATCACAGAAAAAGTTCCAGCGCCAGCTGTTGCCTGCGACCTACTCCAAACTCAACTTGGTAACACACAATTCAACTGTGTCAACAATTTTTTTCAATATTTAGAATAAATAGATATTAGTAAGGCTTGCTTGTTGAATTTTTTCCCTCTGTACATTTTGACTGTGTGAAAGATATGGAATAAAATTTTTCACTTTTGGAATAAATAAATGCAATTGATGAAATACACATATTATAGCATGCTTGATGAAATATTTGATGAGGTTTTCTTCATTTTTACTTCAGAGAGAGCAGTTGGAGAGTCATAGTAACAAAGCTCATGAGATTGAGAAAGATTTGCATGAGCATAGACAGTTTCCTCCAGAGAAGGGCTCCAAAGCCAGACTCATCCAAGACTATATAGAAAAAGAAAACTACCTAGAACATGAGGCAAGATTCACTACCCTTTTAAAAAATATTTTTGCAGAGAGTTGATTAGTTGTCTTCTCTGAAAAACTGAAGAGTTGTTTTAGAAACTATGATGTATTTGAGAGGGATTCATTTGATAGATTACGAGTTTTTTAGACCAAGTTCTAAGGAAGTGGTCTTCCTTTTCATTACAGTTGAAGCGATACAACACATACATTTACCTGTTAAAAGCTCACATGGCTGCCTTTCCTGAACTGGAACCTTCCCTCGTGGAGACCGTTATCGGTGAAGTAGACGAGTCAGGTGACCTAGATAGGCGAGCCTCGCCTTCACATAGGGGCGGAGTCCAGCGGAGCTTGTCTGAGAGGTACAGTTATCGAGCAGCTATTTATAACACAGAGCAGGTGGAATATGACGTCATTTAGCAACCCTGAGGGATGAGAGTGCAATATATATATTTATGTATTTATTGATGCAGTATTTCCACATGAAGTGGTTTTTGTACACGTTATGACGTGTAATTTGTGTTGACGTGTTATATAGGCTGGTTGCACTTGAGTGAGAGAATCAAAATTTCAGATGACTTGTATTTGTACACCAAGGATTTAGAATTTTTAGTGCTAATTATGTATAAAGAAAATCATTGTGCATGTAGAGCAGGGTGATCTGAAGTGTCAGTATGCATGTCATTTAATTGGTACGGGGGTTCGGGACTTCGGGTACTCAACATTTGATCACTAACAGTCGAGTAAAGACATTGGGGCTCTTGTGTATTTCATTAAAGTTTATGTACTAACATTGGTCTAGGTGGCTACTGGTACGTGTAATTGAAGTTGTTGGTTATTGTCATCTGTTATATTCCCTGTAGATTATAAACAATTTTTTCCATGATTTACTTGAATTTAACATCTGATGAGCCTCATTTCTGTTTGTGGTGATTGTAGTGTTCTGAAATACCTTGACACCATTTTCCTGAGTTGTCTGAGAACAATGCAATGTCATACATTATTATGTTATTTAATATAGTATGAATATAGCATTCTCTTCAAAGGAATAAATCATTTATTAAGTCAAAGTACATTTAAATGATAAAAATTAGAATTGCTCCCTGATTTTCAGTGCATGTACACTGGAAAAATGCTTCATTTTGAAGGTACATGTTTTGCACTGACCTAGTTGTTAAAAATTGGTGTTTTCTTTCAAGTGTTTCTATGTCTTTTACTAGAAGAGAGGACTTCTGAAATCCTTGCAGTAGTTGACATGATCATCCTTTCATCTTCAGTCCTCATTGATTCAAAATTAAATCCCATTTTTGGCAGATCATGTATCATTCACACTAGATATGTTATCTTTCATTCACTAGCTACTACATAGTTGTCTTTCCAAATTAAATGTACACTTGTATTAAACCAGGTTTACGTATATTCTGTACTGTTAATTATGACTGGACATTGATATTATAAAGCAGAGACATTTTGATGATCACTTTGGTATTTATTCTTGCTCTTTGTTGTGTATTTGTTTTCTATGTACTGTGGGTATGTCATATTTTGTATGTTTTATATATAGATTCCATTATCACAGAGGCTATATCAAGAATATCAGTAGAAAGTCCATTTTATAACATACTAAAAAGTTACTTTGAAATCCCTTCATAACTATTGATGAAATCCATGTCTGGATAATTTGCTTTCACTTATTTATATTATATGAATATATTTGTCAAAAAAAAAGAAGTTTGATATCTTCGACAATCAATTAAAATGTGATGTTCGGGTCCAGTGTTCATGAGATCTGCTTGATTCTTTTCATGGCTGCCTTATACATGTATCTAGCATACACCAAATTGAAATCTGGAATGTTGCCAATATTTTCAGAAAAGAAAGAAAAATTGCAAACTGCCTTAACTTTCTGTTTGCAAGCTTGTGAAATCTGCCATTAAATGGCATTGTATGCTGTATATTGAATTATATGAGTACCAAAAAAATCAGTGTGTTATGATTTTTATTGTGCCATCTTTTAAAGAATAAGTATAATGATTTATACCTCCTTTTGCTTTTAACAGGGTCGAAGATTTCGGTACTCTTGTTTAGTGTATGTATTTGAGCTTTTTCATATGAATGACATGGACAAATGTATTTTGGGCAGTTGTTTGTATTGGTACTATGTTAAGTTTTATAATCCCTCCCTATGTGTAATCAAAAAGTAAAAGCATGATCTCATTTTTCCCCCATTGTACATTTTTGTTTGGGAACAAATAGTCCCTTTACCCTCTTGCTACTAATGTCCCTTGGATTTTATTGGCATTTTGAAACATCTGTACCCCATTTCCGAATTTTGGTAAAGCTAGAATTTGGACATGAGTTATGGCATTATCAGAAGTACCTCAGTTTGTTATGCTATGAAGTGTGTAACCTTGTACTGATTGAGTTGAAAGCTTTATGCTTCTGCTACTGCATGCAGGACAGCTACCACTGACTTTAGGAGTTTGCAAGGATACAATATTTATGTACTTTACATAATTATTTATGTACATTAGTGGCATAGCTTTTCATTGGATATTTGGTGCCCTTGAAATATCGTTGATTCAAGTGTGAAATGTTATAGTGAATCAATTAAACATTATAAAACATAGCTGATACTGTATATGTACCTTGTTACTGGAATTGAAGATTATAATACTGGTACAAAAGTTTTAATTAGGTTTCAGTCATTTAGTTGTCTCTTTAGAATTTTTAGCTTGAACAATTATTATGAAACAGTAAGTAGTTAGAGTATATATACAAGTTTAATACTGATTTGAAATAAAGTATAGAGCTTCCAGATTTCTCTTAATGATTGTATTTTTGATGGGCATATATATTTTAATGGTTTTAGGCTTATTATGCTACTTGTGGGAGAAAGAATGGCAGATTGCTTCTTCTTTTTTTTTGCCAATGTTTTAAGAATTTGGAATTTTGGTCAGGGTGCTGGTACTTGTATAGAGTAACCCAGTGTAATAAACTTCATTCATAAAGTGAGGCATTTTAATTAACAAGTATGGGAAACTGGCCTTTTATTTGTGTTTTTTTTTTAAGGTGAAGTTGAATTTCTAATAAGTATGTTACATGTACCTGTTTAAAAACATGTAGATAACTGGGGGCAGCTGAACTCTACATTTGAGTTAATGTTAAAAATACTGTCATTGCAAATTTTACTCTTTAACTTTTTCTAAGATATAAAAAATGGTTATCCGGTATGATAATTTTTCTTACTAGAATTACAGTTGAAATTATCTATTAGTAACATTGTTTATTCAAACCTTTATTTTCATATCATTGAAATCCATTTATTTTATTATAACATATGATTAAAGATCATAAGTCAATATTTGTACTGTATGTACATGTACGTTGTGTTAGTGGGATATTTTAAATTTTGTTTGTTTTTTAATTTCTTGTTGTAATATGTAATTTATTAGTTCACAGTTTCTTTGTTTATTTACTTATCCTGTTGTCATGGTGATGCACATTTACATATCACTGTGTTATTTTTTTTTTTTTTATTATTGAAAAACTGACCTTGTTTTAATGATCGATAGAGAAGTTATAACTGATGCAATGTGTGAATAAACATCTGAATCTATCTAGTTCTTTTGCATGTTTTCTATTTGAATTTTAACATGATGCAAAAAATAAGGAGATATTCCCTCCGTGACTGTTTATAAGCATCATTCATCTACTCTTGAACGTAACAACTATGGATTACAGTGAATGCTACATCATTTGAGTGATCTGCACTGAAATGCATAGTCTCAGGATTGTGTTGCATTAAAATTATCCATGATAACCTGGACTCAAGTTCACATGCTGGATGAATATTATCCAATGGCATTTGAATCATCAGAATGCATCATGGGACAAAAAAGACTGAAGATGAAGAGTAAAATTTGTGATTCAGTCTTCTCAGAGGCTTGGGTACAAATAAAAGATCAGAGTTAACATGTCTTTCCTTCTAATGTTGAACTTTCATTGACTTTTATTGACTTAACAATATTACAACTAACAGGTAATGTGAATGTGTTTGTTGCATGATAATGGTTTGGAATGTGATTTGGTATGCATGTTTTACATTCACTCTTTCTCTTTCAGGGTATGACATTTACTCAACCTAGCTTTGAATGAGTGTAGATCTAAGTAGATTATCCTGTGTAATATAGGCTCTATTTCAGTAGATGCATTTCAATGGAAATATCACTCTATGGTTTGTTGTTAGTTGTAGAACTGAATTAAAGGGATTGATGGAATTTTGAAATTCAGTATGACATCAAACTACTGGTAGTACATGTGTAAGGATTCTTCAAGATAACAGCTCAATATACAGTATTTTTTTATGTAGACTTATACATGTACTTAGTATGTTGATCATTCAATATATAGTGTCCATCTTTAGTTACAACTGCAATTGTATATATGCAGATGAAGTAGCAACTCAAAAAATAAATGGTATGGTATTCATGCTTAGTGGAATTTAATATTAGATATTTACTATAGATATGTTGGAAATGTTCTTGCCTGTTGGTACATTGTATTTGATTTCAAAAAGTAAAATTTGTTCAAGAATGCTTATGTAAATTAGTTTTCTTTTGCATTTTTATCATATCTCCTGGCAGGACAGTACTATATTGCCACACAATCTTCTTTAAATTTTTTCTTTTAATAGGAAATTCAAACAAAAGAATATATGCTGATAAAAGTAGATTTTTTGTTAAAAATCCCATTTGAATTCATACATTCATGCCACATACAATTTTAAACATTTTTGTTAATTTTCAGAGATTTTTTGTCTGTATGAAATTACACAGTGTTGATTTTGTTGTTTTGCTAATTATTGTGGGAGCAGCATGCATTTGTCGATTGATGTATTTTAGAGTCTACTTCTGTTTTAGTGTAAGATTATTGAGTATTATAATCTTGGCTTATGTGAAATGGCAAAATTTATCACTATAAATGTATGCATGCTGTATTTTATCTTTAAAATGATAATCTTAAAAAACTATTGGTCAAGAAAATTTAACTTCTTAAAAAAGCATAAAAGATTGTGATAATTGAGAATCTGCATATGCCTGTTTAGATAATCTGTGCATTTTTTAATCAATATTTCATTATCTCTCAACAGGACGAATGCTGAAGAAAATTCCAATAGTGGCCTCGTAAATGGCGAGTATATAAACACGGAGTCTGCTGTGACCCACCTCTAGCCCACACTTGTCTCTCAGACTTACAACTTCAAGTCATCTACAAGTCAACTCAAATTAATTCATAGCACTATATGTAGAAATTGAATTCACAAGAATTTATCTGTGATCCTGTGCACAATTTAGTATGCACACATTCTATAACAGACAATCTGACTCTTATTTACCAAATTACTCTTTGGTACAAAAGTTATATATATATTATATATATATATACATTGTGAGGGAGGCCCTGTAACCGGCTCATAGTGGTTCAGCAGGCCCTGCACCTAGCTTGTGTTGTGTTTTTCCAAAAACATGGGATTTGATGCTGCTTTGCATAGTCAAACATCATATCTGGTGCTAGAATATATTTATTGCTGAGTTAATGTTAGTGCATATTCATTTAACCTTATTAATTTTCTGTATCTTATATGTATTTAGTTTAGCATTTTATTTTAGCAATTTTTTGTTTTATTTCTTGTATTGTCAATGTTTTATTTTATTAATCGCCAGTTTTATCAATTTAATAAAGATTTTTAAAATCATGCAAAGTATATATTTTGTAATCAGAGCAACACTGATAAAGTCTCAAATGCTTCCTATCCTCTCTGAATGGAAAATTATAATTCCGTGAATTTTGCAAGTGTCAATTGAAGTGTTTTCATTGGAGTGATTAACATTTGTCCTTAAAACTTTTTGTAATCGGTTATTAATTGATGTATGAAACTACATGTGAAGAGAGAAATGAAAATTCTCTCCCTACACCCCCCCCCCCCCCCAAAAAAACCCCCCAAAACCACTTCATACTTTTTCAAGCTTTTTTATCAGTCTGTTTACCATGGCATTTTAAAAAATATTCAGAATATATTATTAATTTAATCCAGTAGTTGTGTTAAATTCAAATTTTAATTTGAAATATGAAGTTTTTAAGATTCAAAACAATCTCTAAGTGATTATCATTGATGTCCAAACACCAAACACAAAATTTGTTGTTATTTTTCAATGATTTCCATGGATTTTGATAGACTATCATAGTGCCTTGATCTTTCAATAAATCTACTAATGCAGCTGCCACACAATGCAGTACCAATGAAGAGCTTCAAATTAAAACCTATATTGGTTTTAAGTATTGATGTACATTATGTCACTTATGTCACTTACTGTGACATAAGAACTATTGTTCTTACTGCGTTAATCCCAGCTGAGATTTTCTGATCACATTGCATCCATCCGTGCATCTGTTAACTTTTAACATTTCAACTTCTTCTATAAAACCATTTAGAAATGCATACATGATTAGGAACCAAATTTATTTAAATTTCATGACACCAGGATGTGGCTCAGAGTTTACATATATTAAGTGAAAACAGAGAGGAAGACAAAAGTTCAATTTAGAACAGCTGTTACTCGGGTGAGTAATGCATTCTATGGGCCTTTTTTTAGATCTCATTTGAAGTACCCTTACATTTTTACATTTTTAATGTATAGATATTTGGCAAAGCAATAAATATTACCTATTTTAATGACATGATCCTACTAACGAACTTGCAGATTAATTGCAAAAGTTGTGCAGTATAAAATCATTTAATAACTTTAAAGTTTAGCTTTACCTAATATCAGAGAGGACTATCTTGTGGTCATGTAAATAAACAGTCACTGTAAAGTCTGCAGTTGCCAAGTACAGAGAATTAACTACTAAACCATCATGTGTATTCCATTTTATCTGTCTTTGATAATGTCAAATATCTGCGCCCCCCAATCAAAATCATATCTTAACTTCATAAAAACATTAAATAGAAAATATCCATTACAATAATCTTGATATTAGTCATCATTGTCCAATAGCCATTCATCTATGATGTCACTAAAATGGACCAATTCAGACGTCAAACGAAAATATTGCCTTTTTAGCTCACCTGAGCTGAAAGCTCGAGCGAGCTTTTGTCCGGTGTTCATCTGTCTGTCTGTCGTCCATAAACTTTTTACATTTTCGACTTCTTCTACAGAACCACTGGGCCAATTCCAAGCAAACTTGGCACAAAGCAGTATTGGGTGAAGGGATTCAAGTTTGTTAAATTGAAGGTCCACACCTTGTTTCAAGGGGAGATAAATAAGAATTATTGAAATTTGTTGGTATTTTTCAAAAATCTTCTCCGAAAACTGTTTGGCCAGAAATGCCGAAACTTGTGTGGAAGCATCCTCAGGTAGTGTAGATTTAAGTTCGTTCAAATTATGACTCCAGGGGGTAGATAGAGCCACAATGTGGGGGGGGGGGGGGGGGGGGGGGGGGGGGGGTGTCAGATTTTTACATAAGAATAGATAGAGAAAAACCTTCTTTTCCAAAACTAATTGGCCAGAAAAGCTGTCGCTTGTGTGCAAGCATCCTCTGGTAGTAGATTCAAGTTTGTTCAAATCATGATCCCCAGGAGTAGGATGGGGCCACAATGTGGGGGAGGGGTCGAATTTGTACATAGGAATATATAGAGAAAAATCTTTAAAAATTTCTTCTCTTTGTATTAATATAAAGAAATATATATCCCATTATAGAATATAAATGCTAGGTATTGGCATAACAAAGTTATTTTTGTTAATCATAAACCTTACATTGCTTCATTGATTGAGCCTGTAAATTTTTTATGGATAATACATGTACCCACAATGCCAGAAAAAGTTGTTCAAAACATTTTTTATCTATCAAGTTTATTTATTGGTTGTACATTTACCTTTAACCACACACTGGTGTGGGTGTTGATTCTATGGATACAGATGGCAAGGAGGAATCAGTTACAGGAGTTAAGCCATATTTTCAGCATTGGTGATGTGCCAAATAATTTTGGAGCCATATTCCTGTGTAAAGTAACTACTGACAAGTGTTGAGGTGATCTTTTTGTAGTCTTTGCTTATCCCAGCATGCTGAATAATTGAAATACTTTTTCCATTAGATTTAAAATATACACATACATTTAAGAATTTAAGTATATTTTTACATGTAGTACCAGCTCACATTAGTTGAGTGTTAAAGAACATACTGCATATCAAAACACAAAATATGAATATCATTTCTATACATTATCGTATTTATTTTATTACATGTATTTTGTTCGTGTGAATGTATTGGAATGCATGTTAATTATTACTATTAGAGGAGCATCCATTTTTGGAAACTGGTGGTTTTATTTGAGTTATTTTACAGTTACATGTAAAATGTTTGAATTATTTAAAGTTGGGGGATGGGGATGATTGATATATGGAAATTGATTTTTATCCTGCACAAAATATAATACCTATAGCTAGGGTTAATAAGTGAAGTTCATTTAGAGACAATTCAACATACTGGTATCTAGCCATTAATGGAAATAAATAGAAAATACAAAAAGTCATTGTTATTAAATGATTTGAATTTTAGGAAATTTATTATTGTACATTTAATCAAATTTCAAATATATAATTATCTCTTTACTTTTGTAAACAATTCTGCAATTTAATATTTCAACTGATTACATAACATATAATTTATTACACTACAAATAATAAATTAATAAATCACCTGACTATATGAATATATACTTGCAGCAGCATAGCAAGCAGAAATTTTATTCTGTGTTTCATTATTGAACTTCTAACATTTTTTTTAACATAATTTTATGAAAAATGTGTACATGTATTTATTTGCATTGTTGCCTAAGGAGCACAGTGCCTCTGTGCATATATGGTTCCTAGATAATAATTAATAAAGCATTGCCTTTATTTTCCAGCTAGAGGACGCAGGCCACGCCGTCAAGTTTTGTGCGAGTCTTCCATCTAGTCACTCAGGAAATTCACATCATATTGCACGTGTCATATCATAGCTTTATATTTATCAAGTGGGACTTCATTTGATTGCATTTTTAAAAGTCATTTTGCATGTTTTATATATTATTTGTATATTATTAAGAAAATATTTGTTATTTTAAATTCCTGTTTTAATGTAAATAATCAAATATAATATTAAACCAGCATGTGGCAACTATCATGTATTTTATTGTTTATAGTTTTTATTGCTTGATTTGGTTTATATATTGTAATCATTACATGTAGTACACACAGAAATGTTAAAATAAATTTATTTGGAATTATAATTTTCAATGTTATTGTTTTTAATGTAGGTTTATATATTAATTGAGAATCACTTTTAATTAGTCAAAAGAGCAATATAGGCAGTTGTATGGTTTCAAAATTGACAGTTTATGGGAGTTTAAATATTACATTATGGTAGTATTAGGTATATTTATACCATGACCCTTGAGGGGCCATAGATGTGCCCCAAAAAGTTTGCATTTACAAACTTATTGTAGGTAGAAAAATAATCATTTGATGAGTCTGGAGGCTATAATTCATCAAATGATGAACAGGGGGGGGGGGGGGGGGGGGGGGGGGGGGGGTCTTAAATTTTACAGAGAGATATCCAGAAAAAATTATGTGCTGAGTCATAGCAAGGAGATAGTCCAAATTTACTAGGGAATGTACAAATTCTTCGAAAGATTTGTGAAATTTATAGGGAAACAAGCTAGTCTGAAGTTTTAAAGTTTATTCATACCATTACCTCTGCAATCCAGAAAGGGACAACAATTGAGAAATATCAAGCAAAAAGTTCTTCTGAAGAAAATGTAGGGTGTAATTTGTGCAATGAATATGGAACCAAGCAAGAACATGAGCAATGTGGCTTGTAAGCCTCTTGTTTAAATAGATTTATAGGGTCTCCATTTAATTTCATTAATTTATTATAGAATGTCTTAGGTGCAGACAAAAAGTAATAATTAGAGGCCCATGGACAAACTCTTACATGAGCTTACTACTTTTCTTTATACTTAAGACCAACTCATTATTGTCCTTTTCCATCACTGGTGTATTGGTTTGAAGGAACTGTGCATTCTCACAAATTACTCACAAATTAAAAGCCTTGTTATTCTTTAGATGATCTTTTTTACTTGAAAAATTAATTTCTTAATCATGCACTTGCATGTAGTATCTATTTCATAATTGAAAACTTCCGTATTTTTCAGTACACTTCTGAACAATAAAATCATATTTCTAAAATGATACTTTAACCATCCATAGAATAAAATTTTGGTGTAACATTCTACCTAAAAGTATCGTACTTTTCCATATCAAAATAATAAACTACCGCAGTAAGGCACCTATAGCATTGTTGGGAGGGGGGGGGGTGGTATTTTCACATGAAAATTACTTTTCGGGTCAAGTCTCACCCCCCACCCCACTCCAATGAACTGTTCTGATAGGGATTATTTTAATATTTGAGTAGTGAACAAGTGATAGCGGAAAGTGTATGTATGCAGTGACGATACAAACCAATATGCAAAGTAAATATCTAACACCACCACCCACCCACCCCCCCCCCACACACACACACACACACACACACACCTTTAACAAGTTTGAAATGTATTTTTACTTCAGCAGATACCGGTATGTATTCCTTTCTTTCATAGCATATATAGACAGTAAGACTGTAAAGGTCTTTACCGGTATTCAGTTTAATTTAACAATGTGCTATTTCTTGCGATTCATGCAGAAATGAAGGAAGCGGCAGCGAGTATTGTATAAAAAGTGCATAACCCGCGTCATTTTTTTTCTTTCTGAATGATCGTTACCTTCATAGCCCACCCCCTCTCTCTCTCTCTCTCTCTCTCTCTCTCTCTCTCTCTATCTCTGTGTCCAATCATCATATACAGTAAGCAAAAATATGTTAATTCATCCCGTTGTTTCCCATCAGTACTTTGCATAAAAGAAAAATATTAAGCCCGTGCAGCCCGTGCTGCCGATGTACATAGCTCTATGTTTTGATCGATCACAGAAAGTGTGTGTGTCTGTGTTTGTAAGGGGGTGACTCAAATTTCTAATCGGGGGGACAGTTACCTCATATCTTATTACATCTGCATATCAACTTTTAACAATTATATTAACAACAATAACAATATTTATCAACCCCCCCCCCCACTGCAAAAAAGTTGAGGAACCAGTTCCATGGCATATATCTCTTAAAATTTTATAGACTTCAAATTGCATCATTTTATAAGCTTGAACACCAAATAATGCATTTTATTGTTTAAATCTACATAAGGTTTGATATTTGGTAATATGTAGTTTTAATTGCAGAAACAATACATATATATAACCCGCTGAGGCGGATATGTATATTTGTTCTGTGCACAGGTTATTTTTATAGAAATTACACGTATCCAGGAAAGTAGTCCGAAATATCTAACGTTTTCCTGGATATTTTACATGCAAGGAAAACGTCAGAACCGGCGCCATTACGAAAACTGGAAATTCACCGCTTCCAACTGGAAGCAGCATTCTAGGCTCGATTTTAAATAGATGTATGTTTAAACTCAATAATACAGCTTAAATTATAATTTTACTGCACATTTTGATAATCACACTGATAAACAATAGTGTTGTTGACCTATTTTCTCTCGAGATTTGAAAAATGCACGAAATCAAAACAAATCTCAACAGTTCGATAGAATGTGTTCAACAGCATGTTTATGGGATGAAGGGACCCATAAAAGCGATATAAGTGAGAAGTAAAATCATCGTTTTATTAATTAGTTGTGGGTGTAACATTTGATTCAACTTGTAAATATTTAAAATCGAGCCGAGAATGCCGCCTCAAGTTGGAGGCGCTGAATTTCCAGTTTTCATAATGGCGCCGGTTCTGACGTTTTTCTGGCATTCGTAAAAAAAAAAGCCAG
This sequence comes from Magallana hongkongensis, assembly GCA_016163765.1. Classification (NCBI taxonomy): domain Eukaryota; kingdom Metazoa; phylum Mollusca; class Bivalvia; order Ostreida; family Ostreidae; genus Magallana; species Magallana hongkongensis. The sequence goes on from WFKH01007768.1 coordinate 24,738,986, forward strand.
GAAAACGTCAGATATTTCGGACTACCAGGAAGGCAGAATATCTGAAAGATTCCAAATATATTCAAGTATTAATACCCAAATATTGTAGCACTATTAAATTCACTTGCTATAAACCATTGATAATTTGATTGGATCGATCTAATCAATGATGTAAATTTTAGCCCCTATGTGTTACCATAACCTGTTCTTCGGGTAAACTGTATCTGCGCATGCTCCAGGTGTGACTCAAGCTGTAGCGTTTCGAACGGAAGTGAAGTTGAAATAATTTCGAAGATGTTATAAACAGGAAGAGTTCGCCATGAAGGAAAAAGAAATAGATAAGGATACGGTCATAGCCTACCATGACTTTGTCCAAACTCAGATCAGGGGGGAATTAAATGGCATCTTCCTCGGACCAGGTCGATTTTACGCACAGGTAGCAGTGGCCAGTTTCTTGTGTGGACTTATTTCCGCAATCGTTGGAATTTTAGTGATCACACTAAGAACTCGCCATGTATACCTCATTTCCTGGGATGATCAGTTTCTGGGACCTTTTTTCATAATCCTTGCTTTCATGCTGGTCGGATTTGCAGCAGCCCTGGTCGTTCAAGCTAAGAGACGAGCCAATGCATATAGACGCGATCTTGTGGTAAGAAGTGCTGAATGTACGTGTGTATATCATACATGATTGTAGAATTTGCAAAAAATAATATTAATTGCCCTTAGAGCATATTGTATGAAACAATTATTTTAAGCGCCTAGGTGTGCTTTAGACGATACTTTGATATTATCATGTAATATATATTGTATAATGATATACTATATTATATTTTTTATATTACATATAATGTAAAGAAAATAACTTTTAACCATTCTAAACTCCCTTAATAACAAATTATGATTATTATTTTAGTTCCGTCCCATTGGAGACTATGGTGTTGCAGTGGTTCACAAAAGCAGACTTACTTTTGAACAAACTACAAAGTAAGAAGAAAGTACATACATAATTATTTTATGGACCTCTACAATATTTTGAGTCAAAAGGTTGTGATCATTTTTGGCAAACCTGATTTGAAAAGAATTCAATCGGTCAATTCACTTAAATTGGTCCAATATAAAATAGTTGTAAATATCAGTTCAGAATTTCTCTGATTATAGTACCCCAGTGATTACCTTTATTTAATGATTTGTGAACACCAAACATATTTTGCATGAATTTAATTAAGAAAATAGTTTGAACTGATATTGTTTTTAACTGCATTAAAATTGGAATATAAAGTATCAATTTATATAAGTATTAAAAATATGTTTCCTTTTCATTGTTTTATATTCATCTTTGTGACATCTTTACAGAGAACAACTCAAGTCTGGTACAGCTCCGAAGAAACCTACAAAAGCAAAACCCTACCAGGTATATTTTACTTTGAAATAAAACTAATTGTGATGAGGCCTGAAAAAGAATCATTTTATCTAAACAAATGTGGTGTTAATAAAATTGAATTGGATGCACAGGCACTTGTTTCTCCAATTTAAATATTATGAACCCTTATCTTTACCACTTCCATTTCAATAGCCAAAATCTGAAGTTTGAAACTTTATTTTGGTAGCCTGTATCCTACAACCAAGGGGGCAGGCCACGCAGAGGTCCCCCTCCAGGAATGGAAGGCAGAGGGTATGGAGAACCTCCACCATACGATGGAAGACGAGGACCTCCTCCAGACGGCAGGAGACCTTATCCAGATCGCAGAGGACCCTCTGGCCGACCACGGGGTCCTCCAGATGACAGAAGGAGATATGGGCCACCTGGAGAAGATGGCAGACCACCTCCATATGGATACAGGGATCCTGGGGCCAGGAGACCTCCTCCAGATGATAGATACAGAGAAGGTCCCCCAAGAGAGAGAAGAGGACCTCCCCCTGATGACAGATACAGGGATGGTCCACCACCTGGGGATAGAAGTAGAGGTCCTCCACCTGATGATAGGCAAGCTCTTATTTTCTTGTTGGGTCATTGTATTATAAAATCCAAAGGTATTTGATTTTTAATGCCTCAGCTTGGACTATTTTATTTTTAAATATAAATGCACTATAATTATAGGTATGCTGACTTAGATAGAAACAGAAGAAGACCTCCAGATGATAAGTTAGTATGAAATACAATTTTTTATTATACCCCCAGCAATTTAAGTTAGAGTTGGTATGGGAATCACATTGTACAGTCAAACTTCGTTATCTCGAACTAGATGGGACTGTTTAAAAACTTCGAGATATCCGAGTATTCGAGATATCGAGGGTAAACTACTTAAAAAATAAGTGGTTGGGACTTACAAATCACTTCGACATATCCATTGTATTCGAGATATCACTATAATCAGTGTTCGAGATATCGAAGTTCAACTGTATATCTCATTGTCCACCTATCTGTAGACATGGTTTTGTCTGGAGCAGTTCTAAGAAAACTACTGCATGGATTTTTAAAAAAATATTTAAGTATAGTAGGGTGTATAGTTGAGTCATCATGTCCATGAATCTATCCTTCTACCCATCACTTTCATGTTCATTTCATAAGTTCTGCGAGAGAAAATGTTATACATGTATAGCTCATACTATATATATATATATATATATATATGTCGGCACAATGGATGCATGTGAACTGAATATGCCATTACCCTGATCCGAGGTGATTGACCAAGGTCAAGGTCACATCACCTCAAAATGGTACCTACAGGTATTATTCTATCCCTGACAGTTTTATTCATCATTATTATTTCTAGTACACTTAGTACCTGTATGTAATTTTGTTTAAAAAATAATATTCCGGTGAAGTCTTAAATTTATTCAGATTAACTATATATGTCTCTTGCAAATATATTTGTGCGTATATTGTAATGTTGACTTATTTTGTAGGAACATGCCTAAAACAAGGTTGGAGGATATGCACGAAGGAGACGAGTCTTCATTCTAAACATTCCTATTATTTTAGGACACTTCATTATTTTGTATTATGTGCCATTATAAAACACATTGTACTTCTTCATAGTCTGGATCAAGTCAACGTCATGTCTAACATACCAGTACTGTCAAGATGATGATATGTAAATGACAAGTGACTATATATACTATATATACATGTACATATGTATTTGGATGGGACCAAAACTACATGTACTTGGATCTGAAGTTTTAAAAGAAAGATTTTTTTCAGTGCATTTGTGATGCAGGAGTTTACTAGTGGACATTTTTATCATTGTGTATACTATTCACATTCCAATCAAGTTATAACCATAATTTTTAAAAATTAGATGTTTTCTATAAACTTGTATATTTTTATGTAATTTTACACACTGTATACATGTATGATAGTCATATCAATAAAATTTATACCTGTAATAGTTGGGAGTGTTTTAACCACCTTCATCAAAGATGAGGGTACTTTATTTTCAAGACTGAATTCTTTGTCTAGATTTTAGTCTGGGCAATGTCTGTCTTACTGTTTTCTCTACTAGTACATATTATAAAATATGGCTTAATTGTCCTTTACACCATATTATTCTTTTTAAATTTGCAGAAAAAGATAGATGCAATTAAAGAATATAAATCATGTTTAAATCCTTTTCACAAAATGTTCAATACAAAATTAAACCCAAACATATGGTATATTTATTCATCATTAATTGAATAAATCGATTTGGTGCTCCACAGGAAACATTTGATCAGTTGTCTTCAAAACTAGTCTATTCTGACCATCCTTAACTAAAGTTTATTGTTAAAGTTGTAGCCTATGAAAATTTTGCTCAGTGTGCCTCTAATATACTAGTATTGCCCAGAATCCTTTGTTGTGAAAAGATGGGCAAACTTGGTTAAGTAACTCATGACCTTAAGATTAAATTTAGGTCCAACACCCTTAACTAAAGTTTTTTTCTCCACCTTTATAATATTTTGATTAGAATTTTTGTTGTTGAGAAATGAGACCAATTCCATCTAGTTACCCTTCTCCATCTCTGTAAATTAAAAGCCAATGTCACACAATCTTATTTGTGATTTTTATTATTTTCCATTCACTTCTTACAACAAAACAATAACAACCAGTGCATATATAAAATACCATATAAAAAACAATTATGGTCCAGTTTGCTTGATCACATTTTTCAAATAATTTGGAAGAGGTAATGAGTCTGCTAGAGCCTCATAGTTCCAGCCAAGTAAACGAGCAGTTCTCAACTGACACATTTTGAGCAAAGTCCATGGAAGTTGTGCATTCATCCTCATGTAATTCTTCATGTCCTCATTCATATTGTTAGTAGCTGGAAAATCATTACCGAGGATCCAACTTTCTGTACTAAAGTTGTAGCCTGCATCCACCAATATCTTTATGAAGTTTGAGTCCATCTTCAGTGCTACTAGATAGCATATGCTTTGCATGTCATTGTTTAGAATGTACATATTTGCCCCTGCTTGTAATAGAAACTTAAACACAGATGATTTATTGAATTGTACACTGAGGTGAAGAGCAGTGAGACCTCTGTTTGTTTGTGCATCTAGTCCAATACCACACTCTACCAAGTACTTGACAATATGAAGGTGGCCACTACTTGCTGCAATATGCAAGGCATTCTCCCCATCAACTGTTCTACAGGATAAACATGGTCCTTTGAGTGATATAAGTTTCAAAATTGGTAAGTGTCCATAGTTGGCTGCTGTGTGGAGTATATTCCATCCATCATCATCACACACCATTGCATCTCCTCCATATTGTAACAGAGTACAGCACACATCAATGTGTCCGAAACATGTAGCAGCATAGAGAGGGGTGAATCCATCCCGCTGTGCTCCATTTACATTGGCTCCAGACTTCAAGAGAAGTTCAGCCACATCTTTGTTTCCAAATATAGCTGCCCAGTGCAAAGCAGTTCGCCCATCACTGTCTTTTACATTCACATCCTCGAAATTTTCAAGGAGAAGCTTTAAGAAAGCAAGATGTCCCTTTGATGCTGCAATATGTATGGGCAGCCTTTGCCACACGTCATCCCTTACATTTGGAGTGTTTAGAATGCAGTTACCTCGGAGAAGGATAGCTAAAGCCGCTTCATTTCCTTCTGTTGCAGCTGTACAAATCGGAGTGGTCCCATTGATATAGAAATTTGGAGACACCTTGGCATGACAGATTAAGTTCTCCAAAGTCAACAAGTCTTTGTTTTCAATCGCTTCGATGATTTGTTCCTGTTTTTCGTTTGCCTCATACATGTCCTCAAAAATTTTGGCAAATCAATCTAAATCATTGTTTTCACTTTAAGCCTTGAGCATTTCATAAATCATATAAACATATACCATATACTTCGTCATGGTCCATTACCAAAAAATGACATATGACGTTTGGCGTGTACAGTGTAAAAACCTGGACCGATAATATTTCCGGATACATAGAACATCAACTATGAACGACATGATCAAATGTAGAAATAGGTTATTTCCATGAAAAAACAAATTCTTTCTAAATCAACAAAACAAGGAATATTGTATTCATATGGATTAAATATGATTATATGAGACATATTGATTATGGAGATCCAGATCGCCCCCTTCCCGTTTGTATATAAATTATCCCCCCCCCCCTAATTTTGGGGCATAACCTCTACAAACAGTTTTTTTTTAAATCTTGCAATAGCCATGCAAAAATATAATGTTCAATAGATTTCCCGATTTCTTTTTCCTAGTCAGGAATCTACAGTACTTACAAGAATTACTAATATGCTATTATCGTCTCAAATCACAGGGGCTTGGTTGTCAGATATAGTGCATGCAGTTCTTGATTATTTGGTCTCGAACAGAAAGTGATGAAAATTTTTAATCATGTTAAAAAGTGTATTCAATGTACATTTAAAAAAATTATACAATTTTCATCATTTTCCGTTCGGGACCAAATGATAAAGAACTGCACTATCCGACAACCAAGTCCCTGTGTCGCAAACCACGGCCGATATATACATGTACGATCCTTTCCCATCTGGCCGTGGGTAGGAGAGCTATGCGGACTCAGAACCGTAACTTGAGACGATGATATATGCTTTAAACAGATAAATTACCATTGCAGGAAATTAATCATTGGATCAATCTAATTAACTGTCTCATTGTGAATTCGAAAGAACAACTACATCGTGTGGAAAAAATCTTAAAGAAACTTTACTAAGTTAAACTTTACTAAAAATATACTATTAGTAGATCTATTTAATATATTTATAAAAGATTTAAATATCAAAGATATATTTATCAAGAAAGATTACATACCACGTTTGGGAACATGGCCACTCTCGGCAACAAACCATGATTTACTGAGCATCATTGGAGCTTTCGCAATCCTTCGCCCTCCCGAAAAAATATACATTCATGTTCCAGAATCTGATGCGAGTTATACAGCAAATTATGTAAATTAATTGAGTAAATGTTATAGTTTTAGCAATTCAGTAATTTTTGGATCTACTGCCCAATAACATTGATAATTCTATATTTCTACAGGACGTTAACCACAGACATATTGATTATGGAGATTCAGACCGCCCCCTCCCCGTTTGTATATTAAATTATTTTTTCCCTAATTATGGGATATAATCTGTACAAACAGATTTAAAAAATGAATTTGAATGATGATATTTTAACCACTTTTAAATTGATAATTTAGGTTTAAATTGCGTATATTACCTAATTTTCTCTTTGAATTTGAGTGCAGATATATTTTGTGTTTATCAGACAAAATAAAAATTTTCACGACTGTGGACTCCGATAAACGCAAATTTTATTTAAAGAAATAAACCGATTCAATGTCCTTCTTATTAGTGTAATTTGCTATACACACATCTAGGTAGGTCATGCATGCATAGATTAATTTCGGGTGAGGGGTGTAAGTTAAGCTATTAGCAGGCTTGGGGCGAATTACATTGTAAAGTAATTCATTACATTACCATTACTTCATGAATTTGGGCATTAAATTACCATTATTATTACTTAATTTTCTTGAAGTAATGCATTACATTACCATTACTTTGTGAAAAGTCAATAATAAGTTTTAAACAAGAGGCCCATGGGCCACATCGCTCACCTGAGCAACAATAGACATAATAAAATCAGCTTTATCTAGTCATATACAAAATATCTGAATAATGTCATAT
>WFKH01007768.1:24751130-24822338 GCA_016163765.1 Magallana hongkongensis
TGCGCGCGCAGTTTGTTTACAACATGGCGGTAAAGGAAACGAATTTCAACTTTTGATTAACAAATGGAGCTCTTTTACAAATTATACTGTTGATTTTGATGAATGAAAATTATTTTAGTACCTAATTGTCATTTACATTAGAGATGTCACAACGTAAGTTTGTTATTTTTAATGTTACATACTTGTCGAAGCAAAATACTGTAGAACTTGAAGCGTGATAAAACTTGTCTCAGCTTTAAGCTTAGCATGTTAATTCTTTTAAGATATAACTGATGAATCCCATTACAAGTTTTAAAATGGGCAAACATAAATAAAACATACTTATTTTATTTATTTATTGTATGGCAATTTTGCTTTTACATGCTTTGTTTCATTTTTAAACAAACATGACGAAAGGGGGGTGGGGGGTGGGGGGAGGAGACTATAAATGCATGCGTGGTGTATTGTGTATATGTCCGACTATATGGTTTATATATATCTATACTTGCAGCTCAAAACTTGTATACTTAGGTACACAAAAATTGTTTTACAGTATCTTTCATAATATTTAATTAAATTATCTAGTGATTTTTTTTTCATTTGCATATATATCAGTATATGACATTATGTTTATTATCATTTAATGCAAGCTTATTTGCTGTTTAAAGCTATATAGCTAAGTCAAAAGATTGCGCATGGTCTTTACACTGCCTATTGAATATTTACTATGCATAAAAAGGTTTGACACTAAATGCATTTCTGATACTTTTTTAAAAATATAGTTTGGCAGCATCCATATGTTAACGTGTTTAAGCATCTAGACGTAGCATCATGGAAAAAAGCTACAAAAGAGGGAGAAGTCAATGCTATTATGGTACGATACATTTATGAATTGTTATTTATTGCATATTACTAAACTAATTGAGTTAGTTAATACATGTACCGTGTACTATGTACCTTTTTTTTAAGGTACTCCGAGTAATAGTTTAATCAATGTGACAAAACAAACCCAACTAAATATTATGATTCCAACACCAGCATATTCGTTATCCTTTAACTCTCTAAAAGTATGTCAATATTGTTTACATTTAATACATCATTTTATTTAAGACGTGCAGTTTTCACCTTATTCTCATTTTTGAATTTGTTATATACATGTATGTATTTCAGGACAAAGCCATCAAATGCACTGTCCACAAAATAACTGGCTCCATTCCTGCTGGAAATTACATACAACTGCCAAAGTTGCAATCCCAGTCCTTGGGCCTAACAGGGAAATACATATACATTCTTTTCAAACCCATTCCTACAAAGTACTTTGTGGTCCACATTGATGTTGCTACACAAGACAACCTAGTTGTGAGAATCTCATTCTCAAACTTATTTAAAGAATTCAAATCCACATCCACTTGGCTGCAGTTTCCTTTTCTTTGCAATACACCAAAGGGTTCTGTTCATTCTTTAGCAGCTGTTGGAAGTAAAGGTATTAACAATTGTACATTTACAGTGTCAATATCTGTAGAATTTTTCTGATATGTAAAAATACATTTACAAAATGTCAAGATATGAACTGCCAGTGCATTTTTTTTAAAACAAAAGCATACAAACTTTGTCGTTCTGTTTAAACAATCTTTTGATTCTATGATATGTCCTCTACGACTTGATTAAACTTTTGATGCATAAAACTTATGTTATTTGCTTCAGATCATGGTGGTGTTGCTCCCTTGGCTACACGATGGACAGTTTTGTGCATGGATTTCAACCATGTCTTGTCATTATATCTGAACAGAAGGTTTTCCTACTTGAAAAGTGTCCGACTTTGTGCCAACATGATGGTCAAAAATATATTTACCAGCGATAATTTATATGAGCCAGGTAAATTTTTATAAAAATCTAATGATAACCAAGTGTCCTGAGAGTTGTAATGTGTATACTTTTATTGTTTTATTAATAAAAATTTAGGGTTATATTGTAATTACTTTGGATTTGTAGGACTAACAGTTGAAAAAGCTAAAAAGGCTGGTTTACTAGGTAAAGGATTGAATCCTATGCCTAGAGAGATGTCATTCCCAGCTCAAAGGGGAGAGAACTGGAATGATTTGTATGACTTTATCAGGTACATATCAGATTCATAGTCAGCATATTAAAGGAGCAAGTTCAAACAATAAGGAATAATGAGTGGTCAGCAATCAACTTCTGAAAAGAGATAAAACAATAAGCATTTGATATACATGTACACAGAGTAATTTGAGTAAGAAGGAAATAATGCTTGTAAAGCATGACCAAAGTACTAAAGAATTTAAAAGAAAATATTTTTCAGGTTTCCAAATGACAGCACAAAGAAACCCTTTGACTCAATACAGTTTCCAGATGACCCAGAAATCAGACAAGGTTAATATAATTTTACAATAATTATAATATTACATACTTTTTGCATGAGGGGGGGGGGGGGGGGGGGGGGGGCTTGGATTTTGAGAGTTTCTGAATTTATGTAGAAAAGTAATAGTTCATCAGAAAATGACCAGGGAAATTGAATTTTGTAGATGTACCCAATGGTGCAGACCCTAAAAGAGTGGCTCCTCGAACTGTTAACATCAGCCAGTGTGTTACTGACCGAGTGTCTATGATAGACAAAATCACACACCCAAAGCAGGTCCGTGGCCAGAGTGTTGTACATGTAGTTTAGCATGTTGTATTATGGATCTTGTCGAAAAGTGATGAAAATCTTTGTGATATTTTCAAGTAAGGTGCATTATAGCCATCAGTTGTTATTGAATGTAAAATACATGTACCGGTACATTTGTACGTTCTTGTATGACTACTTCAACTTTGTATACCATTGTTGCATTTTATGTTCTGTGTCTAGTTTTAATGTCAGGGTAATGATTTGCAGAAGGTGAAGCGGCATAAAGTGACGACAGAGCTGCCCTTTGTGGGAGTGGATGATGTGAGCATTGTACAGGACTCTGCGGGGGAAGTCCATGTGTTTGCTCACCCTGAGGAGGAGGTGGTCATTCACCAGGAGAATCCCAAGACTGGGGAGGTAGGGCAAGATGGTCATGTCAATCAATCATCAGTTGACTTGTTTAAAAAGAGTGAAGTTACTGTACACACATAATCTTCTGCCCAAAGAATTTTATTATTTATTTGTTTCCAAACTTGAGTTTATGATTTAACATTATATTCACCCAATTTCATCAGAAATGCTTTATGGAGGGGAAATTTACTTCCATGTATGATATGAAGAGGAATTATAAGAAACATAACTTTTCGAATTTAAATTGAAATTTTTCTGATTCAAAACAGCTGAGGCAAGTAGCAAAGATGCCCACTGGCTCATATTTGCAACCCAAGAATCCTGAATGTAAGGTATGTACATCACTTTCATTATTGTGAGTTTGAGGAAAGTCTTATATTCTTTGGGAAGAATTATGAGAGTAAAAGAAGTTCACAAAATAATGTTTTGCTTGAAATTAACCTTTCAGAGCCTAGAACCAGACCCAATTCTCAGACTGAAAAGAATTGTAGGATTTGGTGGATGTTCTTTTAGAGATGTAAGTATTAAAAGTACTATTATTCTTGGTTTGGTTCCAATGGTTGGTTCTCTATCTTCTTGAAGTAAAGATAAAAAAAAAAGGTCATATAAAAAACATTATCTGAATTTGAAACATTTCAGGCCCTTTGGTCCCCAGATGGCTCCACTGTAGTGTACCCATGCCATGCTGTGGTGATAGCAATGAAAGTGAATAATGGACATCAACGATTCTTCATAGGCCACACAGATAAAGTATGACTTAGTTACCAGTATTATTTATCTAAGAAAATAAGATGAAAAATTATTTGCACAAACAAGCTTAAAACGTGTATTTAAACTAATTCATTTAAAGGAAAAGTTAATGTACACATGTATTATCAATCAAAGGAAGATGGCTGTAGATATAACTTGAATTACATTGGAAGGTGTCCTGTGTTGGTTTGAATGGTGCTGGGACTCTACTGGCCTCTGGACAGACTGGTCCCCTCAGTGTGGTCAGAATCTGGAAGTTTGACACTGGGGAATGTATGGCCATGACAAAGACACATGCCCATTCACTGCATTCCCTCAGGTAAAAAAGACTTTGCAAAACAGATATTTGAAGAATAATTTAGTGCTAAAGTAAAAGAGTCTCATATTAGCATTATCATTGGAGAAATATTAATGTTGTGTCTGGATACTTTGACTCTACTTGTCCCTTTTCTTTCAGTTTTTCTCATAGAGGAAGTACTCTGTGTGGAGTTGGAAAGGACAGCCATGGGAAAAATGTAAGGCTACAGATTCTGTGTTTGAAGATGTTAAGTTTTTGTTTCTTCGTAATGTTTTAGTTACTAATAAATCTGTAATTTGTCCACTGTAGATGGTTGTGATATGGAACACTTCAAAAGTCATGAAAAATAGAGAGATCAGTGTCATGGCAAAAGCACACTCTGATGTCGACATTTCAAGATTGAAGATAGCATCATTTGATGACACAAGGTAAACAAAATTAAATTCTTTATATGCATATTAAACATTGATATTAGATGAACCTGCATTTATTAAAGCCTTGTTATTAATCATGAAAAAATGGAATAACTTCTATTGTTGTATGATAGAATGGTGTCCTGTGGGCGTGACAATGTGAGGTTGTGGAGGGTCAAAGAAGGTCAGTTGAGGTCAGCTCCTGTTAATTTAGGAGAGTATCATCTGATGGAGTTTACAGACGTCTGTTTTGAAGCTGGATACCATGCAGACAAAGATCCAGCAGAAAGGATTGTGTGAGTAACTTACTGTACATGTATATTCATTTATGCATGATTTCAGTTCCATGGAAATCTTTTACTGTAAATATCTGCTAGATATTAAAAATTATCAAAATTTCAACATTAAAGTGGTTTCAACATTAAATGACCCATGGATTCAAAATGTTTGCAGCATACATGGATGTTATATATTTTTTTTCTCTGTAACTTTATACATGTATAATGTAACAGTCAATAAAGAAAGCTCAAATACTGGATTTTGTATTCTTAATGCCTTGTCTTCCAGATATGCATGTAGTAAGACAGGGCATGTGTTTGAAATAGACCTGCAGAAAGTCACAATAAAACATGTCCGCAGACTGCTACCCAATGAAAATAAGGCAGGGAAAGACAAACAGAAAGGTCAGATCCAGTGTGTCCAATACATGTACTAACATGAAGATTCTGTAACATCTGCAGATAAAATGAATACATACCATGCATCTGTAAATTAACTTTTCTTTTTGTTGTACCAGGCACAGGACTAGCAATAAACTGCATGAGTGTGAACGAGACTTTCTGTGTCATGGGGTCAGATGATGGGTATTTGAGACTGTGGCCACTGGATTTTGAGCATGTGTATCTTGAAGCTGGTAAGCAATGTTTCCCACCAAATGTAATTTGGGATTTGTACGAAACCACTTAGTCTAGTATAAACATCTTATAACCTGACTTAATTTTCAGAACACGAGGGGCCTGTAACAGCAGTAGACTTCTCTGCAGATGGAATGAAAATCCTGGCAGGAACATCAACAGTGAGTTGGTTTTTATTCTATAGATATCAATCATTGTGAAATATCACAGTTTTATACACTGTACATTGATGTCTTTCTCACCCCCTTCTGATGCTTCTGACAGGGTAATCTTGGTATTCTTGACATCTCTACCCGTGGATACACCACTGTTATGAGGTCCCATACTGGGAGAATTTCTGGTGTAGCAGTGGATCCCTACAGGAAACACATGGCTACAGTGTCCAGTGACTTCACCATTAGAGTTTGGGACTCAGAAACTCTGCAACAGGTATAGACATATCTACAACTGAATTTGAATGTAACATTTAGATTTCAAATATAACACACAGTTTGACCAACTGGAAAAAGGTATTTTATGCTGAATAATATGGTTTGCCCCCTTTACTTCTTTTCATAAAACCTTTGCAGTTTATAAATTGTGAAGTTAGAATTTCCTACACCCTGTTTGTGCTCCAATAAGGTGGATAGCCATTGGATTTATTCTGAAATTGTATCATATTAGACATATTGACCCTTTTCATTATCCTACAACACTGTATTTTGATTTGGACCAATATATGTACCATAATCATGAGTCAGGATCATAGTACAGAAACTCTGAGACATTTCTTGTTTTCTTTTTCAGCTGTATGATTTCAGTGCCCCCAATGAATGCCCCTGTGCCATATCGTACCACCCTTCCAGACAGATATTTGCCTGTGGGTTTGAGAGTGGAGTTGTCCGTGTATTCAACGTCCAGACAACCAGCATGCTGGCTGAACACAAGTATGCCAAATTCTATCCTTGATGTGTAAAAATTACTCTTTTCAACAAATGTACATTAACATGTACATGTACCACCATTTTAATGGTGTCACTTTTGAAGTTAATGAACTGAATTTTTTGAAAAAAAAAAAATACCATTAGTTTGAAGTACATATACCTACCCTTTGTAAAAGTGTACAGTCTTGAGCGAAATTGTTCACTATTCTCCTATCTTTTTAAAACTTAATGATGTTTTTGTTACAGACAGCACCGTGGTAAGATAATTGGCTTGGCATTCTCCCCGGTGGGGGACTATCTGTACAGTGCGTGTTCCCTGGGCTCCCTGTCACTGTATGATGCTGAATCAGACCGCTACACCTTACTGAGACTTCTGGCTAACACTGTAGTCAGGACAGACCGACTGGGACCAGAGGCCATTGCTGTTAGTCCTGATGGCAGGAGGGTGGCTTTCATTGGACCCTCTGAGTTTACAGTCTGTGTGGTGGATGCCAAATCTTTAAGCGAGGTTAGTTGGATTCTTCTGTTCAAATCCAAACATACAGAAAATCCTTAAGTAGTGTACCCAAAACTCTCCAATACATGTACTTTAGTAAGCAATTTTCATGTAATGCTGAATTTTTCTCTCTACCAAAATCAAACTTTTATCTATCAAATTTTTCAAATTTCTTATACTAAATTAGCATTTCTGTTTGTGTTAGGTTCTGCGGATAGATATTTCCAGTAGCAGTGCCTGTGATTCCAAGTCTGGTAACTTGGACTCAGCTGAGCGAGTCTACTTTGCACCTCAAAGTCTGGGTCACCTCCTGGTGACAACCACCAACAACAAACTCCTAAAGTTTGACGCCAAATCTGGAAGACTTCTCTCAGAGGTACTTAATTTAGTGACCAAATGTACAAAGTATTTTGCCTCAAATGTCTTATTGTTTTATTGTGTTGTGTACTTCATATACATGAACAAAGAGCTTATGTTATTTGCCTGTAGATTGGAAACATTCATCGCAGTGGCTGTAGTTGTCTGGCAGTTTCAGAGTCAGGGCGCCACCTGGTCACATGTGGGGACAAAGTGATCAAAGTCTGGGACTACAACATGAAATTGGACATCAACTTTCAGGTGAAATTATATCCCAGTCTTAATATATGAAAATTCAAAGGAATAAAAAGAATCACAAGGAAAAGTGTTAATTAATGTACAAAATTCATGGAACAAAATGTCAAAATTCTCTAGTTTTCATTAGTAAATGATTGATAATACAGTAAAACATGGTTATAGCGAACACGCTTGTAATGAATTGATGCCTACTGCGAAGTGATTTTCATTCCCTGTGACTTTATTACATGTTGTAAACTTGACGGATATAATGAATTACAGTTATAATGAAGCAAAATTGCCCGTCTCTTGCACTTCGTTATAAGCGTGATTCACTGTATGTACTTTTAACTAAGTACGGACTTTTTCGTCTATATGCAGGTTTTTATTGGACATTCTGAAAATGTGAGTAAAGTGATCTGGACTCCTGATGGGAAGAATGTCTTAAGTGTAGGAGAAGCTATTTATCTGTGGGACTTCATGGCATTTAGGCCCCCCTCACCTCCCAATGAGTAAGCAACAGATCATTTTCTTATTATTCAATGCATTTTTATCATACTTTTTAAAACAGTGAAAAGTTTATTCTTAATATCAACAAAGACACTTAAACATACATAAAATTTTAACAATGGTAACTACAGTGTATGTGTATTGCAATAATGAATCTTAGATTATTTACCACCGATTTTCTCTCTTACACAGAAAATACAGCTGTAAATTATTGAATTTTTCAGAGGAAGACAAGTAAGGGAGACAAGTTTTCCAGCCTACCCCAAACCAGGTTAGTTAAACCCTCCTTAGACTTGATGATTTCATGTTCATGTTTGTGCAGAATCTATATTTACCTTTTTAATACCTTTTAACAACAAACAGAGAGAGTTGGAGACAGCCTGCAAGATCTAAGCCGGAGTCTGGCTGATATGTACCTGGAGATGCCTCGTCGGACACCACCTAGACCCATGCATCCAATGAGTGCTGGGTCACCGGGTCGCTCCATTGATTCCAGGAGGTCATCCCCGGGTCGCGTTGCAGACTTGAGTTCAATACACAAGGTCTATGAAGGTTGGTGTCTTACATGTAATAACAATATATAGCATTCCGGATTTTCAGTTCTTTACCAGTAACAGTGTCTCAGGGACTTTGGATTTTTAATGATGCTTGATAAAAACTTCTTTTGGTTCATGAATTTAGATACGGATATAAGGAAAACTCCACCATATTCTGCTGAAAATTTCTTTTTAACCAACTTATACAAGCACTGTTTCCTTTTCTGTTTTAGATACTATAAGCAGTTCTGTGCTTGTTGATAGGACAGCTGAGAGAAATATTATGACAGATCAAACCAGTGAATGTGATTCTGTAAGTTCATCATTCAAGCTATTGAATTATAATTGCACAGTCGTTACATGTAATGATGGAATTCTTTTCAAATACATGTATTGTTGTAGAGCAATAGCAGTTTATGGATTTCATTCATATATTTTCATATTCATTTTACTAGGTTGAAATATTACCTAAAAACAACTTGCCACAGAATTTATCAGATTCTTACCAAAAGTTAAGATCCGCTGAAAATAGTCGACAAAACACTCCAGTTAAAAGCAGAACTAAAAAAGCTTTTGGGAAGAGACCCAGCACAGCATCTCCAACAGGGGAACCAGTAAAACCTTTGTGTGCTAAACACTTCATTGCCAGAGAGAAGGAATATGGACTGGCTCAAGTAAGCATGAAATATTTGTTGTATTACCTGGTAATCGTACTGTTAATATAAAGATTCCAGCATATTGGACTTAAAACCATATTTACAATTGGTTTTCATTCATGACGTTTAGAAAAGCTCTATATACTGTAATAGCTATGGAACTCTTCACTGGTTTATAAGTGAAGAGTTCCATGTCTGTATTATGCAGCATTTATATCCAATATTTGTCTACATGTAAATGGATATGACCTGACAGTGTATGTGTCACTTCATGTATTTCCTTTTGCTGTGTTTCAGAGGCGATATACAGCCCCTCCTAATCAGGCTGGAGTGAAGTTGAAGTCTGTCATCGGTTACAATGGCAATGGCCGAGGGAACATGGTCTGGCATCCAGACTCAGGTACAGAAAAATAGCCCTAAAAATTTTGAATTAAGTCATTTAGACCAATATTTGTGAAAAAATTCAATCTGATTACCAGGTAGTGTAAAACATTTGTTGTTTGAAGAATTAGTCATTCCATGTACAGTAATTGAAGCCATTGTTAATTCAGGCTAATGCAATTGTTTAAATTTGTGAGGACCAATTTTCGATGGTTGTCAATTTTTCAAAGGTTTGTACTGGATGTTATTTAGTAGATTTATTTGTGTGAAAATTAAAACAGAGCCAGTATATTTGTGTTTCTTGATTTGTTGGAAATGCTAAGTTGTGGGTGACTGGTACCAATGTACATGTAAATCATGAGAATTTAGCCACTACAAATTCTAATAATTCTTCAGTAATCAAATTCATATTCCAGCTCTCTTCATCTACACTTGTGGTGCTGTGATTATTATGGAGGATCTTGGCTCAGGGAAACAAAACTTCTTAATGGGTAAGGAATATCAGTTCTTCATCTCAAACTCAATATAAAACACTAATACATGTAGAAGGAGGGTTGTTCAGTCACTTAGATTTACATGTATCCCAAAGAAAATCCATATAGATTTACAACTACATGTATTACAATATATCCTCTCAAATACATTAACTTAAGTATGATTTTTGGTGTGCTTTGCTAACATGTATGAAAATGTCACTTCAGCAGATAAATTACTGGTAATCACAATTTTGTAAAATTTTTATTGTACAGGTCACACAGAGGAAATATCAACAATAGCAATTCAGAATGATAGTCAGGTATGTCAAAAGAGTACTTACTAGACATATATACTTACAAATGTACATGTACATTGTACATGTAAAATGAGCATTTGTGTGTATAGTGTATTGGAGGCCAAAAGACTGTTGACCTCCATGCTTTAAAAAAAGAATGGAGGATGACAGAAACCTTATTGTTTAATAATAATTTGTGGCAAAATTTACCAGCATAATAAGATGATTTACCTTAATTGTTTTATATTTTTAGGCTTTGGCATCAGCTAGTGGGTCCTTTGGAATTTCCCCCAGTCAGATCTGTATCTGGGACCTTCAACAACAAGTGTGCAAGAAGGTCCTCAGTCACCATGAGCATAACGTTGTATGCCTCGATTTCTCCAGAGATGATCGATTCCTGATTTCTGTTGGTGAGTTCACTTTCATACTTCCAGAAAAGAAGTCACGTAATTTTGTGTTTTGTAAATTTTTTGTATATATATCCTTTTTTTTGTGTGTGTCACAAAATTCTGTGTATTGTATTTTTTGCGATCTGAAAGTGATCGCAAAAAAGGTGAAAATTAACTAATTGCCATAATAACCAAATATTATACAATTATTGTTGTTTTTGAGGTCAATATGATGATTTAGCTACCTGAGAAGTACAATATTAACCGAGCTGAAGGCGAGGTGAATATTGTACATCGAGGGTAGCTTAAATCATCGTATTGATCGAAAAAACAGCAATAATTGTTTTATTATATGATTCAGCGACAAATTGATACAGACATATCAAATTGAGTGTTATCAACCGAAAATTTTAGTTTGAAGCCATAGCCGAACAAATTTAGAAATGTGATATTTCATTGGACGATCTATTTTTAGTCCAATGAAGAGAAAATCAAATGTTATATTGACCTCCTAGGTCACGTGCAGGTGAATATAACGTTTTATATTTTCTAGATTGTTGGATATCAGCCAATCAGAGAGCTAGGAATTAATCAATCATATAATAAACAGTATTGTAGAATGAGGAAATGTTTCAGAAGATCCAAATTTTCTTGAAATCATCCTGAGTTTCATTCTAGGTGACTACCAGGATTGCACCATTGTTGTATGGAGCACACGAAATTATGAAATCTTGACCACATCCAAGACAACCTCAGCCATTCATGACCTGAAGTGGGATCCGTTTTCTGTCAATGAATTTGTGTCTGTAGGACAGGATGGATCTGTGCTCTTCTGGCTGTTGGATGAAACTAAAAATAATGCTTGTCTGAATGTTCATGAAGCTGAGGTACCAGAGGAACTGTTACAAAAACATGGAGTAAGTGAATCTCTTTTGATTCCTTTAAAAACAAATTATTTGTGATACCTTATTTGATATGTCAACAAAATATATTTATATGCAATTCTTTGTATTAACACACAAAGTGAGTCAGCATTATTGACATTATCGAGGAGTACAAGGTGTGCAACCTCTTGTCAATAAAATGGTGGATAACTTTAGTTTGCTTCTTTCAAAATTGTACCTACTATGGCTGTTGTGCAGAATACCATTATTTATTTTTGTTCACATTGATTTTAGAGCTCTGATGTTGTGGAGTTTACCTCCTTGGACTTCTCAGGAGACAGTACTCTGTACATTGCCACAAACAACGGTAAAGTGTCTGCCTGGGACACAAGGCACAACACATGCTTCATGCACTGGGAGGCAGACAACTCAGAGATTGGTCAGTGTCCTTTTTATTTAAAATTAATTTTTCCATGGTATCTTGGTAAAAAAATAAAACTTTACTGCCAGAAAAGAAGTCTCAAGATTCTTTGTTGTGTAATCTCCAGAAAATTACATGTATTTTAAATATTTGTAATACATGTATTTTTAGTGATTTTCATTTATGTCTTTCCTTCTTTCAGATATCGTTATCTGTAGAAATGGCCGCCTGTTGACAGGTAGCGTGGGTAAGAACCTGCGGATGTGGTCACTGACTGGGGTCAGAGATATGAGGTCCGGAGACAGTCCCAGCATGCCTTGTGGTGGCCTTACAATGGAGGATGAGATGAACCTAGAAGGTTCTGTAGTTGCAGCAGCTTTTGACGAGGCTTTGGATATGGTTAGTAACTCAACAGCAGACTCTCATATAAGAACTCTTGAAATAAAGAGGTTTAGCCTTCAGTTGTTTTATAACTAAACAGAAGAAAAAATAGTTTCATATTTTATACATGTAACTTTACTTTTCAGGGAATTGTTGGAACAAGTTCTGGAACTTTATGGTACATTAACTGGCCAGAGCGAGAGAGTATTCGCCTAATATCTAGTCATGTACAGAAGGTAAGATAATGCTTTATGCTTTAATTTTCTACCTCAATTATCAGACGCGTATGGCAATACACATGTATTCTTGCAAATTTGTTTACATTCAGATAAACAGCCTGTCTAGCTTTGGCAGTGAACACATGGCCACCTGTTCTGATGATGGAACGCTTAGACTTTGGACTGTTGCCAGCAGAGAACAGGCGTTACAATTCCAGGTCTTAGATCAGGTAGACTAAAGTGTTTTTTTTTTAGATAAATCAAGTTTGATTCCCCCAAACAACAACAACTCCCCCCTCATTTTCTTAGAGGCTGAATCTATTTGTTTTGTTATACAGAAATGCACCTGTCTGGCTTTTGCTCCCAGTGAGCAACCAGCTGCTGATGACTTGAAGGAGAAGAGCAAGGTGAACTTGCCATTTGTGGTGGCAGGGTATGGTGATGGGACTGTTAGGATGTTTGATATCAACAAGGAGGAAATGGTTCTCAAGATGCATCCTCATGCAGTATCTGTCACTGCCATCAGTTTCTCCTCAGATGGTTAGTCTACCAATATCAATTACAGACCCATTGAGAAGAAATATATCTCTAAAATTTGTTCAGAGGATAGAATATTAAACAAAGGATACATATGCTAAATCATTACATATGCATGTGTACATGTACATAGAAAGCCATTAGCTGCATTCTAATTAAAACTACAGTAAAACACGGTTATATCGAACACGCTTATAATGAATTGACGCTTACAGCGAAGTCATTTTCATTCCCCAAGACTTTATCACGTTGCAAACTTGACAGATATAACAAATAACGCATATAACAAAGTAAAATCGCCCGTCCTTGGCACTTCGTTATAAGCGTGTTTTACTGTAGTTCCTTTTATCTGCTCTCGTACGAAAAGGATCTCATGGACACAGGTGCCTGACGTTAAAAATATTTCTTTTTACTATAAGATTATTCCCAGTAAGTTATTATAGTACTGGCGCCTGTACTCATGTATAGAGTCATGTGAGCGGATCAAAGGATTTAATTTTAATTGGATCGAAAAAGATGGTTCTGATATCTTGATGTTGATGTAGATAACTGTATTTTTACTCAGGATATTCTTCATTTATAGGAAGAATGATAATATCTGGGGGAAGTGATGGGCTGATTGCTGTAAGTAGCCCTACAACAGGAATGACAGTACGAGTCATCAGTGACCACAAGGGGGCCCCCATCACCAATATAGATGTCACCACTAGGCAGGTCAGTCCAAAAGTACATTCATTCTTGTAAACCAGGTACTGGTACTTTGTAGACAAAAATACTGATACTCTATGTTGTATGATCTGTAAATTACATGTATCTTGTACAAAAACATTGAGAATTTCACAAGGGTTAGCCAAATAAAGCATTACAGTGTATTATGTTTGTAGGAAATAGATTCCCCAGTATCAGCACCCTATCTCTGGTTGGCTACCAGTGCTGATAGGCGTGTCAGTGTTTGGTCAGCTGATTGGACGAAAGATTTCTGCGAGCTTGTTGATTGGTTAACCTTCCCTGCCCCAGCTTTCCTGCCCGATGGTTCAGTGGTGTCAAATAAAGACAAGGTAAAAAAATGATAAAATAGATTCAACATGTGATCGCATTTTTAGAACATGTATTTTATGCTCCAATTTTTCATAATGTAGAAATCTTGTGAGAAGCTGCCTCCATCTTTGGCCAAATTCTCAACAGAAGAAGATGATGTATTAGTGTATGTTGGTTATGGAATGCAGAAATGTATCCAGTTTTACAGTTTGTCACAAAGAAAGGTACATACATGTAGTTTCTGGTGAAGTGATTTATTTTAGTTCGAATGTTATACTTGTACATGTATGTTCATGTACATGTATATGTACATGAACCTGGTACAAGTTTACCATGCCAGAGTTAAGTAATGCTTTGTTTCTAACAGGTTATAAGAACAGCTCCTCTGACCCACTGGTCTAACTGCCTGGATGTATCAGAAGGAACACCATTGATAGCAGTGGGAGTCAATGGTAAGTTGTAAACCTATGTTATAGCATAGTTCATGAAACATTTAAATACATTAACCAGTACCAGTATTTAATTGGTTAAGTACCAATAATGCCTCCAACATGGATATTGGGTACCGGTACCATAAATAGCTCCTAGATCGGAAAAAATAGAGAAACTTTACTGGTACATGTGTGTTTTCTGGCACAAGTATATTTTTGTAAAAAGGTGAATTATATACATGTACAGTAATTATGAATAAATATCATTGACAATTTATGTGTTTGGTTTCAGAACGCTTGGTTAAGTTGGTAGATTACTATGAAGGCAGCTTCCAGGATTTCATTGGTCACTGTGATACGATCGATGTTCTCCGATTTTCCCAGGATTCCAAACTCTTGTTTTCAGTGTCTCATTCCGAAATATTTGTCTGGGAGGTCACTGTCTAGGACATGCTTATAAATTAAACTATACATGTAGATTGTAGAAATGGACTAGAATACTAGTAACCTATTGTTCACAATGTGTCAAAGACATTTCATTGACAGAAACTCATGTTTTATGTGAAGATTGATATTGCTGGAATTAAAGCCATGCCAGATTAACCCAATTGTAGAGGAATGAAATTAATGTTTGTGATATGTTTTTCAGACAGTATGTTAATGTACACTTATTTATTTTTAAACGAGTATGTTGTTGCTTATATGTAGTTATACATGTACCATGCTTAGAGTACCATTAATTAAACATTACAATATAACATACATGTATTATTATACCACAGTATGATTATTCTATATAACACGTAATCTGATTGGTCTAGAGAGTCACTTGACAGGGTGAACAAAACGTCGTGTCTCCCGGGAAATTAATATCATGTCTCACCTCTTCGGAAATCTCGGGATTTTTCATTCCAAAGGTATTAAAAGGCAATATGAGCATACGATGTTTACAAATATTTAATCATTTAAATTCTCTTTATACCACAAAAACCAATTTTACTATATTTGATTCGTATTTATGAAAGAAAAGAGAGACAATAACAAAAAAAACAACCCAAACAATCACGACGTTATTGCTTTCAACAAGTTGAAAATTGTTAGAAAATTAGAAAACGACGTATTTTGTATAATCATAAGTTGTTCGGTATAATAAAACTTTTATTGCATGAATGTCCAGGAAATATGAAGATTTATTCCCCCAGAAAAATCATAAAGCCCTTGGGAAATATGATTTCTTGGGGAAATAAATCTTCATATTTCCCTCACCATCATGCAATAAATGTACCGGTATATAGTAGCCTCCCTTTGATTTATATCAGTTTGTCACTTAACAGCCCCCCCCCCCCCAAATTTTTTTTGTTTATTCTATCAAAAATATTTAAATATACATTTAAAT
The DNA here is from genome assembly GCA_016163765.1 of Magallana hongkongensis. Lineage (NCBI taxonomy): Eukaryota > Metazoa > Mollusca > Bivalvia > Ostreida > Ostreidae > Magallana > Magallana hongkongensis. The sequence goes on from WFKH01007768.1 coordinate 24,767,085, forward strand.
TCAAACCTTAGAAATAAGACGATTTTAAACAGTCTATTAAAAACTGATTTCTTCAAAATCTTGTAAAATATTTATCAAATTTTATTTTTTTTAATGTAAAGTTCATATACCAGTTGAATGATGAGGACTATATGAGGCTCCACTGATGATGTACAGTCACAACAGAAATTAATTATTTCACATTTCATCTGTGAATAATATGGTTTATAACTTTTATCAGATGTGGAGCAATCTGCTGGTCATCAAAAGTTTAAATCATTGACATTTTATTGATCAACATACATGTGTATCTGATTACAGTACAAATAACCATGGATGGTTGCCTTCAGGCATTATTTTAGACCATTACCAATCCCAAATTTTATTGTCCAATTTTTAGCCATTTGCCATCAGATAAAGTTTCAATATAAAATCTTAATTTGGACATTTTGTTTTAATTCACTCTAGCATCAGGAGTAAGAGTATAGTTCATTTTGAGAGCTGTGTAATTTTTGTTCACAAAAAGCCCATTTATACAATGTATGCTGTTGCATTGACATGGCTACTTGGGGTATCAGCAGCTTTAGGCCAGACAGCTGAAAGTAAGTTTTTATTTGGTTAAATCTAAATTTAGCAAATTACACAATGTATAAATACTGGCTTGGAATAAATCCATCCAATTATGGTAAAGTATTTTAGTTTTCTTATAAAAAAAACAATTTTGCATTTTTCTGCTGCTTTGAGGAACAAATTTATAACTGATTCTTCAAATCTATATAATTTGATAGTACATGCATGTATCCAATATATATTTATCATCTTGACTTGAGTTTTTTTATTCACAGATCCTTGTACATACTTAAGGGGGATAACTGGTCTTAGTTTTTACGAGTCACGACATTCCAATGGGCAGTGGATTGTTATGAACTGTGCTCAGGGATCCGCATACAATGATCAAACCTGCTCCTGCTCCGATTTCATATCTGGTAAAGTCTTCATCTTAATTTTCAATATTCTTTATTATTTATTTTCCTATTTACTATCAAAATAAATTTAATAAATTAGCAGTATTCTAGAAATATAAAACAATTTTCTTACATTTTCAGGATGTAAGCTGTATGCAACTTCAAATGTAAATCAGTTTGCCTACATTGTTAATGGCATTGTTTATTACAAGACCTGTTCCTTTGGTACGGTGTACAAATCTGAATTCTGTGGCTGCTACTGAAATATCCATGGAAAAATGGTCAAGATTTTATAGATTTTTAATCATAGATTAAAATTCTTTATACATGTATTAATTTGATCATTTTAAAAATGTCTGTAGTACATGTATGTGTATCTAAAATAAAGGATCATTTAATTACAAAATATAGACATTATACTAACAAATTGATACCAGTCAATGAGTCGTCATGACTTGTTAATTTATTAAAGTGTTTGTGTGTCAGAGAAAACATAAATATGCCCAAATACTTTGATATAAGAAACTGAAAAATATCGGGTGGAATTAATTGCAATCGATTGGCAATTCTGAAACTGATGGCCATCCCTATTGTTTATTATTCCAAATCCATAAATGGGAAGGCAAAACTCTTCAGATTTTGAGAGGCATATTAACAAAGACCATGTTATAAATACATGTACATGCCAAACAAGTTTTAATTAAAAGTGATTGGTAAGATTTCCTTCACAAAAGTGTGAAGGAGCCAATTAGAATAAAGCATGAATTAACGGTAGTTATGAAAATGAAAACATTCAGCGAGTTAGCCCACAGTAAGAGTATATGTTTCCAATTCTGGATATGGGCTTCCAACAATATGTGTTCGTCGAGAATTGCTCGTTTACTTACTAACAAACTCATTTACCTCTTCCAAGTTACTTCAAAGATATGATTAAACAAACTGGACCATGACTGTATTTTAATTATTTTTTTAAAATTATCTTTATTAAATTGATTATTATTAAGAAACGAAAGCAAAATAACTTTTGTTTAAACATAGAAACATTTTTATTACAAATCATTATCATCAAAACTGCATCAGTTCTTCAAATGATAATACAAATTAAGAGAGTACAACAGAAACTTATTAAAAACAGATATTCTTATGATAAATCATTAATAAAGAGGATCTTTTTCAACATTAGTTCACCATGCTTACTGATTAACACATTCACTAGTATGTTCTCTTTCATCCTGCATCTAGAATGCAATGGGATTTACAAAATAAAGTAACAAATTACCAGTCAAGACAACAGAACCACTTTCATCAATATGTACAATTTTAAACAACATGATATACATCCATTAAATTTCAGAGCTTTTTGAAATTTGCTATCCCCCCCCCCATTAAAAAAGTTTTTAAATAAAAATTATGGAGCATTCCTTTTATATATTGTACTCATATAAAGTATTGTTTATGTGATTAAAATAAACATCATCATTGATTTACATGACAAGTTCTAATACAAATGCCCTCATTTGTAATGAATTTACATGTGAAATCAATAAACATTAGCATGAATGTCCCCATAAAAAAAAAATTGTAAACATTTTTTTTTGAAATATCTACTCATGAAGTAGGTTGACTAAAAGCTTCATAAACATTGGCAGCTAATGTCTTGGCCGATTCCAAAAGCAATAGTTCCTGTAAAATGAAGCAATTGGTTTTTAAAAGTCTGAAAGAAAATACAAATAACTGAACTGACTGCATTAAACTCTAAATGCTTAGGTATTGGAATAAAAATCTGCATTGAAGACAAACTGATCATGATTAATCTTACCTGAAGGAGTGGATTTGGAGCATCACTGCAAAGCTTGTAAAGGCTGCCATTGAAAATTGGAATTAACTTTGCCATTGGAATTCCTCCCAGCAAATATTCTGTATTGTGACTGAAAGCCATGAAAATTTTCTTTAAATATACTGCACACATATACTAAGTACCAGGTACTAAAATTTCACAATACAAAATAAAATACATTTTAGAAGGCTTGGTGTTCAACAAATATCTAATACCAATAAAGGAAAATTCCACAAACTCTACTCTTAAGATTTATTCTTATTTAAATACTGTAAACGTACTACATTTGGCTGTGTATTATATTTGGCGCTTTTGGCGGAATGCTTTTACTTCTTCTTTCATGTTGTTTTAGTAGTCTAATACATGCGGTGGCAACGACCATCCAGCCCTCTTAACAGAGAAACCTAATGTGACGGTTATGCTTCCCTCATTATTAGAAATAATTATACTGTACCTGCTATTCGGGTCACCAGACTGTAGATTTGTTTTGTAACTCTCAGCAAGTAAGTCCAGCAGTTTCTGGAATCCTCTGTCAAGACTTGTTTTCAGCACTGTATGAAAGTCAGCACTGTTGTAAATAAACAACTAATAAATATCAAAACAATGTCACAGGAATTCCATCTATGATATAATGTACCTTAAATTGTTTACCCAAATCCTTTTTTCTACACATAAACTAATAATTATATAAAATTAATGTACATGTACCTTTCTAAAATATCTCTAGTTTCTTGCATGAGGCCTTCATGTATTTCATCTGTACCTTGAGTGGCCTGTATGTTAAGAAAGGTACTTCTTAGAAAACTGTTTTGATGCACCATGTACCTTTACATATATGGTATATGTACATGTATCAGCATCAATCATACACTGAGAAAATTCAAATCAATCTGCAACAAATTTTTCATTCAAACTAAAATGTTTCTAGTCATCTTAAGAGTTGACTTCAGAGAGAGAGAGAGAGAATTGTGACACTTGCAGCACTCACTGAGTTTTCTGGTGGAAACATGTAAGGACACAACTGTAGGGTTGGAGAAGACAAATTGGAGATCTCAGGACTTGTTTCCAGCCTCTCTCTGATGTGTTGTAAACAGGACTCCACATTGTGAAATGTTAGCCGCTCTTTCAGAGAAATGCTTAGAGACATGCAAGATTTTCTTCATTAAACTATGCATACATGTACATGTAGATTAAAGATTTAATAACAGTAGTTCTAAAAAAATTAATGTCTTTAATACTTCATTTGGTTATATACATGTATACCAAATTAAATGTACAATTACCTTGAAATTTCTTTCTTCACAGCAGATTTAATGAGTTCACCAAGCTGAGAGATGCCTAAAATGGAAATCTAAGACATTAATCAACAAAAACTGAATTTTTAAAACATTTTTAAACATTTTATATAAATATATCAAGAATCCACTTAACGTTTCATCTTGATGTATAATGGATACCTTTATCCATGAAGTGCTTGATCTCAGAAAGGTACTTTTCCTGGGATGGCTTTGGTATGACACGCACTACTGTCTGACCTGGTGCACCTTCTGGTCTCTAAAACAATGATGATATACATGTAGAGTATATCAACATAAAAATAAGTAATAGACCTTTACATTTATTACAGACAATTATACGGCAGTTACATGCACATTTTTCTAGCAATAAGAGCATATGTACATGTGCCAGGATGTTAAAGGGACCCGGTACTTTATTCTCCAAAGAAGTCATGGGAACATAAATTTTAAGCCCTTTTTCACCATGCATATCAATGTAAGAAAACTGTCAAAATATGAGAGATAAGGAAAAATGCATACTAACATTTCCTTGTAACTATGATTTCCTTACATCAAGCTCCACATACTGGTAACTATTTTCTGAATTGTTCATACATAGAGCTATAAAACCTAACATCAATTAAAGATGCCAAATCAAATTGCTCATTTATATGGGTACTAATGCACTTACCTCGCTATTATAAGTAGAGGTATTGTTATTCTGTAGGTAGATGTAGCCACCAATCACATTTAACTGGATTCTGACCAGGAGGGACATTATACTACAGGCATATACCACACAAACCATCCTTGTCACGCCTAAGTTGAAAAAATAATTTCAAATTTCACTTGCAGAAAAACATGCATATAGCATTAAACTGCACTAATTTTGGGGACCTTAAATTCTTTATGTGGTATTATCAAAAGAAATAGCTGTATTAAACTGGCAAAGATTTAACACTAACTAGCAAATTCACGAATGTATTTCTTTAATACTTGTTCTTATTACTTACTCAAAATTTTCAATTCTTCCCATAGCTCTAGCTTGTTGCTGGGACTGAAAAAATGATTACAAATATTTATAAAAACTACAGTAAGTGAAATACATTAGACTGTATATCAATAAAAATTGAGATGTTGCATTCACTTTAAATGTTCTCATCTTAGAATAAGATCTGTCAACTAAACACATGTACATGAAACAGTAGTCTAATACAGTGCAAGTACCAAAACCTATCTACATATTTTGAAAATTTTGAAATTGAACTGGCATTACTATGATTATACTATTCAACAGCTGTTTCAGGACACTGTACATCATTCATGATTTTTATCACATTCACATGACCACACAGTGATGTACTATAGCTTGGGTTAAGCTATAACTCTGCTGAAATTAAGTACAGCTGTAAATATACACGAAGCCATCAATTGATATAATATAAAAGTCTGGAAAACTGTAATGTTCCAAGGGCCACAACTCTTTTGAAAGAAGCCAGTTTAATTGAAATGCCACCAACAAAAAAAAGCCAGCTCAATATTTACAATCCTGGCAAACTGATAATCAAATGATCGAAGCTCAAAAGAATCGAATAACATACAGAGGGGGAACACACAATTCTCAAAATCTGTTATGAGGAAAGAACAAATATACAGATGGCAAATGGACAAAGAATTTCTCTGCTGGGCATTAGAAGAGTACTTCTTTACACCATTGTTGTCCAGTTTTCCTGTTGGTTAAATTTTGCTTCATTGCTTTATCTACAGGGAATGCAGACTCCAATTGTAAACGGAGAATATATAATGTACTTACTTGGATTTCAGAGTGTCTGTTATTGATTCTGTGTCAAACAGTTGCTGCAGGATTTCTCGTAAATTAGGCACCATTGAGAGCACTACAATTCATTATGGACTTTAATTGTGCATGCATCAAGAAAAGAAATCTCAGTTAAAAAAATCCTAGTCAGACTGCATATGGCATATTGGTTCAATAACTAGATTCCTTGATATGGCAACAAGGGACATTAAAATTACTTCACATAGAATATCAAGTTTTAATATCACAATTATCAAATTTAAGTACTGTACAGTAAAACCTACCTGTCATATTGCATGTTCTCTGGTTGCTGTCAAAATGATGCTGCCTCCTACAACCAGAAGCATGAAAAGATTATTCAGAACATTTACAAATGAATTATTAACATACATCAATAATAAGGTAATATTCTCTAAATTCACATAATCAAGATTTATGTGGAAAAAAACCCACTGCTTCAAAATTGATTTCAGACATGAAAGCTTATGTTATTAGCAAAATCCAACAGTTACCGTGCATGGGTCAAACAGTCACTGGCTTCCTTCTCTTGTATTTCCTTTATTCTTTTATGTGCATATCTATATGCCACATAAACACCTTCAAAAGGAGAAATATATTCATACAGATTGGTTTTTCAGACACAGAGAGCACCATCAGGTTTTTTTGAAGCAGTACAATTTGCATAAACTAGTTATACTCTGTCCCAAGTTTCTGCTTCCACCACTTTTTGCTTGATATTTTGATAATCATAAATACAGTCAAACTTCATTATCTCGAACTAGATAGGACTGTTTAATAACTTTGAGATATCCGTGTATTCGAGATACCAAGGGTAAAATACTTTAAAAAAAAATAAGTGGTTGGGACTTACAAATCACTTCAACATATCCATAGTATTCGAGATATCAGTAGTCGAGATATCGAAGTTCAACTGTACCTTTGTGCCAAAACTACATTCATACACTAGAGTGAAAAAAGTCCAGATTATCTGTTTTGAAACGCCCCCTCTATCCCTTCAGGTTTCAATACACAATCATAAATAAAAAGTCTATTGGGATTTTGCATTGCAAACAACATGAAAAGTACCAGGATGATAATGTTGAAAAATTGTGCGAGGTATTCAGAGTGACTTCCAAATGGAGAAAAAATGTCAACATTTCCCATTATAAATCTCTATCAGAAATCTGTTTTCGTTCCTGTGAATTTTTTGAGTGAAAAATGATAACATGTCGATGAAGATATCTTGGATATTTTCCTTTTTATCTATTTCAATTTTATTTCTTTCACAGGTATGTGTATTTTTATTAAAAATGTGATGGAAACAATAATTGGTGAAGAAGTCTTGTAGGAGTAGGACTTTAGAATTGTTTATCTGATAAAGTTTTCTTAAATCACTGTCAATTAGCATGACAATGTATATTTTGCATTCCTCAAATTCAATGTTCTGTTGAAACTATTAAGCATTTTTGTGTAACTTGCATGCAGAGGAAATTTGTTAGATCTTTTATATCTTGTAAAAAGGAGTGATTTTACAAAACTAATTTTAACTAAATTGAGGACATACCCATCTACTGATACAATTGAAAACTTTCTGACGGTAATCAGAGAGGTGGTGTAAAAATTAAAACAAAGTGGCATGGGAATGGTGGGCGTGAATTATATGTAGTACTCCACAAAACCCTTGTCGTTACGATCACGGGTCTGGTCGCAAATGTAGAAAACTTCTCTTCAAGAAATAGTATCACCATGTCGAATTGAATTCATGAATCACTATATCAAATATTAAGTATTAACAGAGTTGCCTCATCCGTCATTGGCAACTCAGCTATGCTCAAGAGAAATCGAGTTAAACTACTTCAAGTGGCGCAATTTTTAAAATATTGATGTTTTACCACCAATGAGAACTCCACCATAGACTAATTTTCTTCTATGCTTTTTAATCTGTGTCCATATCCACGAGATCATCGTTAGTTGGACCTAAAACATGTGCAAATTTTTTGACAGTAAACTTTGGTATACACGATCAATGTTATTTGGACGCTTGAAATGAAAATATTAACTCTTTCTTCAAATTATTCGAATTTTATCAATATTATTCCTACCTAACGGCAATCCAATAGATTGATGTAATTTTAAATAAGTAACCAGTGTGAACAAAAGTTTTATTTTAAAAAAATTATTAGACATTTAAGTCTCATCAAAAAGAACATTTCAATACCACATAGAACAAAAAATACAGTACTTATATAGTGATCCAATAATTTTATTAATGCAATGCCACATTCATTAACAAGAGGGATAATACAATGTATTTATAAGTTTGTACAACAAAAATAAAATATAGCAATTATAATTATTTATAATCTATTTTGATTATGTTTCAATACTTTGTGTGGGTTAATCTGGACCATATATTTTATCTAAAATTTTTGGACTTCAATAAATTTCAATCAACAAATTTTGCATGAACATACAGATTGTTTTCCATAAGATAAACCAACAAATGTATGTTGAAATGTATGTTGAAATTAAAATAAAATAAATCTTTCATAGTCCAGATGGAACAGAAATCCTCCTTACTCCAGCATCCATGTCAAAGGGTACACTGAGCAACTTGACAGCACTGACAGCTTTCTTGGTGGTGACTCTTTATTGTGGCGGTCCATCCATCTTGGGCTCTGGCAATCCATCTACCGGTATCTTGGCCTTTGCCTAACTCCCGTGACAAAGAGTATGCAGATTGCATGGAGATTCCTTTTCATTACATAATGGATATCACGTTTTCTTGCCCTGTCTGCCAATTTTTTCCTTTCGCTTTTTGACATGTTTTGGAATTTTGTTTTTCCTCTTTTCTCGCTTTTCCTCTTTCACCTCTTTTTTCCTTTCCTGCAACACAAAAGAATCCCATGCTCATAGTAAATACTTAATACTTGTATGCAAATAAACAATTGATATATCAAGCAATGTATTAGATTTACATGTACTAGTAAACTTACTCTTCTGTCTTCAGTGGTTTCATTTTTTGGTCGGGTGATGGACTTCTTTTTAGAGTTATCTCCCTCTTCATCCTCTTCCTCTTCTTCTTCATCTTCGTTGTCACTGTTGGAACCACTCTCTTCTTCTTCACTCTCACTTTCATCACTCTTTGACTTATTCTCTTCATTCTCAGCTAATAATGCAGGTTGCTGTAAAATATTTATATGTATCAAATTAAACATTTATAGGTTCTACATATTATAAGTATCAAGAAATCTAAAGAATGATGTAAGCTTAGCCATCATCATTTCTTTAGTAATGTATTTTGGTGGGGTTCTTTTATCATTTTAACATGAATTGATTCTACAATTAATTTACATTGACGGTTTTTTTGAACACTTAATAGAGAGATACATGTAGTAAAGTACTAAACACACTCAAGGGGAGATAACTTACTGTTCTAACTCCTTCCAGATTCTCTTGCAAACCTGTCAGAGTGTGATACAACATCTAAAATGCAAAAAAAAGTTACATCTTTTAAATTACATGTACTTCCTGGATGAAAAAATAGAGAACTCTTAGTAAGAATATGAAAATATAAATGATTTCCCTATCTGTAATACATATAGTTGAAAGCATCAGAAAAAAACCCTGAACTTTCATGTTATAAAACCCTTGCCTGTTCAAACATGGGCACAGGTTATATGTTACTTCTATCAAGCAAAACATTTGCAAGACATTCAGTCTGCTGATACACAAAGTATGGTTCTTAGTTTAATTAGGTATACAATTTTTCTGTATTCACAAAACTTCACATACCCCTTCTGTCTGCCCTTCCTTAGCCAGGATAACATCCCGCTCAAAGTCAATCACTTCATCCAAATTTCTTGGAATAAAAGAATGCTTAAACACCTGCAATAAAACGCATACACTTCAAAACTTTGTTAAAATTCAAGAAGAGAGAATTTTTTGATCATAATTAAATAAAACATGTTGCTGTGTAGCTGACAGTTCATGGTCTTTGGATTGCGCTTACCTCCTCATCCACTTTCTGCTGCTCTGTGATGTCATCAGTGCTTCGCTCAGAGGCCAAGGTCATGGCCTTCTCCAGATAGAGATCGATGTTGTCCTCTGTGATAGTCGCATCAGTCACAAAATCAAACAGCTCTTTCACTGTCAGTGTGCTCACATTCTTCTTTTTAAAGAACTCTGGAAGAGCATCATTGTATCAATACTCATTCAAAAGTTTGATTCTTTGTACAGAATAAAGTAAACCAATTTTTTATATGTGCAATATATCTGTACCTTTTGCAAGTACCAATCAGTAGTGAATATTTGTCATTACGAGCAACTCCATGAAAACATAAATGCACAATACACAAAATTATTGAAGCTTCAATTGCAAAAATTAGTTTTCGCAAACCATTTGACACTGGTCATTGCAATTAAAGTGTTTGCTTGTAGAAGTTGATTTAAAAAATCCTTCAACTGACCTGTTACATTTGTGCAATCCTTCCTCAGAAATTCTAAAGCACAGGGATGGTCATGCTCCACTGACTGTGAGACATCAATTACATATACTCCTCCATCATGGTATCTAAAAATAGTAACAACTTATCAACTGCAAACAGAGTATGTAGCTCTCAAACATAAGTGTTGTGAACTCGGTTGAAAATCATAATCGATCAATTGGCAGAATCAGTTGTCTCTTACCAACTGATGATCGGCCAATAATCGAATCGGTAACAAACTGTACTTAATTCATTAAATGGGGCACTAAATTTTGTGCTATGATTTAATTTAAAATACAAAAGTGCTATTTGCACTAACTTTTTAAAGCTAATAAGGCGTATGCTGTATTGTTATTAATTAAAATGTTACATATCTTTTGAGATTGAGAAAAAAAACCCCAGTTTGCAACAGTTTTCATTTCATTAAATACAGAATAATAGAGATAACGATAGATATAGTATTAATGTAATAAACCGATTATAATTGATTATAAAATATCAAATCAATTATCGTAAATCGACAACCATTCCAACTGATCATCGATTAAAAAGCGATCATCGTGACAACACTATCAAACATTTTACACAAACATTGTAAAAACATTCAAAATACATGTAGATGAATCCTTTTTTTTTTTTTTTCAAATTTTACAGAATGGTTGTTCAAATTATACATGTACATGTATTTTGAATTTTAGTAAAAAGGACAAGCACTTTCCTCCTAAATATTGATCTCCTCATGATACTGGTACATATGTTCAGTTTGTTTCATCAAAACATATGTACAATGTATAACAAGCCCTTATCTATTCACTAACTTACAGCATGTTGAATTCACTGAGATCAGCATGGATTAGTCGACAGGTGTGGTACAAGGTACGTATGATGTGTATACACTCCAGATAAAGTTCTCGTGCCTTTGTTTCTGATATATCACAGTCCTTCAACAAGGGTGCAGGCCTAAAACAAATATTAAACTTTGAAAAAAACACCTTCTGTGACATTTATGTTCCTCAATACCAATAAGAATACATTCACTTTACAGCATGAGACACAGGAATTAATTAAATGTAAAAACAAAGTGGAATTGGTAAAGAGAAACATCTCCATATACAGCAAGGGTCATTCAAATGTGCCATTTAACCACTGTGTGACAGTCTATGACATAAAAACCATGGCATCCTTTATAAAGACATTCAATTTGATGACTATATAAAGGTACAGAAATGGAGGAGTCGGGACAATATATAATAGTTTTCATTTTTACCTTTCTTTCTATAGAAGTTGATCATAAGATGATCTAGATCCAAGAAAGTATATGTATTAGTAACCCACATGAAAATCTTTATACTTACCATCCATCAGTGCCAATAAATCTCATAACTAGAACATGACTTTTAAGAAATATTGGTTCTGGACAAGGTAATCCTGCCTGGTACATTCTGAAGAAAGAGAAAAAAGCAATTTCTTAAACAGTACTGATAGAAGAGAAGAAAAAATTTTTACAGCTAGAACAAAATAATTCATTCACATCAAACGGTAATATGACCAAATCTCAAAGTCAAAAACTTACCTGCTTAAGTTACGCATCTCTTTTTCGGCCCATGTTCTCACCATTTTCCTTGGATTGTGTTTACAGTATCCATGACGAAATCTGAACTCTCCCGTGACATATTTGTCCCTGTCTTTAAAGACAAGAATGGAAGTCTTGTACACCTAAAGAAGAAATAAAACAGCTCTTAAGCAAAAAATTTTCTACTCCTATGGCTGTAACATACATGTACTTAAACATTAAAGTGTACAGCACTGAACTACTGTTTTTGATCTCTAAGGTCATTGTCACCATATTATGCACGTAAAACAAAATCAAATCAAATACAATAGCCTTATTGCACCTGACATACATGCAGTGCCCTGTACCTTGATTGCTCTATCGCCTTGATTTTGTGTGGTAGCATGGTACACATTAGCCTCTTTGCCTGTACTGATACAGCCATTTATTTCAGCAATCAGTCCTCGCTGCAGGAACTTGAAGAGAATCATCCTTGTCCGAGGGTCCATCACCTGCTCCGCTGTAGCCCGGTCCTTCTTATCCTTGGATTTTGTTCTAATAAAAATCAAATTCTTTCGTAAGTTGCTTATCCCCAAAAATGACAAATGAATAAAATAAAATATGAAAATATATCATGAATAACAGATAAAATGTACATATACCTGTCAGTATCCATTTTTCTTCCAGCATGAACTAAAGCTGATGCTGCTGCATTTGGTAAGACTGGGCCCTCATACTTCTCTAAAATTCACCAAAATCTTTAAGACTTTGTCACAGGTATATTGTTGATAACTATGCAGAAAAAAACCTACTGAGCATAACATTTAAATTCCACATATATTTAAAAAACAATGCTCACCTACATTAATCTTCTCCACAAATTTACTTAAAGTTTTTTCTGCAGGTTGAAATGCTGTCATTTTCTGATGTTGACGTTTTGGTGGGTTAGCATTGGGCTGCAAATACATGTATATACATATTAATCCAACACATTAAACATGCAATATCTGCAAGGTTCAAATTGGTAAGGATATTTGAAGTGTGCCTTTACAGAATCTCTGGACATTTGTTCGTGAGTACAAACCTGTGATGTGTGGGAATTAACAGCATTATACTTTTTGGTAAAATTTCCAGAACATCCATCCCAATCATACAAATCATCGTCGTCTTCATAATCTTCATCATCAATAACATCATCAACTATATTATCTATGCATTCATTGGTTTCAAAACCCAGTTGCTTTGTTACACCAAATGTGTGACACTCATTTTTTGTTGTATAACATCTATGAACATAAATAAAATATAGCAAATAAAAGATTGTAGTGTACAAAAACACATTTGTTTTATAGATACACATATATTCTCTTTGGAGAAGTGGACAGGCATAGCCTACATCAAAAGAGAATAGATACACATATTGCACAACATATGAAAATCACTGACATAAACTGACATAAATATGTATAAAACTATTCAGGAATGAGGATTACTCTGAAAATCAAAATATACATTGTAACATAAATATATATCATACACTTCGTCATCAACATCATCAAATTGTCCTTCCACCACTCCAAAACTGCCTGACATTTTATGTCTAAAATCCTCGTGGCTTTTCCTTCCAAGTTCCCATTAATTGTTTGTATCTCGAGCCCGATTAGATTAAATAACTGAAGTTGGTTTTTTTTTTTTTGTTTTTTTTTTTTTAAATCCATAAACAAAAACTAAAGTCCTCTCGTCTGGAGTAGGACTGGAGTAGGCTTATTACGGAAGTTCTAATTTATGCTTTTGGTGGGTGTGATTAGTATTTCACTGCGAGATCGGGAATCACTTTCAAGTCGTCTGCTGTCACAAACCATGCATACAATTCTAAGCTCAAGGGAACGAATCGTTGATTGTGTAAATAACGGCGTTATTTATTTTTTAAACAATTTAATTTTCATTACATTTACAAAACCAAAACTGGCATTGTAGCACTTCGTTCTTTATATTCATGGAACGAATCGATACGCCGCCGGGAGCAGGATCGATAGCATGCAGTGCTGCTGTGGATTCTATTGGCAAATATTGGCAGATTTCAAGTTTCCCATTAGTTATTCGATGTGAAGCGCGCCTGTCAATGGATGGACCCTACAACACCATAGGGATATCGTATACACGGTAAAAAAAAAGTTTTATTTGATGTAATAGATTTATACTACGGATCTGCTCTGTACTGCGGTAGAGATGCAGCTACTGTTCATCATCATGTCTTGAAGATGTCCCTTTTCTTTCCACACAAATAATAATTAGATTACAACAACGATAGAACGTTATAATGAATGCAGTATTCCAAATTTTGAGATATAATTAATACTTTACATATTTTTGAGTGTTATAATTTATGTCAGGCAGAGTTATAGTTTAGTTTAGCATTCATATGGAACATCACGATGTGGAAGCTAGAGTATAGATCACTATAGACTTCAAAACTATATTCTATCCCAAGATTTTATTAATCACATTTTGATTAATTATTCAGTATTTTTAATAAAAGCCTAAACATTCAAATGATATTAAAACGCCCCCTCTAACTTGTAAGGTTCAGGAATGCAGCTAAAAATTAAATGTCAATGGGAATTATGCAAATGGAATTATTGCAAACAACATGAAAGTACACAAATGATAAAACTTTATGAGGTGTATTCCAAAAACTTCTGAACAGATATAAGATTTAAGATTTTTGCATTATATTTTATCTCTGTTAAGGAATTGGTTTTCTTTTTTTTCAAATTTCTTTAGGTAGAAATTTAAGAGATGACATGCTATAGTCTGTCCCAAGATATTTATGCGGCACATTTCTTAAATTGTTCTATATTTATAAATACCTCTGGGTTCAAACAATGTTCATTCAATAGTATATGAAAAAATCCCAAGATTTCCCCTTTGAAACGCTCCCTCTAGCTTGTCAGGTTTCAATACACTGCTAAAAATAAAAAGTCTACTGGGATTTTGCATTGCAAAAGAGAGGCAAGTACGCGGATGATAACTTTGAAAAATTGTGTGAGGTATTCCGAGTGACTTCCGAATGGAGAAAAGATGTTAACATTTCCCATTATAAATGAGACTCTGTAAGAAATCTGTTTTCGTTCCTGTGAATATTTCTGAGTGAAAAATGATAATGTGTCAATGAAGATATCTTGGAAATTTTTCCCTTTCATCGATTTTAATAGCACTTCTTTCACAAGTATGTGTATTTTTATTAAAAATTGTCCAAATATGTGGCATAAATATCTTGGGACAGACTATAGGCTATATAGTCTGTCCCAAGATACAGAGTATTTATGCCGCACATCTTCTTAAATTATACTATATTTATAAATACCTCTGGGTTCAAACAATAGTATGAGAAAATCACAAGATTTCCCCTTTGAAACGCCCCCTCTAGCAGGTTTCAATACATGGCTAAAAATAAAAAGTCTATAGGGATTTTGCATTGCAAAAAAGAGGCAAGTACCTGGATGATAACATTGAAAAAATTGTGTTAGGTATTCCAAGTGACTTCCGTATGGAGAAAAGATGTTAACATTTCCCATTATAAATCTCCGTAAGAAATCTATTTTCGTTCCTGTGAATTTTTCCGAGTGAAATATGATAATGTGTGAATGAAGTTATCTTGGATATTTTCCATTTCCTCATTTTCAATAAAATTTACTTCTTTCATAAGTATGTGTATTTTTATTAAAAATTGTTCAAATGTGCTGCATAAATATCTTGGGACAGACTATTATGAAGGTTGATATCTTTAATTTTTCTTCTCTGCCAGATGTAAACCAGGCATTAAATTATTTCACAAACTTCAATAGGATAAATAGCATTTAATTAATGTATCGGTACCTGACAAAGGGGAGCTTATGCTATACTCTTGATGTAAGTGTCCAGTTTAAGTTTTGGGAGCTGTCAGCATTTCTGGTCCTATTTTTAAGTTTTTACTGGTCCTAACTTTATAAACCAATTTTCATTTTCATTAATACATTTTTATCCTAAAAATTACAAAGATAACCTAACACTCTTTAACATGTATTATTATATAATTATTTTATTCATTGATTTATACATGTACCAAAATTTAGGCTCTAAGATACCTTGTTTTCACTAAAAACACTTTGTCTAGTTTCTCTGAATGCAAAAAAAACCCACAATGATTACTAATACATTTCAGTCATGTAATTGTGAAATCTTGTTTAAAAAAAAAGTGCTTGATATATTCATCAAATCATATGTTTATGGGATGAGCCATCCTAATCGGGTGAAAAAATTATTGTTGCATTCATTTGACTAACTTTTTGTTTGTGTGAAGCAGGGTTGACATGATACCTTAGGAACAGTAAAACAAGACTGGGCACAGGATTGAGGACATGAGGTTGCTACAGATTCTGTTGATAGCCCTAGTACACACAAGAGCAGAATATTCGTGGACTGAATATGAGGATGGTGCACATGGTTCGTTGGAAGGTGATGTTTTGAACTGGGCTGTATTGATACAGAATTATATTTTACAGGTATGAAGCATTTTATTTACTGACTGAGACATTTCATTACACCATTTGTATACCATTAATAATTTATTACCAAGTAATAGGAACTAGGTCTTTCTGACTACAATATATATGTGGCTAATTGCTTGATAAGTTGTCTTAAAACAACAGTGCTTTTCTGTGATACCCAATGTTAAAGTTCTAATAAATTATTCCAGTTAGCCAGTGATGGCATAAAGAAGGATTTTTCACAAGCATATCTCGACAGTGCAAATTACACTTTTGAGAGGAAGGATGGCAGAGATATTGTAGAGCAAGTAAAACAAGAATTAGGTGACTACTTCAGCAAGAAAAAAAAGGCAGCAGAGGTTGGTTTATTTATCATGATAATCATTAGGGCCCTGCTCTGCAGGCCTCCTATAGTGATCAGTCTGTCCATCTGTCCATCCATCCATCTGTCTGTCCTTCCATCTGTCTTTCCATCCAAGATCTCTTGTCTGGAGCACATCTTCTCTCCCCTTGGCCCAATGTGGCTCATACTTCACCCAGAGTGTCTTTGGGTAAAGGGTGTGCAGTGACCTTGAACCGTGTTTCTAGGTCTAAGGTTAAGGTCATTGCAGAATTATTTGAAAAATCCTTGTCTGGAGTATATCTTCTCTCCCCTTGATCAAATCTAGCTCATAGTCAAAGGGTGTGCAGTGATCTTAAATGAAGTTTGTAGGTCAAGAGTCAAGGTCATATCGGACCATGCAAAAATCCTTTTTTTCCGAGCATATCTTCTCTCCCCTTGGTCCAATCTGGCTCATACTTCACCCATAGAGTGCCTTTAGTTAAAGGGTATGCAGTGACCTTGAACCAAGTTTCAAGGTCATATGTGAAGGTCATAGCAGAAGTATATAAAAAATCCTTGTCGGGAGCATATCTTCTCTCCCCTTGGTCCAATCTGGCTCATACTTCACCCACATGGTGCCTTTGATCAAGGGTATGCAGTAACCTTGAATGATGTTTGTAGGTCAAGGGTCAAGGTCATATTGGACCACACAAAAATCCTTTTTTTTTAAAATAAAAATAAAATACTTTCCACTTGGCCCTATTTGGCTCATACTTCACATAAACAGAGCTTTTGGGTTAATGGTGTGCAGTGACTTAGAACCAAGTCAATGTGAAGGTCATAGCAGATCTCTTTTTAATCAGTTTTAGACCATAGATTTTTTACCATTTGCTTATTCTTGCTCAGGTTGAACAAAAAGGCCTGTACGTAAGGGGTAATGAGATTGAATTAAAAGTTCTATGCCAGCTGGAAAATTTCTAAGTTATAGGTCAAGGTCAAAGCAAAATTCTCTGAAATGCTTTTTATCCTATTGTCCGTTATTTAAGCGGGGCCCTTTGAGATGGTCACCATCTCAATGTTGTCTAGTTTATAATTGTAATCAGTAATTACGATGTTGTGAAGTGATTTTTTCCAAGCCATTAGCATATGACTTGTGAATTCATAATTATAAAATAAAACCTCTTTGCAAAGTTGTAATTACTTTTGATCCAATTATTATAACTATAAATCTCATAATACATAAAAAGTCTTATCTCCCTATTATAATTTTTATTGTTTTTTTTTTTTTCAACTCTTTCAGTTTGATTTCTTTAGGCTTTTGTACTACATTAGGTTATTAGAAAAAAAATCTTTAATGAAGTCTTCTTTATTTTTAAGATTCTTGCACAGAAAGTGAAGGAGATTTATGAGGACTTCATAAAACGCAAAAAATTTACGACAGGAAAGTTAACAGACCTCAAGGCAAAACAATACAGAGACTCGGATATTCCTGAACAACTGGCTGGAAGCCTAAAGTTTGCTCCGTAAGTGCTTTTGTTTGTACATTGATTTTTTATTTTTCATTGTACCGGTACATTTTTAAATATTACATCTAGTTTGTTTAAATCATTATCTATGCATATATTTATGGTACATAATGGTATATAAATACAGTATTTAAGCTTGATATTATTGCTAGAACATTGGGTTTAAATAAGACTTGAATTTTACTGTGTGGGAGAAAATGTCTGTGATATTCTTGATGCAATGTTAGGAGTCACTGTAATACATTTAGTACATAAAGCTATTTAAAGTTTTGCTAATATTTGACCAATAGTGAGATTTAGTAATGTCCAAGTCATATCGTTATCTCTGTACAGCTATTACAAACAGAATGTGAGTGAGGAGTTCTCTACTATCAAGATAGCTGATGAAGTTCCAAGAGAAGAGGAGATGACTGTGG
Organism: Magallana hongkongensis; assembly: GCA_016163765.1. NCBI lineage: Eukaryota > Metazoa > Mollusca > Bivalvia > Ostreida > Ostreidae > Magallana > Magallana hongkongensis. The sequence goes on from WFKH01007768.1 coordinate 24,785,791, forward strand.
ACACAGTCAATTTTACAGCTAAGCTAGAGGACACATTCAAAGAAAATGCAGGAAATGATGAATTTCTTAGGTAACTTATAATTTTAAATCTTCATCTAGCATACTATGCATGTGTTAGCATTCCATAAGAGCATCATGCCTCCTCTCATATGGACTGTCCTTTGGGGCAGTTTCATGCAAAACCTGACAGATGCAGGCTGAGAAGAAACCTTGTAATTTCAGAGTATCTTTGTTTTTGTGGCATATGATCAGCTCACATCCTCATATCATTAACCATGTGGGGACTCATTGTAACAAAAACTATAATGTTTCTAAAGGCTAGGGGTTATTATTTCTAAACATTGTATAACAATTTCATTAAAAGAAAATTTTAGAAGCCGTAGAGCCCAGTATGGTAATCAGCAAAAATTGCCTGCCTTTGCCTCTGCAAATAGGCCAAAAGGAAAGCAAGTTGGATTTGTTGATCCATCACAGGCCAATTGTAAACCAGGCATTAGATATGAACTTGTTTGTAAGTAAGAGCAAATAGTTATCTTTATCTCAGTTTTCACAAATTGAGTCCATCAGTGCAATAAATTTTGCAGGTGGCAATACTTTGGGTCCACAGCAGGTATTGTGCGCATTTATCCAGGACGTGAATGGTCAACAAATTTTGCAGGGTTTTACAATGATTATGATCCTAGAGTCCGCCCTTGGTACATTGCTGCCACAAGTGGACCAAAGGATGTTGTTATTGTGTTAGACTGCAGGTAATGTTCACTTTTCACATGGTATTAAAATGGTATTGATGAAAAAATTAATGGTTGACAATGATGTTTGATTAATATTTATAATTTTCATTTTTTTAGTTTATCAATGAAAGGTGAAAAATTTAGTATTGCTAAAGGGGTTGCCAAGACAGTCATTAACACACTGACAAAACAGGATTATGTCAATGTAGTGTGTGCCAGAGCTAGCCATTGGGATCAAGTCGGAAAGTAAGAAACCCTTGATGAATAATTCATCAATATAAAAAAAACCTCTCTATCCTGTAACATAAAGAGAATGATTAAACTTTTGCTGTATTGCAATTTTGAATAAAAAGACTAAAGTTACACAATATTGAATATTAATGAATGTTTTAGATTATTTTTGGACAACGATTTATTGAATGATGTGATGTGTCATTTTTAGACTTCATTACTATGGAACAACTGCACTTAGTTGTCAACAAGATACCATGGTGCCAGCAACTATAGCTCACAGAAAAGATCTCAAAGAGAAGATCCAAAAACTAAAAGCAGGGGGCACAAGTGAACTAGAGTATGATTATTTTGTGTATACATGTTGTCAGTACTTTCCTAAATAATATAAGTACCGTATGTAAATCACACCATTCTGTGGGTCATTTTGAACCTAAATGCATAAAGCATATCCACAAAATCACATTCCAATGAATCTTTATGTTAAAGACAATCCTTGAAAATTGGCCTCCATGAATTTAATTGATTCCACAGTAATTTTCTTTGTAGAAAGGGTCTTGAAATAGCCTATGACTTGTTGAAAAGTAATCCACGAACTGGTTGTCAGTCTGTTATTGTTTTTGTTACTGATGGACAAGACACAGATGGGGAGAATATCAGGTGTGGTCCAGGTAAGTAAAAACATGATTTCACCTTGTTGTATGGAGATTAATGAAAAAAATTATTATACCAATGAAAAAAATTTGCCGCTGTTTTTGTAGTCTATAAAGTATGTTTACTTGCACTACAGGATACTACACTAGAAGTGGGTATGTTCCTGGACCTATCTGTAAGTACAACTGGACCAAGGTATGGAGTGTGGCTGATGGAAAGAGCAAGTACAGCCTGCCCCAGGTAAGCAATCAAAAGAGTTACCTGTATTATAATATTTACAAATTGAAAATGCTTGTAGGATTTATGGTTTTAGCATATGTAGAGTATACAGGTAACTATTGGGAATGATTTTCAGACCAGGATATTCAGTTACTTGATAAAAGAAGATGCTGAGGAGTTTCCAGGAAGATTGGCATGTAGTCATAGAGGAAGTCTTGTAAAGCTAAACAATGGAGAGAATCTCATCTTCCAGATGAGGAATTATTTTGACTTTTTGTCATCCAGTGCCCTTAACACCAAGGCCATGTGGACATCTCCCTACCTTGATGCCTGGGGACTAGGTATCATGGTAACTTATACCATACCAGTCATTAGCAATGGCACGTAAGTATTTTACTGTAAAACAGGTTGAATGGATTGAGTAATTGGTATTCTGTTAGTTTCTTCAATACAGCTATTTTCTTCATCTTTTTATACAGCACAATTGGAGTAGTTGGTGTTGATGCTACTTTGGATCAGATAGAAAATTTTCTAACAAAACATCAGTGGGGAAATGTGTATTCATTTCTTATCAATAAGGAAGGAGAGACAATTTATCATCCAAAATTAAAACCCAGCACAAATGTAAGAACTAAATAAAAAAAAAAATTAAGGTTTGAAACATCAACCTTTCAAACAATTCCACAGAAGTATATTGGTTTTAAATCAGCAGTATTAATTCGGTTTTGTACATGTTCATTTACATGCATTCAGCAAAGTTTTAACATAATTGTATAATTGGGAAAAATCTTTTAGCTCTTAGAGGATCCCATATTTATTCCAATAACACAACTAGAAACAGATGAGGAGTTCCCAATGATACTGAAAGACATGAGAGAGGGCAATACAGACATGAAAGTGATAGAGCAAAAGGATAAATCCACTAAAGTAGGCAAAGTGTTACATATATGAGTACTATACTTATAGTGTATGCTGGAAAGTCAAATAAATTCAAAGGAAAAATATACATGTTTATCTTAAAAAGCAGGGGTTTCTTTTTTCAGACTTTCTTCTATGCAGCTATAGATGATTCTGAATATTCATTTGCCTACATACTAACTGATACAGATAAGGTAAATAATATAATTGAATTTGTGGGGAACTGAATTAAATTGAGTTGTTTTATTTGAACCATCTTTTGTCTAGGTTGAATAGTAAGAAGATCAATTTTATTTTTGCAGGAATTCCGGCGCTCTCAGGAACCTGTGGACCGATCAAGTTACACTACAAGTTACTACAACCTATTGAAGGAATACTTGAACCCTGTGGTCAAGGAAGAATTTCCACATGCTTGGGAGGAGCTGGAGATTCTTGAAAATGAGACCCAGAGATACCCAGGCCTGACCATTAGTTACAAGCACTCCACCATCTTCTTGGCCCCCAAGTCACATTGTGACCCTATCCAGTACTTGTATGATGACAACCTGGCCAAGAAGACCATAAATGCACATCGCTATATGAATTCATACGAGACAGACGATGGATGCGTAGGTGACCAAATTTATGACAAAGGAATAAGGTAAAATTTATGAACATTTACCTGAAAATAAAAAAATACCAAGTCTTGTTTATGTATATATTCATCATAAACAAGGTTTTAATTAGTAATATTATAAAACATATCACTCATCAAATGAATTTGCTATTAACAGAACACTGAGTGCATGTGGATTATCGTACAACAGACAATATGTTTTGTAAATCTCTGAAAGTTTTCTAAGACTACAGTTTCTCTAAAAATTTAATACCATGGTAAGACTGAAATAGAGATAAAATTTTGATACTGAAATACTAAGAGAGATGATACATTTTGGTGTTTTTTTTTTAGAGCTGATGTTCTTATTACACAGCCTATAGAGGAGATCTGGAAATCTCGAGAGTTTGAGTCATTGTCACAAGTCAAATGGACAAACATTGGACTGAGGAGTGGTGTGTTCAGAACTTATCCTGGTCACAGATCAAAGAGAGGATATGACCCAACAATGTAAAGTTGTGTTAAATATGACAAATTCTTTATCAAATAACATTTGTTCTATTTGAAATTTTTTTGACAAGCAAACAAATGGTCTATTTAGTTGCTGATTTAAATTGAGGTCTTTCTAACCACCTTAAAAATACTCAGTACCATAGTTGATTATTGAGAAAAGAAAAGTACATGTATTGTTACCATGTTATTATTCAAAACAGAGGTAAAAGATCAAAGTCATTGCAGGCTCTGTTCTTAAGACCTTATAGCCAAGATACAAACCCTTTGATCATGGAAAATCATACTTGATACACAAGTTTCTTATGGCAAGAAAAAGAACCCTTTTTAAGCTCACCTGAACCGAAGGTTCAAGTGAGCTTTTCTGATCGCCTGCTGTCCGTCGTCCGTCCGTCCGTCCGTCTGTCTGTCTGTCTGTCCGTCTGTCTGTCTGTAAACTTTTCACATTTTTTACTTCTTCTCTAGAACCACTGGGTCAAATTTAACCAAACTTGGTACAAAGCATCTTTATGGAATGTTAAAATAAAGGGAGTAACCCTTTTTAAAAGGGAGATAATTATGAAACGGTGAAAATAGGGTGGGTGTCTTAAAAAATCTTCTTCTCAAGAACCACTGCACTAGAAATGCCAATATTTACACCATAGCTTGTATATATAGTGAAGATTCTAAATTGTTAAAATCATGACCCTCAGACCAATACTGGGGCCCCAAGAGTGGTTCAAAGTTTAACATAGAAATATATAGGGAAAAAGTTTTAAAATTTTCTTCTCAAGAACTGCAATGCTACAATTTGTGAGATTACTATGCAAGCATCCTTAGATAGTGTTGATTCTAAACTGTTAAAACAATGACCCCCGGACCAATACTGGGGCTCCAAGAGGGGTTCAAGTTTAGCATAGAAATATATAGGGAAAATGTTTAGAGATCTTTTTCCCCAAGAACTACAATGCTACAATTAGTGAGATTACTATGCAAACATCCCAAGATAGTGTAGATTTTAAATTGTTAAAATTGAGATTCTCGGACCAATACTGGGGCCCCAAGAGTGGTTCAAAGTTTATCATAGAAATATATAGGGAAAATGTTAAAAATCTTCTTCTCAAGAACTATAATGCTAAAGTTAGTGAGATTACTATGCAAGCATCCTCAAATAATTATTTATTATTATTATTATGGTAAGCAAGAGAATCCTACACACAATAATTTTAAAGGTCAAAGGTAATGATCAAGATACAGCCAATACACCTAAGTCAAGATTATGATACTTACAAAATTAGTTGGAAATGGGAAGAAGAAATCCTTTTACTCCTTTTTAACCAAATTAGATAGGTGTATTACATGTATGTCCTATTCATTCATTCTTTATTCACTTTAGGCTTTACAGCCCATCAGTAAGTTTATACAATACATATATCATATAAATATGCAAGTGGAACAGGAGAATAGACTTAACTTATGGTAACAAATCATTTCGTAATTTTAAACTATTATTTATATACTTTCCAAGATTATTCATAATTTTGACATTTTCTGAGCTTAAAAGTTGCACAAGTTTGAACATTGAAGGTCTCCTCCAAAAATAAGGTTTAATATATTTTTTACGAAAAATATCATACACACCAATAAAAAATGAAATTCATCTTCCACACAATTAATATTACAATATATACATTTTCTCTGATTTCTGGTGGTTCTATTAAATCGACCAGTTTCAACAGCAAGAATATGAGAAGACAATCTAATTTTAGAAATGCATTTTTGAAACTTAGCAGGTATGGGTTTTGTAAGGTAGTATTGTAAGCAATGTTGTGAAATAAGGTATCGATAAAAAGAACATTTACTGGAATTTTCAATACATGCAAAAATTTCTTGTTTTGCTTGGTCAAATATTCTTTGTTTGATAACACATAATGTACCTTCGTTGCATCTCTGTGCATTCCAAATTTCGTTAAAACCTAAATCAATCAAACAATTTTTAACATCAGACACCCAATTGATTTTCTTATGATTCTCAACCTCATCAAACAATTTGTTATAACAATTTAACAAAATACAGTTGTTGCAATATATTAATTTACGCCAGTATTTGATTAATGCGAATTTTCTGTGGTAGAGCAAAGGAAACCTTCCCAGCTCTGCATAAACAGCTGCTGTACAAAATATATCAAACAAGTTTGGCGTAGATAGTAGATAGTCAATGGTGCTCATACCCCTAGCTCCATTAAATGTATAGTCATTGGAGTGTCCACCAGGATGACGGCCGTTAACGATCCGCAATCCAGTAGCTTTACACAGATTCAGGAGCCGCATTCCATAGTCGTTTTGACCTTGATCGGGGTTTACACGCTTCGGTAGCTCGATGTCTGAACAATAAGACGGTAGTTTATCTAACAGACTGTTATGTTACGAATCGTCGTCAATGAAGTCTGGCAGGGTTTTAGTCCTTGCGTTGAAATCACCGGCCACTATCACTTCCCCCTTTGCCATATAATTGGACAACTGGTTTTCAATATCAACAAAAATGTCACCATCATAGTAATTATAAAATACAGAATTGACTGGTGCAATATATGTAAATGCAAAGTATACATCTTGTTCATAATTAAAATAGAATTTATCTAATTTAAACCAAATTACAGCATCATGTAAGGATTCCAGAAATGTAATAAATGGACTATAAGTATCCCTGATGAGTATTATGATACCACCCCCCTGCGAGGATACAGAGTTTCTAGGGAATACATATGATTTAAAACCGGGAACATCGATTGTGTAATTTTTATCTATCCAACATTCTGATAAACAGATAATATCATAAGTACATAAATATGTTTGTAACGATAAGTTTTGCCATTTAGTATGGAAACCACCGTGCATATTCCAAGCTATAATTTTACAGCTGTCATTCTCCTCGCGCCACTATCTCCCCCTTCGGCCGCTCTGTCCCCCACCACGCTGTTTTCCGTGCGCTCCTCCATGAGTCTTCTGTCCGCCATTCCCTTGTACATCCCCCTGTGTTATAACACCTGTGTTTGGGTCAGTGAACAGTTTTCCGTTTATGTACAGCTTATCCTTCACCAGTGCCGTCTTTTTCCCTTCCCCTTTTGCTTTAATATACGCGGGCATCAAGGTTTTGCGTCTGTCCTGTATTTCCTTTGGAAATTGCTCACTGAGCGAGTAGTTGGTGCCCTTGAACTTGAATGCCTTTTTTCGAACCATTTCTCGTTGTGGGAATCTAGAAAATTTCACAACTACTGGCCGTGGTTTGTTGTTCGTTTTTCTGCCCATTCTATGCGCGCGTTCGATTTCAATACTTTCATGGATATCGAGCACATTTTTACAAACATCAGATATGATCTCTTCACAGTTTTCCGCCCTCCCATTTTCATCTTCTTTAATACCATAGAAAATCAAGTTATCTCTCATTGATCTACACTGAATATCTATGATTTCTTCGCTTAGACGCTTGTTTTCGGTCATTGTGTTTTCCAGCACATGTTTCAGTTCAGTGATTTCATCCAACGCTTTCGTTGCATTGACCTCATTTTCTTCGAACGATTTCGATATAAATTCTTGACTTTTTTCTACTTCTTGAACTCTTAAATTGAGAGTCTTTATTTCAGACTGCATGGAAGTTAAAGATGTCTCTATCGCGTCAAGTTTTTCAAGCCTCTTTGAAATTATGTCTAAACGAGTACATATATCTTGTGACCATTGAGGTGTGACTTGAGAGGTACTCGGGTGCATGCTTGATTGTAAATGTTGCATGTGGGCAGGCATTGGTTGCATTTGTTGCATTTGATGAAAGTTTTCGTTGTGGTTATAGACAGCAGGATTGATATGTGATTGGTGGAATGCAGGGCTAGTGCTCTGGAAGTTGATCGTACCTTGTGTCTGTTGGTTGCCGGGAGCCGCCATACTGCCTTCTTGCTGGCTAGATTTGATTCTGGTCTTTTTCTTTTTGGGCGGTTTACTGGGTGATTCCTCAGGCATTTATCAAGTTGGCGAGCAGATACAAACACATTAGTCCCTCCAGACAAAAACTCCGTTGCGTATATCACAAAAATCATCCAATATCACTAAATTATTGCCGGATCTGAGTACTACCCGGCCTGTCTCACCGAGGGGGCGCTGTCCTATAAATGGAACTCTAGTTCTCCTCTTTTTAGGCATTGCATTACCTAATATAATTTTTTTTTTAAAAGTCCACTCATTAACTTGTGATGAACCTGAAGCTTACAGGAGTAGGATATATAATTATACTATGTATGTATAGTAATGCAAGTTATTACTTTCAGGCGGCCCTGGTATAGAAGAACAAGCAGTACCCCATGGAGAACCTCCATATCTACACCTTATATGGATGCAGCTGGAGTGGGCAAGATTGTCACTATCTCCCAGGCTGTGTTTGAGGGAATGACACCTCGAACAGATGAAGATTGCTTCAACATCACAAAACCTCTACCAGGGGGCTGTGTTTGTGAAGTAGATACTGACTGTATCAGTCGTAAGTAACATTTCATTGCGTCTGTTTCATAGATGATATAGAAGAGAATGAGTTATGATATGCATATGTGCTGACATCACAAAGGCCCTCCAAAAATCTTTAGTTTCTCAGGCTGAAAAATTCAATATAATTTCATAGACATGTATTCAAGGATAATTTTATGACAAGATTTGCAAGTGGGAATAACTCAGTTTTCATAATTTAACTAAAATTCAAAAACTTGAGTTTTCTCCTCTCAATATGGCAATTAAATGAATTCAATGTGGCAACATTTGCCCTTATGTAGCTGTTCCTGGGAAACAAATCTTTAATTTTTTGGGGGGGGGGGGGGGCCAAAAATATGTTTCTTTTAATTCAGATGTGCAAAATACAAATGTATTCACAATTTGCTTCTAAAATGTAAACTGATATAATATTGTAGTATATTTTCATTTTGGTTTAATCAGTCACTCAATCACAGTTCTCATGTACGTGCAGGTGTTTGTTATGTAAGTGAGGCACCAGGTCCAAATTCTGATCAGCGTCGCTGTGCGACAGAGCGTGTAGAGGGAGTAACAGGCCTGGACATCTTGTATGATGATTTCCAGAATAGAACAATGGAAGCCATGCAGGCCAGTAATGGCTTAAAATCCTGTAACCAGTACTACACATGTCCAAATGGAGAGGACCAGTGTCAAACAAGGTCAGCACTTCATTTTTACTGTATGTTTCAAAGAGGATGGAAGTAATTTTTTGTCTGTTTGTTTACAACTGAAACCTTAGCCATATCTTTTGAGCTAAACAAGATTAGGTCAAATGAAAGGACAAAAGTCAAGGACAAAATGAGTCTAGGTCATTGACTGAGGTCCATGGTCAAATTTGCTTCCATGGATCTTTGAGAGATAGAATTCATCATCTGATTGTTTTTTGTTGATATACATCATGTATACATATACAGTACTGAAAAGGTATTATGTTATTCTATAAGTTGAAACCTTAATTTAAAAAAAAAGGCAAAACTTGACAGAGACATAATTATGGTGCTAGGGAAAACAAAATTTTTTGAAATGCTTTTTACATGTGCTTGGAACTCTATTATTGCTTAGTGAAAATAAATATATTTATACATTTCTTCCTCAACAGATGTTACTTGTTTGACAGCAAGGCATTTTTGGTAATGGACCCTGACTTTTTAATAGCTAGTGCATTAGATGAAAGTAAATATGAACAAGTTCAACTTGGAACAAAAGAAGGTGAGGTTATGAAAGACCTCATCTACAAGCATGATTTCTTTGACAGAGGAGAGAGCATTGATTTCCAGGGATCTTGTCGCATAACACCTGAGGAACCAAAGGTATCAAGATACTATGATCTGAAGTTTCTGTTAAATGCATTAAAATGAAACAAACTCAACCCAACATCTCATAGCAAAGTTTTTGCAGCAGTACTATTGATACTGTTTGACAGTTTATCTATCAAACATCGTCTTATACAGTTATCTCTTGATGGAATTCCCAAAAACCCTGGAGAACAGGATGACTACATTAGAAACAAAGGTCCTATTCCACAGTTTAACAGTGAATATGGCTGCATTCAAGATGTAATACAGTTCAATACCAATGACAAGGCATTAGGTAAGGCTGATTTTTAAAGACATGTAGAAAATAGAATTTAACTGTTCTTTATACAGTCAAACTTCGTGATCTAGAACTAGATGGGACTGTTTAAAAACTTCGAGATATCTGAATATTTGAGATATCGAGGGTAAAATACTTAAAAAATAAGTGTTTGGGACTTACAAATCACTTCGACATATCCATTGTATTCAAGATATCAGTGTTCGAGATAACGAAGTTCAACTGAATCCCACTTTTAAGACGTATAAACTGAAATTTTACATCAGATCACTTATTTAATTTGTTTGTACATGTATTTCAGGACCAAGTGGAATGATTACAGGGAATGTATCTGGTCCTTGCATGTCTGGATTTTACTATGTCACATCACTGCCAAAGACCAACCTTTATTTGCTCATCATAGAGAACTGGAACTCATACCCAGCTTCTCTGTTCTATAACTTCAACTGTCAAATTACTCGAAGGTGTGTATTGCTAGTCATTTAGAATTTGTGCTGAAACAACAGCATACAATGTACATATCTTTAGCCCTCAATAATGTGTCAATTACCATGAAAGAATTCTGAGAAAATAATTATGCTTTATTGTTCTTAGCATTGTGAACTCAGGAGCATATCGTATCATCAATGGCACATGCAATCAGGCTTCAAAGTCCAGTAGAACTCTAGCAGAGGAAGGAAAGTGTCCCAAGCTGTCTGACAAAGATCTTATGTGTATCTACACAACAGCCACACCTCTTACCTCAACTCCTGTCCTAATACTACTGACTCTGTTTTGTACATACTGGAGTTATCACTGAATATTTTCTAAATATATAGCGCATTTTGACAAAAAAATTTGTACATCGAATTTTACATCGACAAGGGTATTTGTACTATGTTTATGGATTTCATTTTACGAATTACAGTAGGTTTGTTTGCTTTTATTAGAACTCCTTCAGTATTATTGTAGGCATCGATATTTATGTACATTATTAACATTTTTATTGTGATAGATTACCAATTGTAGAAAATAAACATGAGTTTACACCCAGAATAAAAAGAATATGACATGACACATTCAGTTGTTTCCATACATCTGGTTTTGTGGTAGCACAAAAATTGTGTACAAAAATAGTTTATTTGAAAAGCACATGGGACAAGTGATCAACAGACATATGAATTTTACAACAGACACACAATAATAAAAAAACTACCGTATCAAAGAATCAAATTTGTGAGTTAGAAGGCTCACTGTCATTTTAGACCCACTATTTATCAGTACATTTTAAAGACAGTTCAAGAACTATTTTTTACAGAACATCATTTCATTACTGAGTAAGTTCAAGTGATACTTCTAGTCAAAATAATTCTGAAACGGCTACTGGCATATTCTATACAGAATAAATTACAATTGATACTGCATATCCACCATACATGTTGTAGCATGGGGTATTGGTGTATTGCAATGCACAACAAAATTACATACTGTTAATGATGATTAAATATAAAAAAAATCCAAATGAGAAACATATATAAATGTAAATTATAATGAATTTATCACAGCATATCTCATTTACAAACAAATTGGTGTTTTACTATTGATATCCACAAGAACACAATTTTTTCAAGAAGTAAATTTTGTTTCATAAATAATCAATTTCATAATTATAATTTATGCATCATAAAGAGTAATTATATGATAGACTATCTGGGTGATATGTTTTCCCAGTTAATATCCTGGTGGTGTGTTAGAGCTGTCATCAGCTCTAAACATTCAAGTACTTGGAGACAATGTTGTCAATGAACCACTGCTCAGTGAATTGTAGATGGTCACCAGGAGATGCCAGGAAGTGAAGACGTCCAGTACTGTTCATCACTTTTAGTCCAAGCCAGTCCTGTGTGTAAGAGAAATAGGGATAAAAATAATCTATTTATTTGGTGGAGATAAAAAAGTCTAACTATTTTACATGTATTCTCTTTGCAGGGTAATTTTAGGTCACCTGAGTCACTCAGGTGACATATTGCTATTTGTTTTTGTCCATAGTCGTTCGTAAACTTTTGAACATTTTTAGCTTCTTCTCTGGAACCACTGAACTAATTTCAACCAAATTTAAAATATAGCATCTATGGGTGAAGGGGAGTAAAAATTATGAAATTCATGGCCCCTGCCCCCCTGGGGCCTGAGGGGTGGGGCTAAAACCATCAAAATTAATGCAATCTTAAAAAATCTTCTTCTTTACTCCTTGACATCAAGCAGTCAAACTGCTGGCATGATTGTAATAAGCATTGAACTCTCTACAAAAATAGTGAAATTCATGGCCCCAAGGTCAGGGGTTCTGGCGCTAGGGTGGGGCTCTAATGATTATATAGTGAAAATGCATTAATTCTTTGAAAATCTTCTCCTCTGCTCCTGGGTATTAAGCCCATGAACTAAGTACATAGTTATGATGAGGAAGGATGCTTCTTCCAAAATTGTGAATTTCATGGCCCCTGGGTCAGGGGTTCCTGTGTTAGGGCAGGGCTCTAATGATTATATGATGAAAATGCATTAATTCTTTGAAAATCTTCTCTTCTGCCCCTGGGTATTAAGCCCGTGAACTAAGTACATAGTTATGATGAGGAAGAATGCCTCTTCCAAAATTGTGAAATTCATGGCCCCTGGGTCAGGGGTTCTTGTGTTAGGGCAGGGCTCTAATGATTATATAGTGAAAATGCATTAATTCTGTGGAAATCTTCTCCTCTGCTCCTGGATATTAAGCCCATGAACTAAGTACATAGTAATGATGAAGAAGAATGCTTCCAAAATTGTGAAATTCATGGCCCCTGGGTCAGGGGTTTTTGTGTTAGGGTGGGGCTCTAATGATTACCGGTATATAGTGAAAATGCATTAATTCTTTGAAAATCTTCTCCTTTGCTACTGAATATTAAGCAGATGATCTATAAGTACATAGTTATGATGAGGAAGAATGTCTCTTCCAAAATTGTGAAATTCATGGCCCCTGGGTCAGGGGTTCTTGTGTTAGGGCAGGGCTCTAAATGAATGCAGTAATTCTTTGAAAATCTCCTCCTCTGCTCCTGGGTATTACGGTAATCCAATGAATTAAGTAATAGTTATGATGAGAAAGAGTGCCTCTTCTAAAATTATGAATTTCATGGCCCCTGGGGTCAGGGGTTCTTGTGTTAGGGCAGGGCTCTAATGATTATATAGGGTAGGGTGGTGTAATTTCGACTGATTATTTTTTTTGTACTCAAGATTTGTTCAATTATGTCACTGTATGTTATGCTACTATTGTTATGCTACTACCGTAATCCGGTGAATATAATACGCAGTAGTGTACAATACGCACCCCCCACTTTGGGCCTGAAAGTGGTGAAAAAAAGCTAGTTCGGATGTATAATACGCATCCAAAAAATTTACCAAATGGTTATGCTAAGTATCAACAAAGCAGTTATACTTTGTATACACGCTTAATTTCATCGTGGAAATACACTACCGGAAATAAGAAAGTGACAATAAATTTTTAGATACGGATTTATTGTAACTAACACATCACGGTAATATCTTTATTTCATAATCAATGTTTTAAATAGACCTAGTATTAAATATTCTACCGTAAATAAAATCAACTACTTTTGACAAGTGTTATATAATTGTTTAGTCACTACAACCCCTGTGTAGTGAAAAACGGCCGGTGTACAGGTATAGGAGGTAACGGAGCTAATTAAATTCTTAAATGATGCCGATCAAAGTGATCAATTAGAGGCCTGGAATATATTAAAAATATGTGCACAAATAGGTGTGTTGTGTATAGTACACAGTTTATAGCCTAGGGGGAGTGTCTGAGATAACCAAGGTGTCAAGCGTAGCGGTGGGGGAGCACAACAATGGCTTCAATTAACGGAATAGGTTATAGAATTATTTATATTCATAATTATTTGCAATAAATCAATTATCATTACATGTAAATGATTAAAAGTGAGCCAAGTGATGTGCAAGCTGTTTTCAAAGATCGGTTACAAATAGCACGTGGCCATCCAAGCCCGCATTCTATTAATAACAGCTAGCTGTAATGGCGGCATACACTGAGATAAAGTATAGGCAGTTCAAATTAATTTTTAAAGGCCATTTTAAAATCGTTTGTTTGATTAACAGACTTTAAGTATACATTTTCTTTGATAACATGCTATAACAATGTTTTCCTAAGGGTTAAATATTATTATATGTGATAATGAAGTAAAGTTACGATGTTTAGCGGGGTATTGGTTCTTGTCTGTGGTCAGCATAGATAATACGCTAGTATGATACCCCGTGCTTCACATAGGGAAAAATATGTCAAAATCCTATAGGGATGTATAATACGCACCCCTTTCTCACGGTAAAAAATGATGGAAAAAAAGTGCGTATTATATTCACCGGATTACGGTATTACTAATATTTTTTTTAGAATTTAGAAAGTTTATTGGATTAGACAATCTCGGAATATTAAAAATGATTTCATTAGCCCTGTAATTATAATGCACATGAATATACATTTCAAAAGCCACACTGCAGTTACTCAGGTGACCGAAAAGGCCCATGGGCCTCTTGTTATTACAGTGTTTTATACTGATCTTTCATTACCTCTTGGTAGAGTGGTGATTCAAAGAGAGTGAATAAATCTTTAGACTGTCCAGGTTTGTAAAATCCAAACCACTGAAATAAAAAATAATTGAATATACCATAAGTGAAATACATGTATCAATACAAATGAACACAAGTTATGATTTCCTTTACCTAATTTTTTTTTCAAAACAACGTCAAACTGGACTGAAAAGACACGGGAACTTGACGTTATATATTTTTCTCATAATAATCCCTTTAGCCATGTATCTCATATCTTAGGCAGTAGATGCAAATTGAGGGGTGGTTTTTATTAATGTCAGTTGTAATGCATCGTTTTGGTTGAAACAGTTGTAAGCTTAGATGTGGAAGGACCGATCGTGAGATGAAAATTATCAAAAAATAATTTTACCTATGAGTTTTAAGCATAACTTTCAGCTGATGTGACAGTTTTAAATAAATCCAAGTTGGCGGCGATGTGTACCGGTACTTTGTGTAGAGAGTATATATTTTTTATTATGACAAAAATGTATAAAGTCAGGTGCTTGTGTGAAAAGACTGTAAGTGCTAGCTGTTGGGCTACACCACAAAACCACACTCACCTCGCTGTCCCTAGGGTCCACCATTGAGTCTTGCAGGAATTTAACCAAGACAAAGTTTTTCAGTTTGAGGAGATTGTTTTTCTGGGTTGCATTTTTTTTCTGTGTAATATACAACAACAAAATTTATACATCTATTTGTACACATGGGTACAGTACATGTAGATGTACAGTACATGTAGATGTTCATTCTTATAGACTCCAGTTCATCTTAGCCTAAAGCTGGAGCTACTTATATATGGAACAGCAGACTTACATTTTCCTGGTTCAAGTCTGCAAGGAAGACACTCTTGGACTTGTATTCATCTTCCTGGAGGGGGTCATGCCAGTATTCAGCTTGAACAAGACTGCAGTGAATTGAACAAAACTTATAAACTGTCCAAGTCTTTCAACAAAACAATCATGTTGTGCCTATTGAATGTTCATTTCTTTACAAGAGTTATCCCCCATTAACAATATTAACAAACAACAGAATATTATATATCATAATTCCTTCACCTCTCCTTCTAATACAGTTTATTCATATATTGAGAAAACAAACAAAAAACTCTATAATTTGTAGACTAAAATAAATTTTTCCAAATGGTAAACATTACATATTTATTCAGATCTGTTATGTCCTCATTCTACCAGTAATTAAAATTATATCTTAAAATGCTTCCAGGATGATATCCAACACTTCAACTCCAGGAGCAATTGAAGAACCAATTTTAATTAGTACCTGGTAGACTGGCGAATAGCACAAGAATTGGATAGTACAATATCATCAGTAGAATTATTCTGATCAAGGATTATTCTGAATAATCCGGCCCAACTGCCTGTTCTCACTGATACATGTATCCCAAGTATTACCTTATTATGGTAAAATGATAGGCTTTACTTACTTGTTTTGAACAAAGCTGAAAAAACAAATGTAAGCACAAGGTAATGATCATATTATGGATGATATTCATTGATGAACTTTAATAAATCAATGTAAACCATCGATGGTCACACATAAACATATCGAGGCTTGTGGGATTATATTCAGATACTGAGGTAATATTGACTGAGCATGCAGTCTTACTAACCTATTGTAAGCTCCTAGATTAAGTAGCTTCCTGACTATGTCACACAAGGTGCTATTATCTCCAGGACAACGGGGAAATCCATACACTCCTACAGTAGAAAAAAATTGCTCCCTATCATTAAAACCACTGAAACTTGTTTCCTGATGATAATATATATCACATTTGTTTCTGGTTATTTAAAGATATACTTCTATTTATAGTCAATAGCACACTTAATTACTAATAGGCTAAATATACATGTAAATTTGCAACTTTTCCAAATAAACGAGTACACTTAACTAATTGAAAGCTAAAGATGTTTGCTACTAAAGTACTTTTCCTCATTACCCTGATGTTGGCCTCCCACAGAAATGAGGTTCAGCATGGGAGGATTTGGACACTTCTGGGCAATTGCTCTCCTGGAATGAGCAAAAATAATGCTTAGATGCATGTATTTGCTAGATGTTCCATTATGCATATGACAATTACGATAAAATTTCTTAAACCTTTTTATCAACTCCATAGGAGGAATTCCATTACAAAGACAAATTTTAAATGATTTACAATTAATGTTACAATAATAGTTTTAGAACTGCTAGAAAGTGAACAATTCAAGAAGAATTGTTGCAAACTAAAAACAGAACTTTGATTACTGAAAATTGCTCTCCCCCCAGAGTCTATACACCAAGAACATCAGAAATGGAACTGCTATTGATTTTCTGATCATTTTGGTTACCACTATAATCTCTGGTTTCAACACAAAAAAAGATTGTATCTACCATAATTACATGGTCTCCTAAAGTTAATGCCATATCCCTGGGTGATATTTGTCTGAAGGTACAAGACATTAGGAATCATATGTGCTTTTTGTAATCTTTGCCATATGATGACTAACATTACAGCAGTTAATAAAGTCTAGGTGAAACATAATTCAGCCAGAGACCAGAGTTCATGATTACGAAGCAGTATCAATAGCTACTGCAGGGTTAAGCTTTCTACATATGTCATTTCATGTACTCTCTTCATGATACTGAGCAGATTTCATTGGCTGTGGGAGATGTTTACATTTTCTGTGAAAATCGGTTAGTATCATTTTCAGTTAATTCATTTATCTGTTACATGTACATGATTTAGATTTAGACAAGATGGTAAGTTGTCGAGGTAATGAAAGATTATGCAGATTCCCAATCGTGAAATTATGAAATATAATCTGAATTAAGTACTCACAGAAACTGTCCACCCTGCGAAAAGCCAATGGCATTGTACCCTGACTGTAGTTTGGAGTCCTTAGCAAGCTGGTCACAAACAATATCAATTTGTTTGTTAACATTCATCAGGAATCCATTTTCTGTGTCCTAAAAATCATAATAAAAAAATTATAAGGTATATTTCCATGTATTTGTCAATTTTCCAAAGGATGATATCCCTAAAAATCTGTCAGTGGCCTCTTATTCTACAACAATTTTTTAAAAAATCTACCTTGATTTTGATAATTTTTAAACAAGAGTGAATAAAAATGACACATCCTGATTAGTGTTAATAGCTTAGGTCGTTTTTTATTGCAATGATTCACGCATTATCAATGATTTTGTAGATCCCTAACAGCAAATTTAGTTCTTGTTGGTGACCCTGTCCTTTCAATGAATAAATATAAATAGAATGGGTAGACCTACCATAATAATGATACAATACATGATATGTTTATGTTTAAATTAGGTAAGCAGATTGACAATACTCATTTATAATATCACGTGACTTTGTTAATCGCTAAAATCTCACCACTTAAGGAAAAACTAGATCTAATAAAAATACAACTTACAAAAATGATATTGACATAAATGAATGTTAATGGCATATATATTTGTCACATTAAACAGAGACAATGAATACTGTAGATTCCTAATTAAACGCAAGGAATGAATATCCATGTAAAATAGTGAGAAGCACATCTCGCAGACTTTAAAATCTTACTTTAATTTTTGGACAGATGTAAACTAGGGATGTCAGTTTTACTCAAACAGATTAGTCAATTAATCGGAGGTTTTAGTCAAGCGATAGTCGAGTACTCGGTACTGGGTGTCCTTTTCAAATCATTATATTAATGCTACTGTCACATGGTATATTTAACTTAAAAACATTTATAAAATAATAATTATATACATGTACTTAATGTATTTTATTTAAAATAAAATTAAAAGGTATTTTATCTAAATATCTGTTAGCAAATGTCTTTGCTTTCCCTTTTTCTTGTGATGCTTATATATACATAATTGAGCTGGGTCTACATATTGTCTAAAACAAATCAAACGTGTCTTGTTCCATGCCGAGTCATTGTTTAAATTGTTTAAATGATTGATATGATTAAATTTTTATTTATACAAATATCTAATAAAATAACTAATTGAATTGATTTTTAACATTAAAAGAAGCATCAAATTGGTCTTTTCATTACATGTTTGACTTTGTACTTTTATTAAAAATGGAACAGACTGAAACATATTAATAAAAAATGCTGAGAAAAGAAAGCTTTTAATTTCATTCTTAACCAAAAAAAACTGGTGCGTAAAAAAAAAAAAAAAAATTTCGAACTTTTTAAAATACCAGTACTTTTTTAAAAGTAATCGACTGAGAAAATTTTAGTCGATGATCGTTTTGACTGAGTGATAGTCGAGAACTTGAGTACTCGTTGACATCCCTAATGTAAACTAAATGAAACTATGATAAAAATTCAGCACTTGCGATTTTATATTCTCGAGATTTGATGCAAAACATTTGAATCGAGGAATTAAAAACTCGCATGAAATAAAGAATCTACAGTTTCTCCCATGTGATTGCTTTGTCTTGGGTAAGAAAGGGATACTATTAGGGTACACATATCAATGGTTTTAACAGTACATGCAAGATTGAACAGAAATTCTGAAATTTATTTTTTTGCCAATTTACTGGGGGCCCTATATCACATCATTCTTTCATGGTAAAATTTAAGATTTCCCTCCACAATTTCATGATTTACTTAGATTTCCTCACCTCTACAATGTTACTGCCAATCTCCAAGGACTTCACATAAACACCTTTGACTTGTTTTTCAATGAGTCCCTTTATGGAACCCATACTGAGAGGGTTACAGCAACTGTCACCTGGAAAATCATAAAACATTTATATGAATTATTTCCATGCATTACCAATTCCCCAAAATTAACCATCATGGCATTAACAACATGAGGCTATTAGGCCTTTATGGTCACCTGTATGCAACCCTGCTGAAGCTTAAATTTTAAGATAAATAGGGTAAAACTTGAACAATTAATTAAGGTGGTATGGGACATCTGTCTATATTCATGTGGGATAAATGTACATTATAATCAAATTACTTTCACTGGTTTAGAATTTTCTAATTTTACAATATTTGACCAAAATAAACATTTTAAATTTTTTTGGAAAGGTAAAAATTATAAAAGCCCCAGCTGGATTTGAACTCATGACTTACAGATTTGTTGTGAATGCTCTAACCCATTGCTCTACCCTGTTAGGTGACAATTTTGGAAAAGAAAATATTTTTAAAGGACTATATATGATATGGGTCAAATTTGGCCCCCATAATTCCTCCTTTTTAAAGTGTTTTGGGTACATTATATTGTTATGGTTTCTTTTTAGAAGAGTTGATATAAGGTATATATTGTACCTATTTATTCAATTTATTTGCACTCATTAGCTGTATATGATGTCAGAAGTGATGCTATTTTTATAATTCAATCAAAATCAGTCAAAAATTGACATTTTTCTTTTTCTTTTTTCGAATGGGAAATACAGAGCGACACTTTGAACAAGAACAAACTTTTTGTCACTTATTAGTCTTTGATAGATACATCTCTGGTGGGAATATTTTGTTTGTTCAAGCATGTGCTCAATGTTTTCCGAAAGAAAAACTGTTTAAAAACAAGCCATTTTAGGCTAAAAATGCAAAATTGGCACAAAAAGGTTAACTTTATGATGTCATATTCATAAATTGTGGGCATTTGGATCAAAATGAAAAGTATGAAAAAACTTCACATGTATACCTGTACAAAGAAAACAAAGAAAAACAGTAAAGCGATGATGTTCATTTTAGGGGGCCATTTTAGGCCCATATCATATATAGTCCTTACCGGTATACTTGATTTTATTGTTTATTTCGAAAGGAAGTATGTCACAATATGGAGGTGTCCCATATACCACCTTAACTAGACAACATTAAGATGGTGACCATCTCAAAGGGCCCCGCTTAAATAATGGACAGTAGGATGAAAAGCATTTCAGGGAATTTTGCTTTGACCTTGACCTATAACTTCGAAATTTTCCAGCTGGCATAGAACTTTTCATTCAATCTCATTACCCCTTACATACAGGCATTTTTGTTCAACCTAAGCATGATTAAGCAAATGGGAAATAATCTCTGGTCTAAAACTGATTATGCAGACATCTGCTATGACCTTCACATTGACTTGGTTCAAAGTCACTGCACACCATTAACCCTAAAGCTCTATTTATGTGCAGTATGAGCCAAATAGGGCTAAGTGAAAAGTATATATGTTTTTAAAAAAAAGGATTTTTGTGTGATCCGATATGACCTTGACACTTGACCTACAAACATCATTCAAGGTTACTGCATACCCTTTGATCAAAGGCACCCTGTGGGTGAAGTATGAGCCAGATTGGACCAAACGGAGAGAAGATGTGCTCCCGATAAGGATTTTTCATATAATTCTGCTATGACCTTCACATTTGACCTTGAAACTTGGTTTAAGGTCACTGCATACCCTTTATTCAAAAGCTCTGTTAATGTGAAGTATGAGCCAAATAGGGCTAAGTGGAGAGTATATATGCTCTGAAAAAAAGAATTTTTGCGTGGTCCAATATGACCTTGACCGACAAACTTCATTCAAGGTCACTGCACACCCTTAGACCATAGGCACTCTGTGAGTGAAGTATGAGCCAGATTGGACCAAGGGGAGAGAAGATATGCTCCAGACAAGGATTTTTCATATAATTCTGCTATGACCTTAACCTTAGACCTAGAAACTAAGTTCAAGGTCACTGCACACCCTTTTCCTAAAGGCACTCTGTGGGTGAAGTATGAGCCACATTGGGCCAAGAGGAGAAAAGATATGCTCTGGACAAGAGATCTCGGATGGACAGATGGACAACAATACACTGTATACCCAAACTTTCTTTAGAAAGTGCGGGTATAATCAAGAAGGTAGAATTCATTGTTTCTTACATGTGTATAAGGTAGAAAATGATACTACCGGTATTTATCACATATTACAATTTAAAGAAAATGTCTAATTGTAGTATTTTTATATTTCCTATATATTCCTAAGTACATGTAAATGTACCTGTATTCTGAGATGGCCCCTAAAAAAGAACTAACTGTAGATCTGTAGCTCTGCAGGTAAATTCGCGTTGACATGCTGTAGAGCGACAGTTCCTCCCATACAAAAAACTTAAAATTTACAGGGCATAAAAATGCACTAGTTTTCACAGGTCTGACATACCTAATTTCCCTACACATTTTGTACAAATATTTGATTCCAAAAAAATTCTCAGACATTATACAACAGTTGTTGTTTTCACTTGCCTGTGAAATTCTTTTAAACACCATCACCATCCCTGTTAAGTAAATTAAGTACTGTTGTTTGTTTACATGTAAAAACAGCGACTCTTGATCTGCACTTCAATCTAACATACCTTACTTTCTGAGGTCAGTTTGCATGTTTAGAAGAAAGTCTGAGCTATGAAATCAGTAGTAAATTGTCTGAAAAATTTTATGGTATTAAATATTTCCATAGAATGTGCTAAGCAATTAGGTCTAGCAAAAATTTAAATTGCAAGTTTTTGTAATGTGAGGCAATGTAGCTCTATGTCGACATGTCAACCCAAATTTCCTGTTGAGCTACAGACCTACAGCTAAAAAAGAACCAGATGATAGATTTTCATAAAACTTTGCAGGTACACTAAGGTTGGTGTATACTGTATTTCACATAGTTGAAAATAAAGAAATTTTCTCTTGCAGTTTAAAAAAAAAAAACCAACAAGTCAGCCACCTAAAGACTACCCAGCGGTCCACAGCTACAATTTTGTAGCCTGATTTTTATCAATCTGAAGCTTTCTGCAACCTCCTCTACCAAAAAAAAAAAAATAAAATTGGGAAAAGGTTTCAATTCACCAAGGCCTCCCACTGAAATTGGATCCGAGGCAATTTAAAAAAAAAAAGGAAAATCCGAATTAGCATAATAATATTCCAGATAATTGTATATATAGAGCCATTTTAACAAGAGCTGGGATGTGACTATCAACTGTAGTTTTCTCATCAAAACAACCTGTCAAATACTGAATTTCTTTTGATTCACTAAAAGAAGCTCATCAATATTAATAGACTGTTGAAATCCGTTTAATCGTAAAATTTTATATCAAATCTCAAGTAGCCTGAACATTTTTTGTTTAATAAAAAAATACAATACAAATCATGAATTTGTTACAAATTAAGTGGGGGAAGGCAGTCAAATTTGTGTCTTCTTCAAATCGGAGTTTGACACGGACTGCCCAAAGTGCAAGCTCTTAAAGCGGCTCTATATAAAGCTGAGGAGTTTTTGTGGGGTTTTTTTTGTATATGCTAAAGGTCCACCTACGGCTGTAATTAAAGTATTGATAATAGCAAGCATTTCTTAACTCTATATACCAATTATTTATATTGATCAGAGACATATAAGTTAATAAATACGTCCCTGTATTGATTGATTATCAACATTAACAATTGTCGTCACTCTTTACATTCATTTTGAATCTAGCAGGTGGAGAATGACAATGTAATAAATATAATCATACCCATTCCATGCCAAAGAACGACAGGTGTCGTTGCTGCAAATGCAATTGTTAGAAAACACGAGAAAAACAACACACTTCTCATGTCCACCATTTTGAAAGTCACATGATTTTTACAAAGGAAAGTCACGTGGTTTTTTGTACTATTTAGGCGAGAATTTTTAAATAATTTTCACTGTTTCAGCTTATGATATTTATTAAAAAAAAAAAAAAAGAAGCTGGATATCAGTTATAGAAAGCTGGACAAATATTGGCCAAACGTTAAGTTTTTGTTAAAAAAAATTGATACTTTTTTGCGTTTTATATAACTTATTCTTTATAACAGTTAACACATGTGATTATATACACAATCAAAGTTAGTCTTCATCATATGCAGTTTCTAGGAACAAATAAAGCACAGGGGCTTTTCACGAACTTTTTTGTCTTCTTACTACACGGTGTAGTACCTAAACGGCTGCTATCGGTAAAAAACGGCGTTCGATGTTTCTATTCGAAAATTGAACGGCTGCTAGTCGATATAGATTTCATGGGTCACGCCACAAAATCAACGAAAAGTGTCTCAAAAACAAGGAAATTTTAAAACAATCGGTGTGCACGGAACATGTAAGGAATTATTGTAATTGATAATAGATGAAATTTGCTTAATGGCCTAATAGGTAACCAAATATAGAAAAATTTCTTACGTGGGTGACGAATCAAAAGGCACATCAAACAAGGTTTTATGCTAGTATTTTTCATTTAGAAAACAGATTGTGTTGGTTCTGACCCATGTGTAAATCTGACCTATGTGTAAATCTATTCTGACTCATAAAGGAAGACAAAATGAACATGAAAATATATTTTAAAAGAAATATATGGAATACTAGTACACATGAATTTTAAAAGTTACGGTTGCTATTTGAAATATTGGATTGTTAGCACCGGCAATAAATTGAAAACAATGCACCGGCTGCTAATGAAAGTTTTGACTAAATGGGTGGAAAGTCACGTTTACGATACCACCCCCCCCCCCCCAACCTTCAATCTCTGGACAAGTCTGATGTATATACTTAGTTTCGATGGCAAAAAGTTAGTTAGCACTTAAAGACTAAATTTACAGCGGGGAAGTCAGTGCCTATTTGGGCATGAGAAAGTAGAATGTTTATAAAGAAATCAAGGAAGGTTAATTACGGAATAAAATCAAAGCTTGGCAAAAAGTGGAAGTCTGGACAAAGGCGGATCCAGATTAATTCTTTCAATCTTTTTGTTCAACTTAAAGGATAAGAAAACTTATGTGGCTGCACACTAACATCTATCATAAGATATTATGTATCTCTTCGTAAATGAAATGATAATTCCGCACAATGCCTTTTTTATTTGATTTTTACATATCGTGAGGATGTTTTTATTTGATTATAAATTGACAGGAAAACATGTATATTGACATTGAATAAGAGAGAAAAAGCCCAGATTTTATTGACTTTTTTTTTACTCAAATGGGTTTAAAGATTGGGTATAACAAAAGCTAGCAAAATTGTTTTTTATATGGAAAATCAATTAATAAACACATTAAAAATCAAGATCCCCAATTATTAATTCAAATTAGTTTTCTTTAAATTTCGCATTATTCTTAATGTTTTTAAAGACCCATTCTCTGTAAATATCAAAATTCGGTGGCCACACATAGTCACCGATTTTCTTCTTATTTCGTATTTTGATACCCTTTAGTGAATTAAGATGCAAGACCACTTTAAACGGTTGCTATGGGGACCGGTTTTCATGGTAACAGAAGCAAAAGATTGAAGAATGGCCATTTTAAGCTATTTTGAACACAAATTGTAAGATATTGCATCAGTTGCTGAAACAGAATAAAATTACCGCATACAAAATATTGTGAATTTTTAAATTATTGAAAATTTTTCATGGGCAAATGGATAGTTTAATAGTGTTACCATGGTAACTAAACAGCACTTCAATAATACAATTTTTTCATTTTATTCGAACATAAATAGCTTTACATGGAAAAAATTTAAACTCTTGTTTTGGCAACAAATATAAATAAAAATTGAAATCCGTTACACTGAATGTACATATCAACATTTAATAAACCTACTTCTTGCCGACTATTTTATTTTCATAAAAAGTAAAATTTACTAAACGATAAAAATATTGACCAAAGTACTTTGTCAATAACAGTAAATACATGCATACAATTAGTATGGTACATGTAAGTTTTAATAGTATAGAAATCTATTGATGCATAATTTATAGATCATATATTCAATAGAATATTATGGTGGCATATTTCTGCCCCCTACATGCAAGATAAATTATGTCAACATGCAAGAAAATTACGTCAACATGCAAGATAATTATGTCGACATGCAAGATAATGATGTTGACATGCAAGTTACAAATCCTTTTAGAGAATTTGATTTTTATATGGGTAAAATGACTTACTAATGCCGTACTCTGACATCATAGATGCAAGATGCAACATAATTATGACAACATGCGACTTATTTATGTTGACATGCGACTTATTTATGTGAACATGCGAGTTAATTATGTTAACATGCAATATATTTATGTTGACATGCAAGTTAATTATGCCGACATGCGACTTACTTATGTTGACATGCGACTTATCTATGTCAACATGCGAGTTAATTATGTTAATATGCAATATTTATGTCAACATGCAAGTTATATCGCATGTTGACATAAATATCTTGCATGTTAACATAATTAACTCGCATGTTAACATAAATTAGTCGCATGTCAACATAATTATCTCGCATGTTGACATAAATTTCTTGCATGTTAACATAAATAAGTCGCACGTCAACATAATTATCTCGCATGTTGAATAAAATTTCTCGCATGTTAACATTAATAACTTGCATGTTCACATAAATAAGTCGCATGTCAACATAAGTAAGTCGCATGTTGTCATAATTATGTTGCATCTTGCATCTATGATGTCAGATACGGGCGTAAGTAAGTGATTTTATCCATATAAAAATCGGGTTCTCTTTAAAGATTTGTAACTTGCATGTACACATAATTATCTTGCATGTAGACATAATTATCTTGCATGTTGACATAATTTTCTTGCATGTTGACATAATTCATCTTGCATGTATGGGGCAGAAATATGCCACCATAGCATATAGAAACACTGAACATAATTGTTTAATTCAATGCATAACGAGGAAGTAACTTCATTAAAATTTGGAACTGCATATTTCCAATAGAAACCGGTGTTGTTGTCTAATAGTAGCCGTAACAGAAGTTCTTTGAAGTAAAATCTTTATAGTTCTTTATAAACGATTAAAATGGGAAATTCTGACCAGCAAACTATACAGAGTACTAATATCAAGTAATCTGTCGCTTCAATTTCTTAGAATTGTCTTTAAATATATCGCAATCAAGTTCAAAACACTAGTTTGCTTGGACATGTGCCCGAATCAACGACATTTATTCGTTAAGTTTAATGTAAATTCTTTATTTTGTAGAAAAATAGACTGATATTTTAGTGTCAAAATGTGTGTTTTGTTCCGTAAGGGTTGTCAACTACTCTACTAAGCTAAAATGTTTGAATATAAGGGCATTTTGTTCAATGTGCGAAGAAAAATACTTACTATTTCGGCCATTTTTTCAGCTAGTAGCCGTATAATTTTCGAATAGAAACATTGACCGCGTTATTTTTACCAATAGCAGCCGCTTAGGTACTATACCGTGTACTATGTAACCACCCTAACGTTATACTATAAATGTATTTATTTATGTAAGGTCACATAGTAATAAGACAAAACGTTTGTGACGAGTCCCTGTGAATAAACTGGATGCTGCATTCGATCAATGAAAATAGGCGTCATATGTTTCCGATAATATGATTCATCAACAATTATTTCAATAATAATTAACATAAATGTGACATAACTTTTTGAATATCGGCATATATATTCTAAAATATTTTCAATTGTTTTCTAAGCTTTTATTTAAACTTAGATCATCCAAATATTTAATTTCTCCATAACTTCAGTTTATCACAGTTTATGATTATTACAATACCGTCATTTGTATGATTATTAAAAACGTTTTTATTTCAGATGTAGCAGGCCGCTTATATTTATCATGTTTATAGCGCTCATAGGATTCCAAACTTAGAAAAACTTTACAAATTAAAGTAATATGATAATTTTGGCATGTAAATACGTCACCAGAGGTCTATTTGACGAAAGTTAATTTTAAATATTGTGATATCATAGTTAGGATTTGGGGCAATTTTAGTGACTTTAACGTAATTTAAGTAGTAACGTTATACCTATAGTAAAAATTAGATTTTTTTTAAGTCAATTGAGAAATTGTGTGATTTTATCCATTTCACGCAGCATAACTTTAGTAGTACAGTATATATATGTTTAAAGACGAAAGGAGATTTCGTACGTCCGGTGTCCCAAGTAATTAAAAAAATGACGGTTTTGGGGATAAATTCACGCGACGAAAATCGCTGAATATCGGAAACATATGACTTTCGGAAACAGATGACGGTACGATACAATTTTTTTTATAGTGATCATGGTGTTATGTTCTTGTCTTTGTTGTTTATTTTCTCAGATAGTGACATTTAAATTAAAAGGAATGTAAAGTAACAGTTAAACGAGATAAAATCATTGTTCGACCTATCTATGTTTTACCCGACATATCTCCAGTACAATCTATCTACAGCACATCATCAGAGTGACACTTTTTTCTATTTTTTGTAGAAAACATCTTGAGTGATCTTTTGTGATATTTGACTCTTTTAACCTAAAAATGTCGATGAAACTCTTGGGAAAGCTGTGTTTTGTGTGTAAGCCTAGGATGAATAATTATTTTATTATGAGATCGGCTCGAACCTGGATTACTAATAAACAATCCCACGTGTACATGAGCCACAAACCTGTACTTGGAAAGATCAGTGACGAGGCAACCGCCAAGGACTTTGCTTATACTCTTTTACCATCTGAACGTCAACTTTTGTACGATGAACTCAAGAAAACGATGGAAGAGAAGGAGAATACTCAAGGTCAGTAAGCAAAGGGGCGTGGTTTCTTGATGTAAACAAAGACACGTGTTTGAAATAACATACCCCCCCCCCCCCAAAAAAAAATGAAATTGTTGGACTTATCATGCTTGTAACATACATTTAAAGACTTTTTCTTTTTCTCTTCAGATGTTACTCCTCCTTCAACTGCCCAGCTTGTGACAGGTAATTTTTAGGCGGACTATATGTCATTAATTGGTCAGTGTAATCATGGTAATATATATCACTCCATCTCTATGGGAAGTGAGGGGCTGTTAAATTAACAAAGAAATAAAAATTGATATGATGCAATATTTAAGAATGTAATATGAGATGTGCTGATCATTTGTATATATTTTGCTGAAAAATTCAGCCCAGTTCTCTTTCATAAGATAAGCCCTAATTCAATGTAGCTGAGAGAAATTCTTATCTGTCTCAGACTCAGTATGTACGTCCTTAATGTTGCTGCATAGACTGAGTAATCACCAGACAAATGGGAAAACACCCACTGCTTCTCTATTTCTTAATATTTTCAAGTGATAAAGAAGCTTTCCTGTGTTTGAGAAACATTAACTTATTTTTAATTTTGTCAATTTTAGATGCATATTAAATAATTTATGGTGTATCAAGAAATATATAAAGTTCTATGTGGTAATGTGCACATTTCTAAATTTTTTTATTTAGACTTGTTCCAAAGCATCATCCAAGAGTTTTTAGATACCGGTAGTTGATTTCTGTGCAATTTATCTGAGGACTTTTAAATTCATTTTTTTTTTGTATCTATAAAATTATAAAAGAACCCAGATTATAAAGATATATAAACCTTTATATCATTGTTTAGACTGTTGTGTATTCATCAGAGATAATATACATATACCCCTGGCTTGGATCATATGACTTTTTTAAAACCAAGGTATGACAATGAGCAAAAGTGTCATTTGTCAAATTAAAAGATGAAATACCACTGAGGAAAAAAAGCATTAAAAGATTAAAAATAGACCATTTTGAGGGCTTAAAAAGTGAGCTAAATGCATAAATTTTAACTGCAACCTGCATACATTTGAATGTTGGTACATTTTGTCAGAATATTGATCTGACATTTTTAAAGAATTTAATATACATTTATAAATGTTCATGTATTTACTTCAAAATGTTATTTACTAGTACATGCACATACTAGCAAATATGCAAGTGTACACTTTGCTGCAATACACCTTATATTTAATTTGTTTGATGTGTTTTGCAAGTTTTGGCTCAATTTCACAGAATTTCATACATACAGTAATATACCATTAAATAAGGAAGACCAACACACAAAGCCAGTCCATTAAAATGTCCATGCATTTGAAGAAAGAATGTAACAGGAAAGAACGAACCATGTAACCGTGGAAAATTATTTTATGTGCCCAAGTTAAATTATTATGAATTTTGTTAAACTTTAAATTTTAAGTTTTGGAAAATTTACATTTTTGCCTTAATCTAAGGAAATCCTTCAAGTGGTTTTCAAGGCTGCTGACAAATATAGAACAAAATTAAGTAATAAATCTTACTGTAACAGGAAAGACTTTTCCTGGTAGACCTATTTTGTCCACGTAGAAAGGATTTACATACAGAGAAAAAAAATAACAGGAAGGACAACAATTAGTAGTGGGTTCCGTGATGAAATCTGAACCCTCATTTTAACCCCTTCCTAACCTAGGGGGAGGGTAATGGAATAAATTAGAATCTACAATACAAGAAAGCTCATTTAAGCGTTTTATATAACACTTGCTCTTTGGTTCTGAAAATGGCTTGGTGGTTCTAGAAGAGAATAAAAATTAAGAAAATTTAATGAAAAAATTATTTTCATAAACTGCTTTCTTTAATGGTTAATGGGGATACAAATATAGCAATCATGCAATGCAGCAAAATAACCCTTGTTTGCAAATTTGTTTTTTGAATTGTCTCTGGATGAAAAAAATGATACCCTCGATCCAATAAAAATTTAAATCTGACCCCCAAAAAATTATAAATCTACAATTTTTTTTAGTTTTTAACAAAATTAGTCTATATACCGGTAAGTTTTTACAATATACCGGTAATGTCATTTCTGTTTGCTAGTTTAATGATAAAGTGTCTAAATTCTTCATATTATTGAATATGTGTCTTTTCTGTTATAAAAAAAAATGGATGAACAATATAAACAAAATAGAATTATCTTGAAATAAGTGTTTCTTTAGTTGGATCTCTGTTAATTGGCATGGGACCAAGATTTTGGCATATACTGTCATCATTCTTATTTAAATCTTTTTCAGCATTTCAATGTGGGTTCTGGCCATTTATAGGATTTGGATTTTTTGACAACTGTATAATGATTTTAGCTGTAAGTAAGCAATTTACCTCCCTTTCATCAGATTTCAGATAAATAACATGTAGAGATTAAAATGATTATTAATTTACTTTTTATGTTACCAACATCACTTTTTTTCCTACCAGGGTGACCTAATTGAGTATGAATTTGGACAGATACTTCATATATCTACAATGGCAGGTAGTTATCATAAGAAGCTGTACTTTTTATTTTTGCATAAAAAATTTTCAATATGTGAAAAATACTATATTCTGTCACAGGTTTTCCTTATCTTTTCTTTGATATTTCGATGTTCTTATTAAATTCACAAGTGTCCATTCACTTGTAGATTGAAAAAAAAATTTGAAATACCTCCCTCTTTCTGGTCAAGTTGATGTAAACTGCTTAAAAATAAAAAGTCTATGGTAATTATGCATCGCAAATGACATGAAAGTAGCAGGATGATGATGCAAAAATATTAAGCAAGGTGTTTGGAAAAGTTTAAAGATGTAAGATGTTTTGGATATTTATCCCTGTGAGAATTTTGTACGACTCTTGTCAATTTATGCAATAAAGTTTTTAAAAACAAAATGGCTAAAATTCATTTGTATAGCCTTATTTACTCCTAGTTATTTGTATGCTTAGGATTAAATGCTGTAAGTGAATAATGTATGGTATTCTTATTCTTTGACTTGTGTGAATTATGTCTATTTTTTGTTTTTTGTGTATTTTAGCTGCTGCTCTTGGTAATTTAGTCTCAGATGTGTGTGGAATGTGGTATGTTTATTTTATGTGCTTATATTTTTTGTCTTCTTTATATAAAAAAAAAAAGATAATACACATACTCTACCCAGAAAAATGCCAATAGTGTGTTGTAAACAAAAATTTTGTTCTTTACTAAGATATTGCATTGCAAGACCTAACATCATTTCACATATGGACATTTTTCAATATCATCATCTTTGAAAATAGATGAATATAATCACATGTACATTAATATATAATATTTACATATATAGCTTTGATATGTGTGTCTTATTTTGTGGGAAATGTTATGAATTGGTAGGCTTGCTGTTCGTGTGGAGGGTGTGTGCAGAAGATTTGGAATCCACATGCCTCATCTGACCAGCACACAGCTAGAAATGAGGAAGACAAAAATTGTTATGGCATCTGTGAGTACTGCTACATGTACCATTGTTCGAAAAACTTGCAAATAATAAATATTTATTACTACTCTTCCATTTCCACAAGTTTAGAACCATTTTAACAAGAGCTTGGACTTCGGGTAGTTGTGTCAAACAGCAATGTGACGTAGGCCTGTTTATTTCATTACTAGTCACTCAGCCATGGCTCTTTGAAATCAACAAGATTTGTCTGGCTTTTGAGCTAATACTACGCAATCGGTGTATATTTCGCTTTAAACCAGCGTCATTTTAACTTGTTTTGACGCAAGCATTAGATAGTTACGTCCTACTGAAAGTCCAAGGCCTTGTTAAAATTGTTCTAAAAAAAACCACTTCATCAATTTTGTTTGAATTGTTCAAAACTTTTGTTCCGAAACTTTTTGAGTCCAATTATGGAGTTAAATGTAGAAAACATTATGATAATGATGGATCTACACATAGTAAACATTTTTACATGCTTTAATCTTGCAGGGACGAGTAATTGGTATAACCATTGGATGTTTAATAGGCATGGCCCCACTGTTGTTCTCATAAGGATCCAGCCAAGGACTTGCCCATTTTGTTAAAAGATGTGTAGGTTTGATCAAAGCAGAAAGACATGTAACAGATCTTGATAGCTAGAAAAAGAATGGAAGTGAATAGATACATGCATGCAGAGTTAATTATAAAACCTTGAGCTGAGATATAGGCATGTACTTGTACTCATTGGTACCTGTGATTCAGTACAGTCATACAGTAGGTGTATCAGATTTAGTGGTACCTATAAATACTGTGCAAATGATAAACATAGCCATGCTTGCCACTCAAAAGCAAAGTACATGGTATTCATAGCAAGACCAGGATTGACAGTTTGATAAAGTGTCTTATAGCAGATGATGTATTAAATTTTAAAAAAAAACTATGATTTTTTTTCCTGTTCAAACTTTCCGGTACTAGTATTTAAAAATAAGCATGTTTTAGTATTAAAAACTGATTGAACTTTTAACTTGATTAAGTTATATACTACATCAGTAAATGCATTGGATTGTGTTATGTATTGTTTACATTTTGTTCACAATAGTGTTTGTGAAATCAGCCGTGTTTATGGTTTGCGTTTTTGGGATCAGTATAAGTACATTTACTGATATTTATATTTGTTGTTGTTAATCATGGGGATTGGTCTTTTCAAATTTTAAGATATAATGGTATTTAATTTCAATTTGCATGACTTTTATATTAAGTAACCTTTGGTGTATGGGTAATTGCAATCAGTCCTGAATAAGACAACATGTTACATAATACATTTGTTTTGTAAAAATAGATGTGCTGGTTTTTAAGTCAAGAGATATTCTATAAGAGTCGCTGAGTGTGTACATGTTGTATGCATTGAGCTTGTATTCATAGTTATGTCATTGTTGAGATTTGCCTCGTATCTTGTTAATTTTCCCTTGTCTTTCATTTCTTTTATTTTTGGTGTGCCTTAGCCTCAATGTGATAGTTACATTATGTAGATATGTCTTATAAGGGTACTGGGTAGGAGTTTTATGGAGGAATGTGTGTATATCAAGGGGAACAACTCCTGACTTCCCTAGAGAAATTAGATATGTTAAAATCAAGATAACTAGCTGTAGATTAAATGTAATTTACCTATTTGTTATGGATGT
The DNA here is from genome assembly GCA_016163765.1 of Magallana hongkongensis. Classification (NCBI taxonomy): domain Eukaryota; kingdom Metazoa; phylum Mollusca; class Bivalvia; order Ostreida; family Ostreidae; genus Magallana; species Magallana hongkongensis. The sequence goes on from WFKH01007768.1 coordinate 24,819,068, forward strand.
TTATTTTATAATTATATTCTTGTTTCTACAAAATCTTGTAGTTGATTCAATTGTGTACCTCTGTGTAACTACCATTTTGTCTACCTCTAGGTTAAATTGCATGGGTACTGTAAGATTGCAATATGGTTTTATGCCTTTAGGAAATTATTGAAACTGTATTGGTTTCATAATCTGCTTTAAATTTTAAATGACATGGCAAATCCAAAAATTAACAAAACAAAGTTGTATGTATGTTAATTGGATGTTTACATTTCAATTTATGCAATCTGACATGACAAACTTTACCAATTACACATAACTTTATAATATTAGATACAGAGTTTTGAATTTGTACTTGAAGATATGCTATTTATACATTTAGTACATATCCTTTAGTGCCATATTTATATGTATATCTTGAACATTTCTTCTGTTAATTTTTTTCATAATTTTCAGACATAACAATTTGTCTCATTTTTAAAAAAATACTTATATCACTTATTAACCAGCAAACAGGAAATATTCAATCATTTCTGTTACCTGTACATGTATTTAATTAACAATAAGAAAATTATTATGATTCTTAAAGTGTAAAATAAATCTTTTCTTTAAACACATGTCAGAGATATTTATCCTTCTGATTCATAATTATGTCACTCTATTAAGCAAATGAACCTTGGCAAGATGTTTAATGCATGCTGTTGTTTCATCAGTATTCGTTGAATACCAATTTTCATGTATTTCGTTGTCGAGTTGATTCATAAAATTAAATGTTCATTGACATGCACATCTAATAACATATTATATTGATGGAATCATTGGCCACAAATTTATGTATCCTTGTATTTTTATGAAATTGATGTTCACATATAATGGTGACACCACGGTATTTCAGTTAGAACATTTATCAACGCCTACACATTTATATTTACATAAAGATCTTCCGATCAAAACAGACTTGAGTTGTCATAATACATTGTACTTTGTTAACACTGCATTTTGATCATGAATTTACATGTATTTTATTTGGTATCAGTTTTTAATTTGTTTGTTTTTGTGTGTATCTGTAAATCAAACTGTGTAATGATCAAAATAAGATGCTCCTGAACTTCTGCAATTTGTTCAACATTTATAAGATGTACTGTCAGTGTAAATACATGTACTACACTTACTTAATGCTTATTTTAGGATATCAAAGAAACATACATAAATCAATGCTAGCTGACACATTTTTTTTATTTAAGTGTTATTTTGAATTGAATTCATTTATAAATTTATTATTTTAATCTTCTACCCAAGGAAGCCACTTTTGAATATTTTATATTTCAAAAATATTCATATACTTGTTGAAATTGATCTACCAGTAGGGAAAAGGTTACTAGGTTCCATATTGATTTATTCCCTATATTTGTCCCCTCTTTTTTCAAGTGGAAATTATTAAGTTCCTCTTTGGGAGTTGATTTTCAGTTCAACTTCTCTATGCAATTATAGTCACAGAGTACATGTATTTACCAGTCTCTGGAATAAATATTAGGCTCCAAGATCGTAAACAGGAAATAGACTTGGAGTCAGTCAAAATTTTCAAACAATACTGCACTGTTACTTTATACATAACAAGGAAATAACCTTTAAATAATTTTTACTTCATTGAGTGAGTCAAAGAAAAGAAAAATTAAGTCTATTATCAGCTATTGGTCATATGGCAAGATTCAAAGTATATTGTTGGTATTTTAAGCCATTATTTTTAATAAAAAATAATAGGAATGATGTATGTACTTACTGTGTTCTTTATTATTTGTGTTGTAGTCATTTGATTCCATTGAATTACTGTCATTTTAGACTTAATAGTCATTTCATGTAAGAGACGTTTGATCTATTGGATTAGAGAGACTTCTGAGGAGATCAATGGATTGGTTTTCAACCAGATATGGAATTATAAGGTGGTATGTTAGTATTATATATATATGAGATCATCACTAGGAAAAAAAATTAAGGGAAGTTACTCGTATCTTTAAGATGCTATTGTTTTGTATATATCATTGATATATATTTATTTTAAATTATCCTTATTAAATTTACCAATACATCTGTGCATACATTGCTATCTTTTTTTCTTTATCTAGGCCATGTCTTGGCTACTTTTCACGTTACTTTGATGGAAGTTTTCCAAATGCATTGTTAAAAGAATACATTTCAAAGAAAGTGATCTCGTCATCTTTTACGTCCATATAAATGACTTAATCATGTTAATGGTTCTGTCAAACAGACAGGAAAAATTGCCTTTTTGATACATGCACCCACCGCATCATGAAAAACTTAAATTGGGTTCGAAATTCAAATATCTGTTAATAGAAAATTGTCGAACTTTTTCCATCAGCATCGTGATCACATTGCGTGTCCAATCTGTGAAAACGAAAGAGATGTTTTAATTATGTAAATAATATTGTATGTCAATGCAACATCCGTTTCATTGAAACCGCCCTCGAGATTACAGATGATACACTTAATGTTGTCAACGCACGCCGTCACGTAATAGCAGGACGTTAAAACGTTCCAACTCTTGGTAAGCTCCTTCTGTTTAAATAGGGAAGTGACATGGTTTTTAAACAGGCGGATATTCATTTTGATTTATATCCTTCTCTTAATCGGTTTGTAAACACAATTTGGAATGTTATTTTCTAGGAAATTGTAATTATTCATGATTTCAAGCTAAATTTAGCTTACATTGCGCAAGTCATGTTAAGTTATTACATTAAATTCTGATCACATTTTGTCTGTCGTCCGTCCGTCCGTCCGTCTGTCTGTCTGTCCGTCTGTAAACTTTTCACATTTTCAACATCTTCTCCAGAACCACTGGTCCAATTTCAAGCAAACTTGGCACAAAGCATCCTTGGGCAAAGAGGATTCAAAGTTGTGAAATTTAAGGACCACACCCTTTTTCAAGGGGAGATAATTAGGAATTATTGAAATTTTTTTTAGAAGTTTTCAAAAATCTTCTTCTCAAGAACCATTTGGCCAGGAAAGCTGAAACTTGTGTGTGGAAGCATCATCAGGTAGTGTAGATTCAAAGTTGTGAAAATCATGACCCCCTGGGGTAGGGTGGGGCCACAATGGGGGGGCGAATTTTTACATAGGAATATGTGGAGTAAATCTTTAAAAATCTTCTTCTCAGAAACTAATCAGCCAGGAAAGCCGAAACTTGTGTGTGGAAGCATCCTCAGGTAGTGTAAATTCAAAGTTGTGAAAACCGTGATCCCCAGGGGTAGGGTGGGGCCACAATGGGGGGGGGGGG
>WFKH01007768.1:24832198-24856447 GCA_016163765.1 Magallana hongkongensis
CCCCTCACGGTAACTTGTAGATTGAAAATACATTTAAAAGGGTTGAATTGATTCAAACTTCCATAATTTTTCGATTTCTGTATACATAGTAAAAAAAGACCGACAAGGCATTCAAAATTTTTTAGAAGAATGTATTTTTCACATCAATTAGTTTCAAGGCATATCAAATTAACAAGATAGACACTATGTTATATATAATAATCACTAAAAAAACTCATATGATGATTCCCCCTCTTTCTATCACCAAAAAAACCCCCCAAACCAAAACATGAAGGTTTTCTGAACACTTATATTAAACCCTGTCCAAAGTAATCTGGTGCAAAACCCCCAATAAAAACCCGATTTAGAGCATGCAAAGTTTGTATTTCGCATACGATATCAATTAGCTACGGTTATGTTCCTCCACCTTCCTTCTCTTTAAAGGGTATACTCATCAAAATGATTAAAAACCAAAATTGACCATGCTAAAAGGTTGTTCGACTGTTATCAAGAAAACCTATTTATTTAAATAGGTCAAGCGGTAGTTGGATTTCATTTTTTTAAATGGATATAAATGATTTTTTGATAAACGCCATGAATTTCATCGACCAAAACTTCTAGATTTGTGGCTGATCCAGGCATAATTTGGGGAAAATGAATCGTCCTAGCTTACTTAAAATTTCTTTTTCAACTCGTATACTTAACTAAGATGAATAGAGAATAGAAACATAAGAAGGAAACAGTAATTAAGTTGTATTCTTCATACGATTGAAACAATTCAAACAAGGAAAATGTAACAGATAGTTCTTCATGAAAGCAGTGTTCGAGCAGGTTTAAGCAGCATGTTTATTTGTTTTGTAAGTAAACAACAAAAGATAAGCCGGTGGTGTCGGACAGCTCTCTTTGCCTTATAACGTTGATCTTAAAAATTGCATGTTCTTATGTAAACTAAGTGTAAAGCCTAAAAAAAGTAGTTAATTGACATTGGTATATATTAGTTAACATTGCAATCGTTATGCGTAATTTAAATTTTTTGTTATTAATCTCATAATTCTCTCAGAATCTGATTAAAGGACTCAAAAATAAGAACTATAAAATCTTTAAAGCAGGAAACACAATAGACCAGGTGTTAGTATGGGCGGATATGTCCTCGAAAGCATATCGGTTATAAAATCAGGACGCGAAAAAATCTCAACAAACAATAAAAGCTCGGACACAGGAAAGACCCCATAACTGACTGCTAAAATCAGGATATCCTTTGACTTATGGAAAACCTTGATAGGAGCTATATATAGATATATACAAGTACAACATATCCTGTGCTCTTTTGTAGATGGTGGCAAAGATATCAACTAATTAGTGTCAAATAAAAACATCACTTTAAGATGACTGTCGGGAACCTGACGGATTTCCTGGAGCCACGGAGCAATGTATCCGTCAGTAGGATAGTCTCCATGGCCGTCCCCTCCGTCATGTTTGCGGCGGGGGTCCTGGGGAACAGTCTAGCCCTGGCGGTGCTGTACAGTTCCCGCAAACAACAGAAACAATCCGTGTTTTACCGCCTTGTCGGAGCACTGGCCATCACCGATCTATTTGGGACGTGCGCTACCTCGCCCGTTATTCTGTTAGTGTACGCTAATGGACTAAAGTGGCAGGGCGGACAGCCGCTATGCAACTATGCTTCTTTTATGATGATATTTGCAGGACTGGCAACCATCTTTATTCTGGCCGCTATGGCCATGGACCGATATCTTGCTCTGAATAAGCCTTATTTCTACAGCGCCCATGTGAACCCGGTCCGGGTGAAATATGTGTTCCCGGTTTTGCTAACCGCGGCCCTTGTGATGGCCTGTCTACCTCTCATCGGGGTAGGGGACAACGTCCATCACTTTCCGGGGACCTGGTGTTTTTTCGATTATTACGGGACCACCTTCCGGGTGAAATTATTCGCCTACCTATACAGTGTTTTAGGACTTAGTGCGCTCACTGTGATAATTATACTCAACTTTGTGGTCCTCCGAACTGTCTGGTCTTTACACCGTAAGGCCTGCGAGATTCAGATGGTGGTGTTTCTAATCGGAATTATGACCATAGTCAGTGTGTGCTGGGCGCCTCTCATGGTGAGAAATACTGATATCACATTGTTCAAGCTTTTCAAGTTTTTTGTGTCAGATAAACATCTTTGCATGTACAGATCCATTACTCCCTCCCCTCCCTAAATAACTTTTATTTCAAAATATAAAAAAATGTAATCCAACACAACGTCTTTTATATATACACTTAAGTCATTAGTGTAAATATAGTAATAAATATTAAACTTCCTCATTCCGCCTCTCGCTTAAAAAACACACATTTTCCGGTATTTGAAATGATTCGACAAGTTTTTCTTCCATTATTTACGAATGTCTTTCAAACGCGAAAAAAGAGAACAATGAATTTATAAGAGATTATAATTTTGTATTTTTAATCATTATATGAAGGAGGTTGGATTCTCAAAAAATTACCCCTCAAATCTACCTTAAAGCATTAAAAAAGTTGGAGCTTTAAACTTAATAAATAAGTAAAGAAAATATCCAAATTTTAGGTTTAAAATTTGAATATTTTCCTGTATCTGTAAACAAAGCTCTTCGTCTAAATGAGATTGATACTAGTATGTACAAAATGTAGTCTTAAAATGGCCATGGCCATCCAGCCGTCTGTGGTAATTACCGAGGTGAGATAAATACAAGAGATGTACTATGAAAGTTCGATTATAGTCGGCCCCTCAATTCAAACAGAATAATACGAAGGAACACCCGCCCACCCCCCCCCCCCCCCCCCCCAAAAAAAAAAAACCCACGAAAATTACAGAAGTTAAACAAACAAATGTATGAAATAACTACTAAAAGCGTTGTTTTAATTTCGCTGTTTATTTTCTTTCCAGATTCGAGTCTTTCTTATACAAACAGGCCTCAATGAGAAAGACGTTATTCGAGATTTGATATTCATTCGAATGGCTTCATTCAATCAAATCATGGACCCTTGGGTGTATATTTTGTTTCGTAAAACTCTATTGACCAGAATAATTCAGTTCATAAAAGTTCACCTGTGCTTACAAAGAAAGCAAATAAGCTCCAAAGTGCCCGGTGTAGGGGATATTGAGGAGATATCGCGAGTGAAGCAGGGTGAGTTGCGCCAACAATCTTACAACAACGGAGCTGGTGAACCATTCCTTAGTAAATCCATAGGAGAAACTCTTTCTTAGATGGATTGATTCTGACCAAGTACTCTCCTGTTTTTGACCGTTGACAGGGAATTTCGGCCAGACGCAATTGATGAATCGTTAGCTATAAACAAACTCAGACGACAGTAGCTTGGATGTATGTGAATCTGATTTAACCACTTACTGTGTTCAAGATTGATAATTCTCTAAAATGAGAGATGTAAAAAAATTTATTAATAAAAAAATACAAGAAAATGTTAAATAGAATAAAAATAAATCGTCATATAAATACTATTTGAGTTGACAATTTGTAGGTAGGAATACCACAACCTTTCATCATTGAGGCGCACCTAGATGTATTTTGTCCAGGTTTTTTTTTAAAATTTTTTTGAAAAGTCACGGACGTAATTTATTTGCTGAGCAACAGATTGTCATTTCGCTATCAGGTAATCATCACCGGCATTGAAGTTCGATTATGTAACTTGGTCGACACTGCAGGTAATAGATTCAGCAGCTGAGATGCAACAAAAAAACCCACACAGTTCTCAATGGCCGATCGAAAAGTGTAGATAATTGAAGATATTGACAACAGGTTGGACCCTGTAATCAGAGGTTTCCGTATACCGCTGTATTTAAATGTTCCGCCACGGCATCATATAACCAGCTATATTGTTCCTGAAAATATTAAAAATGCAAATGTTATGTGCTTTAATGAGTTCCCTTAAAAGAATAAATTCATGAAGTTTGGGTAGAGGGTTGTTTACTTACTATGCTTTGTATAAATTGTGGACGGCGGATTTGAAGTTTTCGGACGGTATGGAATACATCAACTTGATCCTCCAATTTGATCCGATCCAGGATAAGACTGAGCGCGCAATACAAACCGCTACATTTTGCACCATCCCTAAATTAATTGTACGAAATTAAATTGACAGAAAGAAATCAATCGAGATGCTCCATTTAATTCAATATCGTGACCAAATTGTCTTTTATTGAAATTATTTATATTTCATGTTCGGTTTGTTTGCTCCCGGTAAGCATATTATCCCTTTATTTTGACGCCAGTGTATTTACCTCATCGAATTCACAATTCCCAAGACACTGATATCGTACTTTTAGAAATCTATCATAGTATCATCACATATAATATTTCAAGCTAAGTCAATGCCAAAACATAAGTGTCGTATTTTATTGCTATTCGTCAATTTTCTATTGAATAACACTTGCTTTGATGTAAGCAATATTTCGGTCTCAAATTGTTTGTCACCCCAGCTGTCATTCATTATCAATGATTTTTCGATTTACAAAGCTACAGTTCCATATTTTGGTGAAAACTAAGGTTAAAAAAACATTAATTCGTAAAATATAAACCGGAAGGAATGCCCCAGCAGACGACACTTACTTGCACACGACCAGGATACGACTGGTGGACGTTATCGTCTGCTGAACTTCCCGGACGACTGACAATGTCGTCTGGAAAGTTTTTGGAGTTTCCCGCTCCTCCGGCCAACCGCTTAAGTGGAAAGATGTTAATCCTCTTGTTTCACCCGACCCCTTGAATAAAATGAAACAATTGTTTTAGAGAGAGAGAGAGAGAGAGAGAGAGAGAGAGAGAGAGATTACTTACATAAAAACGTGGACAGTTTACATTATTGGCAATCAAAATGCTTCATTTTACCAATTAATAAAAGAAATGCCGGCTATTTATAGTACTTGATAATCCAACTAGAAGGGTCTTGATGAAAACTATTTGAATTAAGTTTTTGTCAGACATTGACTTCTTGATCTCGCCCTAACCTCCACTTATCAATTTCTCTCCGACCACAACGTCTGCTCACCAAGATGAATACATATTTTATGCATCACCCCTAGCTAGAAATATTACTTCTCGTTTGAAAAGGATTCGGTTTTCGAGATAAAAATTATTTCATTCTGATAATCAGAATGTTTTAAATTCCTTCATTTCTGATTGATAATAGTGTTTTAGTAATAACAAAGTAGATGTCTCTCAGATAATTCTGCTCATAATTAGTTTACATAAAATACTTTCTGGTACAAAATTATATGAAAAGCATAAAACAAATTTATTAGAAAGTGAGGTAGGGGGGGGGGGGTACTTTTGTCAGCTTGAAGCTTGACTTGCAACTATTGATATTACTACGTTTACACACGTTTGAAGTTCCGTTCGTATACTATTGAATGATTTAGAAATATCGTAATACCATTTTATTAATGATTAAACAGATTAACCAATAGGTCGTCGTAACATCTTGTGACTTCACTCATCAATTCATGATATTGGTGCTTTGGGAGTTGTTTTGTATCCAACATAATACTTACCGTGCGATATGCGATGGAAACAGCAGAGAGAGAGAGAGAGAGAGAGAGAGAGAGAGAGAGAGAGGAAGGGGGAGAGAGAGACAAACAGAGAGACAGAAAGAGAGATTTTGAGTTGAGCTTACCTTTTTGAATATCTGTATAAATCTGGACACACAGCCCTGGTTCTCTTGCTCTGTGGATGCCGTCCTCACGTAGAGAGGCCCGTAACACGCCGTGTCGCCGTCACTCGGCCACCAGGTCGCCGACTTCTAGGATTTGAAAACTTCTTAAAACAATTCTTGAAATGTCTGTTTGTATGATGTTATGTTTTTGGGACATAACCTGATTAACATAAAACATTACTGGATGTATCCAATCAGGCAATGTTCATTTCCATAGAGTGACAAGATAGTTACATATTTTGACTTTCATTATCACCCATTTGATCTAAAATTACCATTACTTTAATAATTAAACTATGAATTGATAACTTGTTATATAGGACGGGGTGTGTCTTGTATGCTTTTTAATTGTAATAGGAAGGGACAAGAGGATATTCGTCTCTCTCTTGACTGTACTCTACCTCTTTCTCGTCAACAGGTGAGTTGAGTGACACAATGACATCAATGTTGTGGTCATAAACAAGACGCCAGATGTCAACAATTGTGGTCGGTAGAGGGCTCTGTGTGATGACGTAATCCATGTCAGGCTTCAGAGACTGAAATCAAGTTCTTTAGTTATTTATGTGTATCACAAGCGATTATTGCATCTTGTATATATTGTATTTGATCATATTTGCTTCCTCTTACATAAACAAATAACACTCGAAACTGGATAGATAATGACATTCCAAAACTCAGAAGAGTATTCATGTAGACACTATATAGCTTGAATACTTGGCACTAAAAGCAACTTCCAGAGCTCAACTATTTGACTGTAACCTTCAAACCTTTATGATCGTAATTATCACATATACATTGTAGGAACACAGATATTAATTCGCTTTCATTGATTATTATCGGGTTAAAAGGTCGAGGGGAGAGAAGCGTTTGGACTCACTGGAATGATCACTGCATTGATGTAATCGTTTGTTCCGGGCACGTACGTATTCAAGTATGGTCTAAATTGATCCACTGAAATTAAAAACAAATATAAAATTGATGGCATTATAAGCCCCATTAGCGCTCTATAGGTGTAGCAGTAAAACATGGTGGGAATGTCCGGGACTTACCAGCAAGGACAGCAGACGACTGATTTTTTAGTTGATTCTCGTCTGTTATAGCAGCCGTCCAGTCCATGGATACGTACTTGGGTTTGCTGTCATTTAGAATCTGCAGAAATAGGATAATTGTACTCTCTTAATGCCAAATAACAAGTATAAGTTGTCGATAAATTAAAAAAAATTCAGTAGGCAGGACTCATTAACGGCAGGTAGCCCGAATTTATCTTTTAGAAAGTGAAAAGCGATGTATGGGTGGTGTATAGAGAATAAAAAATGTTAAGGTAGTATGAAAAAAATTTTTAAAACGTCCACCGCTACTTTTCTCCTCAGCAAAATTTTTTTTCTTCTAACGAATGAAATCAATCACTATTCAGAAATGCATATTTTGAAGAAGGAAAGAGTATATATTTCAGACGATATATGTTTTTTTTTATCTTGATGCTTCATTCACACTCAGACTGAAAGAAATATTTTTTTGTCAGAACAATCATTAAAAAGTAAACGATATGGGATTATCCAATGAAAATCCCATTTTGTTCTAAAAACACAGCACACATGATAAACGAAAACTAATTCCTCCTCAATGGACAGCAGGGTTTTTTTTTTACCTGGTTACCATAGTTATGAGTAGAATTTTAATGACTACAGAAGAAATGCATTTAGAAGACAATTATTTCTTTTTAGTGATGTATGCGCTGTCTTGTTGACTCTGTTCGTTCATTTATTTGCTGCTAAGGACGTCTTCTGTCTGATCATTTGTTGTCCCTGTAACACATTAAAGACCCTACTTCCGTGTTGCTTTCTGTTCCCTGTTGGGAGGAGCAGACTTAGGTACCTGGAATTCCTCGTAGAGAAGGCGAGGTTTCTGACGACATATTTTCTTGTAGTAGTCCATGAACTCTGCCTGTGGCACAGACGTCTCGCGATATGTGAATGCTTCTAGTAGCGCAAAGTGAAGCAGTCGGTATTGGTCCTGAAACAAAACACAACGAGAGTTATAGACACCCATACTAATGTGACTTTCTTCTATCAAGGAAACTTCAAAAGATTGTGAGAGCCTTGCAATAAATTAATGGTTATAGCAAAATATCATCTCTCTATTGCAAACTTGTGTGAATGTTCATTCTCCGTTTACATTTACGTATTACTAACCGCATCCTATTCCTCACATCCCACTTTATAAATACTAGTATTGTTGTGTCTACTTCTGGACTATGGTATCTTTAATTATTTTGAATACGAACCACATTCTGTATCATGGACATCCGACATTCGCGCATTCTTTTGATATATCCAAGGATTTCCACAAACTGTATTTTGAGTCCATGCTGATGGAGAGAATCCAATGCTATGAATGTACCCGTTCGTCCAACTCCCGCACTATGACAAGACATGGAAAACAATAAATGCATGGACTTCAAAACAACCCACAAAAATACGGTAAAGAGAAAGAAAGGTCCTCAGGGAATAGAACCAACCTGCAGTGAACTAGCATGGGGCTCTGGTCATAGGAATTACAGGACTGGACCCGTTTCATAAAGTGTACCAACTCCAGAGTTTCTGGAATTCCGTGATCCGGCCAACCCGTAAAATGAAACTGATGAATCCGCCTGGTTTCTCCCTGAAGTAATCAACAAATAATTGCAACCAGTCCTTAAAATATGTCAAAAATTATCAAACGCTTAAAATGTTTTTGTGTTTCATGCAACTTATTGAATATAACACTTGGTACCTCATATGATAGAGTCATTTGACGAATACTGTAGCTTGCAAAATGTTTGTCGGATTGTAGACGGATATCCAGATCTCCTAGGATCAAAGGTTCGTCGCTTTCAGGCCAATAGTGCTCGCACTTAACCTTTGAATTAAATAGATAAATATCTCACTTCATTAAAAGATATAACAAAAGATAAAATGCATATTTAGAATGGTTATATTTATAAGTTAATTCAGTTCTGTTGTCATAATGACGACCTTGACCTACCTTTCCGTCCTCTATGATATTGGTCAGCATGATGATCTGATGCACGTTTTCTTGCCACACCATTCTCCAGAAGTCAATGATGGTGTTAATCTTCGGTCCTATCGAACATTGTACATATTTTAGATAATAATATATATTTTATCTGAGTAATATGATTTGAACATTGTACATATTCTAAAAATAATATTATATATTATCTGAGTAATACGATTTGGATATATATATATTCTACAATTTTTACCAATAACTGCAAGCATTTATATATTTTAAAAATGAGACTTTATTTCACTTTGCGTACCGACATCATAGGCACTTGGGGCATGGATACATCCCCTTTTTCAGTATCTTACTAAAAATTAAAAAAAACAAAAAAACAACTGGGGCCGACTCACACTTTTTTATTGTTTATGTTTCCATAGACACAATATTATGTTTATATATATACATAATGTAAATTATTTGACTGACATACAGAATTCGATTTTTAAAAGTCCATATACTCAATTAGATTACAGTTTCTATGAAACAGTATGTATTAAAATTAAGATATTTATAGAAAAAAATGTTTGTCCAATTTTTTTTATATAAAAGATTTGAAAAGTGGGAGGGAAGGAGGGGGGGGGGGCATGTCCCAAGTTTCTGTGACCGACATTATAAACTAAAATTGTAAGATATCTTCCTAGAATTAATCATATCAAGAATCAAGATAAAGTTCAGATGGTTAATGGGTATAATTACCTTGGGTTGCAATATATTTCTTTCGTTCTTCCATGCTCTACAATAAAACAAGTGTCAAACTTCATAAAGTTCTCTCTGATAAAATCTGTTTGCTTTCTATGAACAAACTCTGATTAATAAATACAGTTGTAAACGCAAAAATATTACAATACCCTTCCCGTTCATTGATTTTTATCATCATATAGGCCTATTTTAAAAAAAAAATAAAAAGATACAAAAATATAATCACTATTTGCACTTTAAAATACCCCATATTCATGATATTACAGCCACTCAAACCAAAGATTTCTAAAGATTATTTGTTGGCTACGCATAAAAAATATGCGTTACTTTTTGTGTGAACATCTGCTGGAGCCAGTTTTTCGCTTGCTGTATTCACTGCATTTTTTTGTAGATAAATGTTTTGTACCATGTGTTACTGAAGCTACAAATAATAACCATGCTAGCTAATTAGTCTACTATCTAGAGATTAACTGCAGGTTTAAATACACACATCTATGAAGTTGGCATTGATGTAGTCCGACCCACTCCTGTCCTTCATAAACGTAAGAACAACCCTAGAATGGTCATCTGCAAGAAAAATCAACAATTTTTCTTAACATACAAATAAAAATGTTAGCGTTAATGTAATGAATTTGAATGATTGATTCTGTTTTGAATTACGAGTGAAGACTTACAGGGAAAGGTGGTCAAGAACCGATTCTTTGATTTATTTTCTTTTTTCTGACCCTCTACGTGAAGAAATCTTGGGCAGTCTTTTAGTTCCTGAAAAATCATGTAAGTTTTGGATAGTTTGATGGAGTAGTATAATATTGACACATTTTATGTACATGCACAGTATGGTAGGGCATAAGATACACTTAGTTTAATTAACCAATATCTCGGCGAAATGAGAAAAAGAAAGAAAAACAACTTAAAGCCACGAAAGCTTCACAAGATCCTCAATGAAGAAAAAAATTCTAAAAATAAAGTTACTCTTTAGGCTAATTGCATGGTTAAATGCAACAACGCAAAAACATCTCTTCTGACAAGTATGAAATAGATGCGCTGAATTAGCCTCATGAATATGACCTGGATACATAATAAGTGTACCAGAGCTACTAACATCAAACTGTGTCTGATATTTCTCCGGATTGGCTTCCAGAGTGTGAATGTACTCATTAAGCTGGTTAATGTGAATCCCCCGCTCTATATCCAGGTTGTAGTACACGGCGGAACTAGCGCTGATCCGGAAACTCCGGTTATCCAGTTCATCCAGGTTCCCAAACATCACTGCTAAAAATAGAACCCCACCAATCAAACACTCTCAACACTTATGCTGTCATCAATCTGGCATTCATCCCCTTTATTTGTTAATCTGTGTGATTAATTATTCATTATAGCAATAGAGTAAATAAAGGCATCGGAAAGCTACAGAATGGGGTTTGTAATTGGAAGCTGACAAACCGTTAGCGTATTGAGCGTTCATGTTCAGATCCACAGCTGGGCTCCCTTGATTCTTTTCTTTCCTCTTTCTACGAATTCAAAATTATTTTTTTGCAATTGTATCAATAAAAAAATCTATCAATATATGACCTATTTCATATTTAATAGAATTAAACACTCCTCCCCCTTAAAAAAGTTCTTTAACACCAACTTGATTAATATAACAGCCAAAATCACAAGTAAGACAGCGAACACGGCGCCACCTGCCGTTCCTCCGATCACGGCAGTCATTGGTGCCATATGCTCTGATTTTGTAGAAACACCTGAAACATTTTAATTCAAATTCTTTAACTAATAATTACTGTCAGCCTTTTAAAACAGCTGTAGATAGGAATATAGAAGTGAAATTTTTATTTTTAGATCAAACAAATCATCAAATATGTCACTTGAAGCTGGCTCAAAGAGTTTCTCTATTTGATTACATTTGTTGCCTATATAGCCGTCCCGGCATCCCTCTGGACAGACCCCGTCTTCCGGGTTACACGTGATATTTCCTACACAGTGTCCACACTTAGACAAACACTGGTCTCCGTATGTGTTCAAGGGGCAGGCTGGAAGTGCAATTTAGTGACAATATAGTGATTTTGTAATGTAAACAATGTTACGAAAATCATAACAAATGAATTAACTAATATATGACTATGCTATTTATTGTTTAATTTGATGACTTGCTAAAGCATAGAAATTTTTCAGATGGTCCTATTCTTTAGTGCTTTAAAATTTTGTTTTTTGGTTTTTATCTTCAGAAAGTATTATTTACTTTCTGAACACTGCACCCCCTTCCATCCTGGTTGACAGCCATCAGCACAATCACCGGTCACGTGATCACATGGTTGATTGTCTTTACAGGGACCACATATATTGATACATTGGTCGCCAAACATCCCTGGAGTACATTCTGAAAACGCATAAAACTAATTAGATCATGGATTATCAATTACAGTCTAATAACAATTGGCTCGCGAACCACTCAGCTCGCCTGATCAGTCAAGTTCTCACACAGAGTGAGATATCTATACATTATTATAAAAAGCCTCCTGTTTACTTTGATTGAATACTGTTAGCTTCTTCTTATTTTATTTTCAACAACTTCTTAGCCTTACAAAACCTTCGCCTCGAATGTAGAAAAGCTAGAAATATATTTACTTTGGTCACAGAAAGGCAAATTTTTCCACCCAGGCTGACAGTTATCAATGCACTGTCCCGTCACGTGATGACATTTTAGATCTCGACAACTGTTACACGGTAGTTGACAACTGTCTCCATAGAAACCAGTCTCACAAACTAAAATACAGAAATAAAAAATGCACAACACATACCATTATGTGACCTGCTATTTATAAAAATGGAAATACAATGAATTTTAAATCAAAATACTACTAGTATCTCACCTTTGTCACATTTATTTCCCGTATATCCCGGCATGCATCCTTCTGGACATGCGCCTGTCACGTGATCACATGTGGCGCCATTCGCACAGTTTCCACAGCGTTGGAAGCAGCCTTTTCCGTACGTAAATCTAGGGCATTCTTTTCATGAAAATTGAACATTTTCCAAATTAAAATACATATATAAATACATTTTTCACGTGCAAGGAAACCACCGAATTCTTTAAGGAACTACGTCTCTCTGGTAAAGGAGATGTCTCTTTTTAGAAAAAATATATTTCATTATACGGATTTCATAACAGAATTATCAAATTAAACATATACAAAAAGTATGTGAAACCTTGGACCTTATATATACCTACAAGTAACTTTAAAGAATGCACATGCAATTAAAATGGTCGCCATGCAAGACGGAAAAGGTATGCCACTAAATGTAATAAAATAAATAGTTATGTGTTTTAATGCTATCGTTAACGTACGTAAGTCGCAGCGGTCCGACATATACCCCGGGTGACACCCATCAGGGCACGCCCCCGTCGTTGAGTGACAGGGGGCGCTATCTGCACAATTACCGCAGATTTTGTCGCACGCTCCGCCATATGTCCCAATAGGGCAGGCTACAACGAAACAATAAAAAATATATTAGTACCAAATCTTACTGTATTGTGCTCTTTTGAACTGTTTTTGCAAAATATATAGAAAATTTAAATAGGACATCTAGCTATAGCTAAGCTCTGGAACTTCTGTCAAATTCTTTTGTTAAAAACTTCATCTTAACCAAAATTACCAAATTCATTCGCATGTTTTTTTTGTTTTTGTTTTGTATACTTACAGTAATTGCAGTTCGGTCCATACCAACTACTATGACAACCCTCTTTGCAAATTCCAGATGTTTTTTCGCAGTCTTTGAGATTAAGACAATTCCCGCAGTCAAATTGACACGCGGATCCATATTTGTACTTTTTACATTCTGAAAATATAAATCATTACCAGTAAATAAATGAAATATTACGATAGATGTTAAATGACAGACAACGAGTAGGACTCTCTGACATTTGTTTTGAAGATAGTTTACCTTGCTTACACATTGGCCCCTCCCACCCGTCCTCACATTTGCTCCCTGGACATTTTCCAGAAACGGGATCACAGGCCTCACCATTCAAACAGTAGCCACAAAAATTGGCGCAATTTTCACCAAACAGACCAGATGGGCAATCTGTAAAACAACAATCCAACCATGAATTTACCTTACCTTTATTGTTTGAATATCATTTCTGTGTAAATAAATGAAATTTATACTTCGCAAAAAAGACTGCATTTTTATGAAATCAAAATCGAAGGGAGTTTAACCTTGGTCACACTTGGGTCCCATGCGCCCCTCTGAACAGCCTGACAGACAGAGCCCTGTCTCTGGGTCACACGTCTCCCCCTTACAGTTACACTGGTGCTCACAGTTAGGGCCATAAGTTCCAAAGGCGCAGGCTGCAAAAATAAATAACAGTTAACTTCATGTAGGATGAACGGTGCTAAGAACAATAACTCTAAATCGGTAAAGATTTTTCATTTTTCATTTTGTTTTTATTGCAATGCTCACCGTTGACTTCAACCTCACAGATTTCTAGGTTCGCCCAGCACGAGTAGTCCGTTTTGGGACAGGCGGCTGGGTTGACCATCGGACGCTGGTTGTAGATCGTGACGTAACGGGCTTTGTGAGTACAATTATTCAGTGTCAGGATGTCGGGTGGTGTAAAGAATTTGTTGCTCTACAAGATAAATGTCAAATAAGTAAAATAAAGTTACAAACGTAAAAACGCTTATGTCAGAGCCGTATATTTTCGTTGTTTTCATTACTTGTATTTGGCTGGTATAACAGAGGGCTCCATTGGTAAATATGGGAGTGTTTGACACATATACTCGAACTCCTTTTCGTCGGCTCTCATTGTATGGCTCTGCAAAAAAAACCAAACCATCTTAATGAAAATTCTATCGCTAATAACAATAATTTTGATAAAAGAATTAAGCATATTTATGTTTTTGACTAGGTAAGATGGGAAAACAGTTAATAGCAAAATTTGATCTTCTTGACCAACTAAGCGTACTAACCGTCGTTTCTAAAATAGATCTTGATCTGTTTGATGTGGTATTCCCTCCCTAGGTCCACGTACCACTTGACTCTGAATACGTTGGCGGTGCTGTAGGCTCGCGTACACCGTCCCGTGGATCCGTTCTGTTCGCGTACTCCGTCCACAGCTAGCACGGATGTGTTATGGCCATCTTGTAATGTTGCTTTATCTAATGCAACGTTTTCTGTTTTATGAACAAAAAACTATTTGTTAGCATATTTTTGGCTGCAGCATTCCACTTGATACGTAATACTAATACGATATTTGAAGTGCTTTTACTAACTTCAAGTAAGCTGGGTGGTTAACAAATTAACCATCAGATCTGCCTTAAACTTTTAAATACAATCCTTTTGGCCATAAACTATTATTTAGAAAGAAATAATCTAATTATTTTAGAGTTAATTTTGAACATTTTCCTATATCTTTATACAGAGCTCTTCGTCTAAAGGAAGTAAATATAGCCTAAAAATGGCCACGACCATTCAGTCCTATTATGAACCATTTTATTTAAAAACGAGATGTTTTTGTAACTTTATAAACGCAGGAGTTTTAAAAACTTAGTTGCATATATTTGTAGTAAACATTTTCTAGTGATCATGGAATATGGAAGTCAAGGTGAGCAGTTGTAGTTCATAACGTCATGCGCAGAACACCATGTTGTTTATTAAATTGAGCATAGTAAACAAGTGTAACATTTATGTTTTCCTAATATCTACTTTCTGTCACTAATGCTAATGTTTTTGTTAAGATCATTAAAAAATAATATCCCAATCACTGCTGCTGTTGTTAAATGGCACTAATTTAAAAAAGAAAAGCCTTTCTTTAGTATTCAAACAAAATTTCATCATCAATTTTTCAATATGATTTTTAAATATTTTTTTAGAGAGACGACCTACTTATCTGACAGGTGGGTTTCCCGCTCCACCCGAACTCGCAGTCCTCGAAGCATTCCCCAGTGACGGAGTGACAGGCCGCTCCGTACTGACAGTGGCAGGCGTACTGACACAGGTAGCCGAAAAATCCCATCGGGCACGACCCTGGAAGTCAGAGGATAAGAACGGGATAAGAAACATTACCAAGGATGGTTAATCTTTTGCTAGAAAAGCAGGAGCATTGTGTACAAAAATATTTTGTGTCTGTGATGCTGAAACATATTTTTCACCTTAACATTGATATTGGAATCTGCGCCCAGACAAAATAGTACTTGAACTTAGGTGTACAAATGAAGATAAGATTGATAATTCTGATTAGGCTGAAAACCATTGGGGATTGATTATGGCTTATCCATTTGTGGTGTCATCAAAAATTGTTTTCCACATGATTCGCCGGTGCTTTTTAATGAAACAGTGTTTTCTTTACTTAGTTTAAAAACTTTTGTACGACATATAAATGTAATTATTTTTGATTTTAAAAAGACAATTGCATCGATTTAGTGTAAATATATGTCGTTAAGTTTTTATTTTAATGGACAGAAGTTGTCAGGAACCGGACAGGACGATTGATTCCCCGGAGTCTCGGAGCGTGACTTATTGAATGAGGTCAGTAACTTCAGATGAAGGATGGACGCCTCCACAACAGTCAACACTCAAGGCATTAACAAGAAACGACACACAATAAAAGGAAAACGGGATGTAATTCTCCCGCGCATTGTAGCTAAAAATGACAAAGGCTGATAAAAAATTCTTTTCTTTTTAAATTTGATTCAGGCATATATATATACATGTATTATTATTTTACTTATTTCAAAAAATATTTTCATTTATTTTTTTTAGGTGGCATCCTCTAAATCTTAAATCTTCCTAATAAAGATGGGTTATATACTATTGGAAAGACAAGATTGGGGAATCTCCTACTCCTTTCAGTAAATAACATAGTTTTCTTCCTTGCTCATTACGATGTCAATCCCAGTGAAGTTCTCACGGAGCCTGGCCCTCTTACCTTGAGCGGCATGTTGAAGCATCCATGAAGTAAACACAGCCCAAACGGTCATATCCATCACATAATTGGTCATTTTGAACACAAAAAATTCATACAAATTTCACTTATTCTTTCTTTTCTTTCATTCTCTAGTTTCCTTGGTTGAGGAAGTGTGTGTGTGTGTATCTACATGCCGTAATAAGATGAGTCGTTTGTCGACCAGGGGCATAATCGTCACCAGCGCTGTGCCCCGGGGGCCCATGTCCTTAGATACCTGCGCAATGCTGTGTTTTGTATGACAACTGTACACAATGTTTTCATCTGACAGACAGAACTTTTTGAAGACAGGAGGTTGAAAATTTAACATGATTTTTGGGGTTCTACTTCGTGTAACTGGTTTTTCAAAAATCTTATGTTGATTAAGGTATTGAGAATTTTTGTACGAGATCCATAAATAGTTGTAACGCGGCAAAAGGAACAATTCAACTAAAAAGTGTGAATCGAATATCAGATAATAGATAGTTGAAGTATTTCTCTTTCGAAAATGTATTCATGTTGATAGATTAATATAAAAAACTATTTCCAATAAATTTTGTCTCAAGTTTTAAGAGATAATTGAAAAATTGTTTTGGTTGCTGTTAAGTAGAAATGAATTACCCCCCCCCCCCCCCAATTTTCCGATTAAAATAAAATGGACTGCATAATCATTATCTGCTGGATTATTAATACCCAAAATTTTATTTTATATTAAAAATTAATAAATAACAATTTTTAAGCTACATTTAAAAAGGGTATCTCAAAAGCAAAACAAAATATACTTCTATTTTCTCTGCCAAAAAAAAAAATAAAATCAAATATCAAAAGCTTATATCGTTCTTTTAATGGTGAAATCATAATTGAAACGAAATACCTTAAAGATCAATGAAATGAAATTGTTTTTAGAAGCAGTTTCGGCTAGTGTACTTTATTTCTGGCTGCGTTAAACCCTTAAGCGGTGTTTTTGTTTAGAGGTTGGTAATTGGTTTCACTTTTCACATTATATCACTTTCTACATTCTATTCGAAGTCAATAACAATGGTGAACAGTTTAGTTGTGGTATCCCCAGACCTAGCTGCAGGTCTGTAGCTCCCGGTTTTGCGAAATGATACGTTGCATTTACTTTAATTCAATCATGTAATATACCTGATAAAACAGGTTCGGGTTTCATTTTTAATCTTAAAACAATAGTAAGATCGACCTACCTTCATATCCGAAGTGGTTGTGATCCTATCCGTCGTTTTTATAACGTTACAGGAAGGTAATTCTAAAGACATATTCAAGTAGTAGAATTAATTTTCAACTGTGGAAGTCTCATCCTTAAATCGAGTACAACCTGAGAACCACTCCACCCCCCCTCCCCGGGGATACATTTTAATGAAGTAGTTATTGCACACAACTTCACAAAGAAGGAAGTGAAGAGCCGTGTATGAATCCAAGCTGTTAAAGCTAATTTTATTGATTATTTACATGAACAAAAAAACATTAATACATGAATACTCTTGTAAACGGTGCGAAAATTTTATTACATTCATGATAAATCATCATTTGCAAATTGCGTCACTTGCGACTTATGATAAACCTTTGCATTGTAGTCATGATTTAAATTAACACATTGCGGATTTCATCCAACAATTTTAACAAATACACTGCATAGAATAAATATGCTAAAGCTTAAAATCGATGGGATTTCAAAATTCATGAATAGATGGTGACCACAACGTATTATACATGTCCTGAGATGCTACATATGAATGTCAAAGTATGATTAAATGTCATTTATATACATAAAAAAACAACACAAGTAACTAAAATTATCTTAACACAATATGGTGGATTGATAAACTGTTTCCTGACTCCCTCACTAAATTGCAATTATTCATCTTTACAAGAAAATCTTCATTTTTACAATAAGGTATAGTCCAATATTTCCGCCAGATGGCGGCACAAGATCATGTTCTTCAATCAGTTTGCAGTGTCCATCCCTCCTAGTTGTAATTTCATCACATGCTGATACATTTTCAGAGCGGGGCCTAGTCTGATTGACAATCCTGTCAAAACATCACTTCTTTTCATTAAAAGTAAGGATTGTCCATCAATTTCCTACAAAAAAACACACACACAAAATTAATGAATGCATACGGCGGGAAAATGACAGACTAATGTATATAGCAATGTGCTAAGCTTTATCATTATCCAACACGATCTCGCCGTCTTAGGTTGGATCTACCTGATCTTGAAGGGCGTCAGCTTGGTCCTTGTAGCCAAGACTTGAGAAATATTTCACAACGTCCTCCACTCCCCATTTAGAAGCATCCGGGTAACTGGTTTTCTTCTGCTCTAGAGGGGACCTTTCTTCCGACTTTCTCTTAGCCTCAATTCTGCAATCAAGACAAGTAAAGTCAATTGGTATGAAATTGGAACTGCCTGTGTCCCTTAGGACATAGACACAATTTTTCTCACCTGTTGTCATCCTCTGACGAAGCTGCCGACTCGTAAGGCGTTGGTAAGCAAGAGGTGTTGTTTCCATCTGAAACAAAACGAAACTCTGTTAGAACTTAAGCTTGGTGTTAAAATTCAAATGCATTCAATATGCGGACGAGTAAAAACGATCCTATGCAACACTTGGTTTGCAAACCTCGGCTCTCATCTGCTGTTTCATTGATGTCATCAACCTCCATAGAGGCCTCCAAGGGTTCGGTGTCTTGACAGGTCTGACACTCCCATTTCCCTGCAATAAAGGCATCGGCTAAGTCTTCGTCATGACTTTCATCTCGAAAGGTAAAACTGGATTTTTGCAAATGGTCGGTAACACAAGGGGCAGTTCTAATCAGTATATAACCGGTTACTGCGAAAATTTTTTTCCTGAATTTACCTTGTGGTTTGTCTTCTATGGCAGGTTCATGGCAGGTCATATGATACCCCTTATCACAGGCGTCACAAAACAGCATCGTGTCCTACAAATCAACAATCATACTGAAGTCATCAACTGATTTTTTTTGTCTTCCTCAGTAATGATAATAGCACCAAAATGAATCAATGCGTTCTCACGTGCAGTGGGTAACTTACAGGGTCACCGGAGTCCTGACAGACGGTGCAAGTCTTGCAGTCGATGCATTGCCATGGAGACTCCAGGGTGCGTCTGGCTAGGATGGCATTGTATCCCATACATGAGGGGTGGGCTGTCATTAAGAATTTTTACAATATGTCTTTATATATATAGAGAGAGAGAGAGGGAGAGAGAGAGAGAGAGAGAGAGAGTAGACAACACAAAATTCTACTGAAAATATGAAAATACCGGTAAGCCAAGAAAGTTAAAATTTTGATTTCTTGTTCGAATGATAAACTCACCCTTCGCGTTGCAGTCCTGGCACACCAATATTCCCTCTTTGAAACCTCTGCGAAGGATGGGTTCAGTCTGAAGACAATAATCACAGGAAGAGTCGTCCATTGAACGCTTTCCGAACGACAGCGTTTCAAAGTCGGGTCCATGGGTTTTCTTGAACTTCTAAAATGTAAATACTGGATTCAGTAATAACTGGTGTACTAGCCCGATATATTTGACGTTTTCCATGCTTCTTTTAACGATTTTGATATTTTACTTTCCTGACATAGTAAAATATCAAAATCGTTAAAAAAAATCCAGGAAAACATCAGATAATTCGGACTACTGGTGTATATGCGAGAAAAGTCTGGTTATTTGTTATATTTAAAGTATGAAATTATTTCACCCTGTCAGTTCTAATTGTTAGAATCGAAAATAAAAGTATCTACATATAATATCATTGTAGGATACAACAATATAACGAAAAAAAAAATCAAAACCATATGAAAATAATGGACATACCTATTTCAAATGTTTAAAAAGCCAGGAATACATTATATTCATTCAAATTAAATTTAGTACTAAGGAAAATTTTTAACTTTAATATGCCGTGACTTCCGACAAATTGTGGAGAAAAAATCAGCAGCAGACACCAGACAGCGTAGTTTTTATTTAAATCATTAAATTCGCAACATGGCCGTGCATAAAGTCCCCACTATTTTTATCTCCAGTGTTTATATGTGAATAAAATTTCTTTCTATTAAACGTGAATAATAATATTAACAAGATTTAAACTATCGAATACAAAGAAATGCGCGATATATATATATCAATATATTATTACGTAATGTTCCCTTCTGTTCCTAATCAATTCTTTGCCAGTGGCGCTCCTCTTTTCTTTTCTTTTTTTTTTTTTGTTTGCTACAATTATTTAAGAGTTTATGCTTTATTCTTTTTTAATTACGTCAACAAAAAAGTGCGTTCCAAAAAAAGTTAGATTGTTAAAAATTCATTAAACGTCTTTGATTTGATGAGGTAATGCGCGCGCTTTTTTTTTCTTTTTAAAGATTTTTTTCAAGCAAGTTTATGTTCATATACCCGCAATACAGATCACTTATTACTTATAAGGCTCTTCACTATATCAGTGAAGTAATTAAACAAGTTCAATTAGTACTTACCAAAAGCCTTAGTAGGGAATATCGTAAAGTTAATCATGTTAATAAGGACCTATTAGTACATATATAACAAATGATAAACAAAAGCCCGACATTCTTTTAAAATAAGTGCTATTATCCAAATTAACATAAGTTTAAACGATGAATTAAAATCTTGTAAAAGACCACGTTTATTTTGTCACGGTGTGTTGAAAAAAAAAGTTGCTTGGCATTGTAAGTCTTCTCGATAATTCGATTTACCGCACTAGCTGTGATATAATCACGTTTTCCCACTTTCGGATTAATTATGTAAACAACTTTACATATTGTGGGTATATCGGCAATGTGTCACCCTTTACCTTGCGTTTTGAGGGAGGGCGTCCTCGTTTACCCGGACTTGAAACAGAGGTGGTCGGTTTTTCGGTTATTTTCTTTTCCGGGTTACTTTCGCTACTGATATAGGTCCCCTGGGGTAACTTTTTAAGGTTTTCGTTCACAACCTCTTTATCCAGAGCCGCTCGGAGTTGGCTGCGTTCTAACTGAGGTCCTTGCGTATTCGTGGTAAGCCACTTCTCTACATCTTTCACAGATGCGCCTCTTTCTAGGGAGTTTTGCGCAATTTCTTGAACCGCAGAAATAATGTTTTTACAAGTTTTATCAGAATGAACTACTTTTTTCCAGGAATGCGTTTTCTTCCACTTGGCAGTGTTTCTATAGCTTACGTTACCTTTGTAGTCTACTTTTACAACCGTGCCCGATTCTACTAATTTTTCCAAATGCGACTCCGTCTCTTGCCATTTCATCCCATGCTTACGGGCTGCCATGTGACATATTCGCACAATATCTGGACGCGCTTTCCGTTGTCGGAGCTGGTCAATTATTTGTAATATGCATTCTTTGCATTTTTGACTAGCCATCGGGCTGTTTAGTCCCACATTCAAGAGTGCGACACTGGATAAAACAAGCTTTTCAGCGCGGCTGGGGTAAGGTCCGGGGAACGATGATATTTCAATGTTTTGGTAGATTGCGCATGTCTCATTTCATTCAACAGAGGCATCATGGGATTGATTCGAGTATCGATCGAGGGAATACAAATTTGCGTTATTAATAAACATACTGTATTTAATTACATTTATTACATAAGTATTAAATATTGTTTCTTAATATTAGAATTCCGCAGTAAAAAGACCAAAACGCTCCATTGTTGGTTTCAGAGATATTGCTTATTTTAGGATTTCCCCTAACCGTACCCCAAGCGACCGACATGACAACGTCACCGGGCTATGAAAGCGAACAACTGCGACAACTTCAATTTTTGAGCACATATCACGAAAAAGAAGAGAGATTAACACTCAGGACATGTTCTATTTAGCATTATTGGTGTAACGCGCGTATTTAGGCATCAATATTATCGTCTACAAGCAAAACAGACGATCTGCGAAATTTCTCAGGTGCGGATCCAATATTATTCGTGTACAAATGACCGCAAAACAGTGTATTTGTAAGCTAGTGTGATTAGAAACGGGAATTTTAGCGAAAAGAAAGTTCGAATTGCGTCCGTCGTCTTTAAACAATCAAAGAAAAGTATATCTGATCAACTTTGTCGACATAGACTGTATAGAAAATCATTATAGCTATGTGCACAGACGCCCAATGTCACTTAATCGATAAGTTAAAGATAATGGCACAACCTAATATATATTATCAATTTTTTTACTACAAAATGGAAAGATCATGCATGTTTATGTATCAAACTTTTTAGTAACATGTTTCAAACTTTACTTTTCTATACAAAAATGCTACTAAATATTTATAGTGACCACCGATGGGGATAATTTATAAAGAATTTTCGAAACTTAAATATGAATTAAAACATCTAAAAACAGTTCCAAGATATGTCATTTTTTAAATGACATATTTTACTTTATTTAGCAGGTGTTATCGAATGACACGTATATGTGTACCTGAGCCACGCTGTTTGAAACCGAGTTAAAATCTCTCGTAATTTATACTGAATCCTAGAAATCCGTATTAATACTAGATTTCATTTTTTTTGTTTCAAACTTGACAATGATCTTTTAGTCCTTCGTGCTCAATATTGCGCTATAAAACCAATAGATACACAGTTTTCGCTTCACACAATTCATATATAGTTTGATATACACGTGCATGTATACACACTAGTAAATGCTATACAATATATGCATGTACCAAACATTTTGGTCCTGTTTATTCTATTTAGATTAAGAAGACAAAACAATATGAATTGGTTTTGATATAAAGGTAGTATATTATTGTATCATTCGACTTCTTTTTCATCCATTAAATTTGTTAAAATGACTTAGAAAATAAAGATGTACCCGTTTGTTCAACAAAATTTTGCTATTGATAAATACCACATGCGCGAATTTAAGGGGGGGGGGAGGGAGCGGACCCCTTCCCCCTAGAAATTTAAATTTATTAAAACATAGTAAAATTACCGAAAAGGCTTTTGATCCATCCCCCGACAAACAAAATTATTCAACGGACCCCTGGAAAATATTTCTCTATCCACGCATGTACAATATATATATACATTTGGATACGATCCGTTAGATCAATTACCAATTCCTTTTTGGTGTGACTTTTGCAATTGCAATTTTAACAGCTGCACCGAGCACAAACAATACTTCCTCCTTGACCACAAGTTTTACAATTGGTCGAATCGGCGTATAACTGATTGGTTACGTTAACAACATATTCGGCTGTAAATGGTTCTTAGGCCACTTTTTAATTAAAAGTCAGGCACGTATCATCGTTTTTGAAATTGAAAGGGGGGGGGGGGGCGGCAGACCTTATCCGAAATCTTGACAAGCAAAACAAATATTAAACAGAAAAAGAAAACCAACATATATTCCGATTCGCTACTCGTCGAAGTCGTTTTTTACCCCTTTGTAAAAGTAGGAGGTGGCTCCTTCAAAATTCAATTTTCTATATGTAAATTTAACAAAAAAATCTGTTGCGAGAAAGAGGGTGCAGCCCCCCCCCCCCCACCCCTTGATGCTATTTGCCTTAGAGTAGAGATAAATAACACGAGATTGTTATATATAATTGCTATTTTCAACACTTCGATTAATTCTTTACTTTACGTAATACTCATGTACATACAAATTACTAGTAACAAGTGCAGAGAAGTCACCGAGCTCTCTCATTGTAAGAAATGAAAACTGTAAACTTGAAATATTTTGGCTCCACATGTTTTTTTTTTTTTTTTACATCCTGATTGAGGAATTTGTTTTCATGCATTCAGTGAAGTTCATATACATGATAATCCCTGGACAAACAAGATCTCTCTCTCTCTCTCTCTCTCTCTCTCTCTCTCTCTCTCTCTCTCTCTC
>WFKH01007768.1:24864272-24883607 GCA_016163765.1 Magallana hongkongensis
ATTGCTCATATCAAAATCTAACTTCTTAAATCTCTCTCTCTCTCTCTTTCTCTCTCTCAAATCTGGCTCTTATTTCACTTTCAGAGTGCTTTTGGTTTAAAAAGACATGGTCACGGTTTTTTCATATTTTACTTTTCAAATTTAAATAGTTACATCCAATAAGAATGATTCCCTCTATTTTATACACATTGATTGCAATTTTTAGCTTTATAAAAACTGACAGGACTGAAATCTACACGATCCAGTTCTAACCAGTTTATCGATTGGTCGAAACCTTCAACAACCTAAGAAAAATCACGGACTGCACGAAATAATCATGATGAATCACGGACTGCATGAAATAATCATGATGATGTCAGACACAAATTCACATATAAGACGACTTGGCTATTTCTTTTATCTAACGTACTGATGTACATTAACAATAATTTAGTGACTTTACTTACTCTGTATGATCAATTCATTAATTTGTTAAAAGAAAGATGTAAATATAAACAATAATTACGTCATGTATTTTTCTGCAATGTCTCTACCTTCATATCCCGCATGAATCACTAAAAAAAGCATTTTATTGTTTAAATAATAACAATGATTAAGTATTCTAAATGTGAGCTCTGTATCTCGCTTATAACTTGACAACTGACGGTAAAACAGACAAGTAGAAATATCTTAGTTAAGCATTGTAAATATTAAATTAGAAAAGTAAAATATTTTCCTTTCTTTGGTTCAGTTTTACAAACTTTATTTTCACCAACAATTTGCATTTGGATTGAACGAGGTATCTTAATGAAAGGTGAAGGTCTTAGTAAACCTGATCGTGACCATGACCGCCCTACCCCTCCCCCCCCCCCCCCCCCCCCCCTCTCGTCAGACCCTAATTAGGTAACATATATTGTGGGTAGAAAGTGTTACCGATTATAAACTAAATTTTCAAACCAGATATCAAGTTATTAAATATCTCTGTGTGAAATCCTTGTCCGGGCCATATTCTCTCTCACATTTAAGCAGGTCTCTGTAAAATCAATGTTTTGACCATATTCTCCACTTGACAAAATCTGACTCAGACTTTACCAGAAGAGGACAGGAATTCATTTAAAAACGGAGAGGGGGATGTCTTTTATTAAGCAGGGCTCTTTTGAGATTGTCGCAATCGTAATATTTGTTTCTTTTATTACAATGACTGAAAGACATCATGATGGTCAAAGATTGGGGCTATGTTTTTCATCGGTCTGTCATTTTATATTGTTGATACTTTGCTTTTACTGTTAAATCAACATTTACATACACATTATTACACTTTCTGTCAAACGCAGCTACCTTTTTCAGGGACCGAGACGGGCCTTATGTATAATTATGGTCATAATTTCAGTCCTTTATAACGTCACTCTTTTGACTCACAAGCTGCAACGGAAGACCTGCTTCTTGCTTTCCAACGAGTTTTGTTATTATTTGATCATACATGTAGACTACTAACAGCTTTTAACTCAATCTAATTAGATCTTTAATCGGCTCCAATCTAGTTGAAGTGGATCAAAGATCTATTTTTATAAATTGATGACAGACCTGTTATTACAAGGATACAATTTTTTTATATCACTTCTAAAATAAAACATATAAACATAGTTTAATATATTTTCCCCATCCCACTCCCCTTTCTTTTTTTCCTTTTTTGAGGGGTTGGGGGGGGGGGGGGAGGGGTAATTTCAAACGGGGGAAGGGGTTAATGCAACTCCTGTAACTCCCTAGATTTTCATTCACTTCTGGAACAATGACACCAATAAACAATGTATACTTTATTATAATTTTATGTTTGTCAAATCAATTTTGTTGTTATATAGCTCAAAAAAGTGTCTTAAAAGAAAACAAAGCATGGTACGCAGCTTCATTCCCAAGGCTCTAACAAGGGCTTTGTATTGGACCAATCAGTGGCCAATTTTTTTTTCAGACATGGACTTCCGATTGCCAAGGAATGAGAACAAAATTCTGGACTGGATTTACAGATCAAATCAATCTGTCAACTGGAGTGTTGTTTGCAGGGATTTGGAGTAGAAAAATGTTTAGTGATCGGATTTTCAGAAATGGCCTTCTTGCACTGAAAACAACTGCTGCGTGTGCAATTCCAGCATCGGATATGGTTGTCCTGGTTTTTTCTCAGATTTCTCTGTTTGCAGAAAGGACAACGAATTAGATTTATCTTCTCATCTGGATTTGCTGCAAGGGCCACTTCAATTTCTACAACAATCTGCAAAAAAAAAAAAAAAAAAAAAAAAAAAAAAAATAGAGAGGAGAATTTTTAAGTAAAGGAGAATACCAGTACCTAAAATGTACATGACCATGTGGTTTTTTTTTCCATACCGTAATCATATCAATTTGTTTACCACTGTTTCAATTAAAGCCTATATATTTAACGAACACATGAAAATGAGATGGTTACAGAAAATTATTTGGTTATAACTTGTTTGATTATTTTTATTAAATATTGGCCTAAATATCTTTTTTTCACAATCTTGTAGAAACGAAGAATGAATTATATTTTACAAATACTGGTAATTTAATCAATGTGTGATAATAATTCCCAAGTCATGTTGCAAAGATTAGAACCTATAACACATCAGACACGTTGAAAAAATAAGTTGTTCATTTAATAGTAACAAGAGGCCCATGGACCACATCCCTCACCTGAGCAACAATGTCAAACTTTGATCTACAAATACATTTATTGCTGATAAACTGAGCTGCAATAGTAAAACTCTCTCCAAATTTAATTTCTTTATCTCAAGAGAGAGAAAGAGAGAGAAAGCCAGAAAATAATAGGAGTTGCAACTGCTAACTTACTGGTCAAATAAAAAACAATACAAGGTTATGTTTAACTGTACATACATTTAAAAAAAACATAATTTGTTATACCCTCATAAATATTCTTCTATAAAGTTCTTACCAACAAAATGTCAAGCAAAATGAATGTTAATTCAATTGCTTTAACAATCTTCAGAGCACAGAGCATAGACACAACTGTTGCCCTTGGCCATAGTCCTTAGGCAACAATTGCATCTTCAGGTCCAATAAATCATGTTGCCTTTATACCCAGTAAATAACTGCATATTAATGTGTGGTTCGACACAATATTGTAAAATATCATATGTTACAACATTATATCTTATTATATCGCTATTAGTCAGGGATATGAAGCATACATGGAACAGCCATATTAATATGTTATTTAGTTCGCTTCAGCGACTAAAATTATAATGCCTCAAATCTTTTTTTATATTAAGGAATAGATATGATTTAACGATTAATTTTTATAGGTACATATCAAATTGGTTATGTAAGTTTGAATGTTTCATTTAATCTTATAATAATTATATTCAAAACACATGATGACGTTAATTTTTGTGCTCATGCCCCCTGTAAAAGCCAGTGTGTTTACAGGAAATTAAACATCGCAGATTTCCAATTCAAACATGAGTGGAAATATACACTGAATGCAAATATACTGCATTGTATGATACAATATTTATCAATACACTACTAAATAATACAATATTGTACCATAAAATACAACTTAAAATTGAGTTATATAACATCATACATGTTTCATGTACATGTTTTATAGTATAGATGAATCTAAAACATCCTCCTAGAAGATTTCTTTCATAATTTCGTACATTAAAAGCTGCTACATGAATGACTGATGAAGATAACATGTTGCGGTTGAAAATTCTGTATACCGGTACCGTTAAATCTTGATTCTACAGTGACTTAACAAATAATAGCCTTGATGTTTTTCTGAAAAATATTCTTTTAAAATGTTGTTTTCTATTCATTTCAGTGAAGATCTTTGAAACACCCATTAGGGCCTATTCTAAACCTCTTTGATTCTTTGGATATTTGCACATACCCCAACCTATTTTCTGTTTCTCCCAATTTTCTCATACTAGAAGGCAACGTGGCCCTAAATTCAAACTAAATGAAAGTCCAAGGGTGCTTTGTGCCAAGATTGGTCCCGTCATTTCAAAGGGAGATGAACTGGCAGCCATGATACCAACAACAGACAGTCCAAAAAAATTTTGATCAGAAAAGTTCTGACACTTGAGCCTTCAGCTTAGGAGAGCTAACAAAAACAAAATTACCGGATTTTTTTCTTTTCGAGGTGCCACAGGTAATCGTATTACATAGCTAACTCCTTCATCATTGTAAAAATTATCAACAACTTCCTCATGCATATCACTCAATGCACATTTTGAGAAATGTCCGTATAGTTCCTTGGTGATATCTAAACCACATGCCCAGCACATTGAATGGTTACAATACACACAACTGACTTTGTTACACCTGTAAATAAAACATATTAATGGAATGTATTACAATATGCCAATACAGTTTAATAGTTTCGGAAACTTTGCTGAAATACAAACAAGAAGTTTCATGCACTGCATTACTCCCTTTAGCAGTATTAATCCCAATATGACACTATGACCAAATCAGATTACTAGTTTTCATACAACGTTTATCAATCCAAAGAAAACTATGTACTGGTATATTTTTATTTGTATACTGCATATTGCCAATTTACATGTATAATACTAGTATTCATTCAAATGTTTATGCATGGTGATATAAATATTGTAACTCAAGATCTTTTTTTTTCCAGAACAAGTGGTGTTAATGATTTTTTTTTTTTTGGATATGTTACAAAAATCTCTAATTTGATTGTTTATACCAAATATAGAAATCTTTTATTACCTTTTGATTTAAAGAAATTTCATGGCCTTGTATGTTATTTTGATGCAAATATCAATCTTAACTTCGTATAGCACAAGTTGGTATAGATAATGCCAATTGATACAATATACTGAGTTGAAGATTATGTTACATCATACTTCAAACGATACATACCCAGACATTTTGGATATATCCATTTTACAATTAGGGCATGGACGTGTAGTTTTTGCGATTATGTCACGAGAAAGCCTTTCTTCTTTTAATCTGGCTAGTCTTTCTCTCTTTTTCTGCAATTCTTTACTTTTTGTTTGTCTGAGTTTCTCATCTTCTTCTTCCTGTAATATATCTGAGTAACATCTTCCCTGAAAAAAGGGGCAGTATGTCATATAACATTGTAGTTATTTTTTTTTCAATAATAAAAAGCATTTTCAATTTACAGAGGGAATAATAATGAGCCATTTGTTAGGTCTTTTTATAGGACCATAAGTTATATAACCTCATTCTTGATTTATGTTGTTCAGGAAAACAGAATTTTGAAATAACAGGGTAAGAAAATAACCAATATCAGAACTAAAAATTTTAAAAATTCAATAAATATGAAGATTTGAGAGGGGTAGGTTGTTGAGCAGATTTCAACAGTATTCAAGATATGGGTATTGTACAACAATGCATGAAAAAGATGTATAACTATGTATTGGCCAAGAATGCACTGTCCGCTATTGTAAAACAAATTACATCAATAACTTTAAGTGATGTCCAATGCATTATTTAATAGGACATGGATTAAAAATATTTGGTAAGAGTAGTAGATTTTTAAAGCCTTTGAAAACATAGGTAATCACAGATTTCAAATCTCATCGAAACGAGGCATCAACCTTTATAAGACCACCTTTATCATATCATATGAAAATCATAGTTAATGATCTTGGATATTGGATACTGTAGTGTGGTTTGACACAATATCGCATATTATATGATACAAAATTATATGATAATCGTATGCAATTTCATACAATATTTATGATACAATGTTTAATATCAATACACTACAATAAAAATATGATACTGCATCCTAATATGATATTATACATTATTATGCCATTTGTCAGTTTGTCTCTATATATTCAATACTCAGCTATTTTCGCATAGTATACAAAGGCCTTATAGCTTAAGCATGCTATGCCGAAATAGAGCACGGCAAATGTTTTCAATGAAAATCTTACATGTGCCTACTGCGGGTTCCGAACTCTTGACCCTAAAATCATTTTGTCCATCAGCCCAACGCATTACCGTTAGGCCACAGTGGCCAATGGTGTAACAAGCGGTTTTTATATATATATAAAACGTAGGTACATACAATGGACATCATGCAATTAATGTAGCATTGAATGATTTATTTTTGACGTCGTCGTGTCAATAACTGCCGTCAGGTGAGCAGACAAATTGAATAACGCGCTTTATGATAATTTGTCTGCTCAACTGACAGCAGTTATTGACGACGTCAAAAATAAATCATTTTATGCTTATATTTACATTCCCTTACTGATGAAATCAATTATTTTATTAAATAAATCGATACAAATTGTAAATCACGGAGGGAGTAAATTTGTAACAGCAAGAACAGCTGTTTTATAAAACCAGTTTGAACTGGTTATCACATACACTGATGAGATGAGCATGAAAATATAATCCATGAAATATAACTCTTGAAATTTTGCTTTTAACAATAAAATAAATTTTATTGTTGAATAATTGTAAAACGTCATGGTGTTTTGACAACATGTATGAAATATATTTTTTAACCGATAACAGAAATCAATGTTTGGGAACTACTTATGTAAATTACATGTAAATCCATACGCAGTGATTAGGTTGTTGCATTTAGAGGCATTTAAAGATCACAGAATTTAATGGAAAAACACAGAAGAATGTAAATATAAATCATTAACATTGCAAAAATGCCTTATTATTAACATGAATTTTAAAGTTAAAGTTTCTAATAAACTTTTGAACAAATTGATTAAACATTTATCAAATAAACTGTACATGAAAATCGCAAAAACGCTTTTTTGAAGACACTTGATAAAGAATGTACAAAAAAAAAAAGGTTTCATCTGCTAAGTTTACAACTTGAGTTTTCTCAATAAGGTCAATCGTGCTCATTTCTTGAAAAAAACCATAAACGTTTGTTGATTTTTTGATTGTACAGCAACTTGTTGATTAAATAATCAATCAATTCAATTGATTAATTTGAAAGAACGAATGCTTGCTTTTCAGGTGATTATATTAGGGACTAGATAACACTCAAACGTCACAGCTACTTACAGCAAGGTACAACAGTACGTACAACAGTCGGCCAATAGTAGTCAGGGTTTCATACATAATGCACGAGCCAGAGGCGAGTGCACTATGTATCAAACCCTGACTACTATATAGGCATAGTACATACACAACACAACACTATTATATAAATAGTGTGACATATGATATATCTGATACAATATAATACTGTAATATATCATTATTCAATATGATATTGTATTATATGGTATGACATTGTATCAATTGATATGTTGTATCATATCATATGATATGATTTTGTATCGTGTTATGCATTATTGTATTATATCACATAATACAATTATATCATAGCATAATATATGATACAATATTATTACTTATTAGGTTTGTTATTGACTGTTTACAGAAATTTGTGGGGTCGGTAAAGTCCATAGAAGGCGAGGCGAAGCCGAGTCTTCTATGGACTTTACCGACCCCACAAATTTCTGTAACCAGTCAGTAACAAACCTAATAAGTGTTTTGTTTTGTCGAGGACCTAAAGTTTGATATGTACACAAACAAAAGATAATATAACAATTAAATTCATAGCTTAATTCTCTTACTTTTTTCGTTCCTCGTCTGCGCAAACCTGGATGCCATTGTTGGATCGTATTATTACGTCACGGGCAAAGGGGGATAACTCTAAATATTTTGGGGCTTAAAAATTAAAGGTATGGTCGAACGTTTGGGTTAAAAATCAGCTCAAATGACGTTACGTCTGCCATGTTGCCGTATAAATTTTGACGCTCGCCGTTTAAAGAAATTTGTAAGGCAATCACGTGACGCGTTTCATCCAATGACGTTGAGACATTCTAGTCCGAGGCAAAACAAAGTATCATATGATACAATATCACATCGCTTTTCATTACAATATTGTAACATTATATTATATTGTATACTGTATGATACTATATCATACAATATAATATTATATGTTACAATTATTGTGATGTATCAAGTGATATGATATTGTATCAAGTGATATGATATTGTATCGTATGATACTTGTAATAATTATGATATTGTATCATGTGATATTGCATTATATGATAGGGTATCATAAATGATATATAATACAACATTGTACCATATGATACAATATTCTTCGGCTTAGTCTCGGTGAGATAAAAATCAGATAACAAATGTCGAATATACATATATACTTTATTTAGTTATTTAGTATTCAAATCAAATTCTCATGACAGAATCATGTGAAAAACAAGAAAAAGCTAGATAAAAAAATATTTTCTAAGCATATGTTAAAGATTTTTTATTTTCTACATTACATTACTTACCCTAAAGCTAAGGTCCCAAAGGGATAGAAAAAGTGAAAGAACTATATATGATATGAGTTAAATTTTGCCCCCATAATTAGCCACTTTTTAAAGTGTTTCCGGTACAATAAAATATTATGTTATTTTTTAAAAGAGTTGATATAAAATATATTTTTAACTTGTTTATTTGATTTATTTGCACTCACTGCTAGTATATGACGTCAGAAGTGACGCTATTTCTATAATTCAATCAAAATCAGTCCAAAATTGACATTTTTCTTATATTTTTACGAATTGGAAATATAGAGCGCATGCTTGAACAAGGAAAATTTTTTTGTCACTTATTAGTCTTGGCTAGATACATCTCTGATTAAAATATTTTGTTTGTTCAAGCATGCGCTCTATGTTTTCTGAAAGAAAAACTGCTTGAAAACAAGCTGTTTTATGCTAAAAATGCAAAAATGGCGGGAAAAGGATATCTTTACGATGTCATATTTCTAAATTGTGGGCACTTGAATCAAAATGAACATTATGTAAAAACATCACATATATATATGTACAAAGAAAACAAAGAATTACAGTAAAATGATTATGTTCATTTTAGGGGGCCATTTTAGGCCCTTATCATACATAGTTCTTTACAATTTACATCCCCCTCTCCCTACAAATGTTGCTCACTAAATTAGTCAAGATTAGTCTTTTTTTTCTCTGAGAAGTTTAATAATGTAAAAAACAATATGAGATGTGGCTCTTTGTGTCCTCTTTGGGGGAGGGGGTTAAACTGCAATTTTTAAGGAACAAAAAATATTTGGATACTTCCTTTAGTCATATTTTTTTGTTGAAAACTTTATTTAGAGGCTGATCATAGTAAGATTGTTTCCATCATGCATAAAAGTTGATTTGCAAGAATTTCCATAATACAGAGATCTTTTTTATATACAGGTAACTCTCAATGGCACGAACTTCGATCGCTCGAAGTTGTTGATTGCTCAAAGTGAGTCTAGGGTCCCGATTTTTTCCCCTATATAACTAAGCAATTTACTCTTGATTTATCAAACTCTTGATCTCTCAAAACTCTTGATCCCTCGAAGTCAAACTGCAGTCCTGTTATTCATAATCGATAGTTTTTTACTCTTGATACCCGGAAGTGGCTGTGTACATCCAAGCGTTACCTGATTAACACCTACTTGTTCATTTAAATGGCTCCAGGCGTTAGACGCAGGACCAGTGTCACGGGTTGTTTATTCAGGTGACACTTGTCCTGCAAGGTGATAATTGTTTGATGATTGACCATACCGATACCTAATCTATAATTAACACCAACCGTTTTACAATAATTTGGAGATGCAGTGAAAATGAGAAATTAATTGAGACGAAAAGATAATTTTGAGCCATGGTCAAAACTGTAGAAATTATGCTTATCAGCTTCATTGTCATTATAATGATTATTGCTGAACAAGTTCTTACAGCTGGTGAAGGACCCGTACAGTGGGAACAATGGGTGATACTCAGTTTTCTAATTTACGACGTCGTCTCGCAGTTTAGTAGTACTGAGCAATTTGGTCATAATATGATGCATAAAATAAATAATTATCATGACTTTATTTAATATTTGTTTCTAGTTAGTTTTTAAAACATCTAGATCTGTATATTTAACTGAAAAGAAAACGTTGTTTGAGCACGTGCGCAAGGTTAGCACTAAACATGCTAAATAAATGGCTTAATCATAACATCCGGTAAGACTAATTTTAAAACCTGTTGGTCAACCCGAAAAACTCAGAACTCATGAAAACTCAAACTCTTGATCTCTCGAAGTTTTTCCTCGGTTCCTTGGACTTCCGAGTTATCGAGAGTCACCTGTACTCTCACTCTTACCTGGTGCCAAGGTTCCTGACAAGCGGTACAGAAGCTGTACACACAGCCCAGACAGTGACCTAGTCTCAGAGCCTCCTCCTTCTCCTGAATGACTGGATTCTGACAACGGGGGCACCACACAATGTCCCCCATACAATCCAGTCCCTTCTGCAAAGATACATTTGAATTTATTATTTATATCCACCATGTGTATGACCAACGTTGGTAATTACAGTTATTTTTTTTATTTAATTGAAAACAAGACATTGTTATATTCATGTTTATTTTAGAAATAAACAGCATGTTAAATAGTTCACCGGGAAATGAACTTGGTTGGTCACATGATCAAATCCTGTGAAGCCCGAAGGTTCATATCCCAGTGAACTTTTTAACATTGCTGTTTATTATTTATATTTACATTTGAAAAAGGTAAACCATTTAGAGTTGTTAAAATTACCATGATTTTCAGCTTACGCTAATCCAACCGACAAGCGATAAGCGCGTACTATGATCATTGTGACGTTATGAAAAAGTTCACAGAATTGAACGTTTTTGCTATTCTATAGGTTCATATAAGGAAACATATTTGCAAATGTAAATATAATAGTTTATGTATAAAATATACGGTTGAACCATCAGTATATAAAAAAAATAATGACTTTTAAAAATGACATGTTAATAATGGCCTATTATTAAATCATACAATTTTAGCTTGGAAATGAAAACCATTTTGGGTAATGTGTCAATTAGCAAATTATCCAATGAATCATCAGATTACAAACCCTGAGAGAAAGTGTCTCATATCTCTCATACTCTTCAGGGGTAAGGTTTGCCGTCACCATGGGCGGGGGAATTTCTGATTTGCAGTCTGTTTCAGGGCAGCTGAAAAAGCCATTCTAAATTCTTATAACACAGTTTTATAATTTTTGAATTTCTAAACATTATTCATATGGCAGGTATAGAAAGGTGTATATAACGCACAGGCACCTGACGTTATATATTTTTCTCATAATAAAAATAAATACTCTATATCTAGTAATACACAAGGTACCCATCCCCGCCATCTTGGATTTATTTCAAACTGTCACATCAGCTGGAAGTTTTGCTTGAAACTCATCGGTAAAATTATTTTGCGATCCTCTCCGTCTCCCGATCGGTCATTCAACATCTAAGCTTACAACCAATTCAACCAAACAGTGCATTACACCTGTCATTAATAAAAATCACCCCTCAATCTGCATCTACTGCCTTAGATATGCGACAAAAGGCTAAAGGGTGGATGGAAGTTGACATAAATTGCGTCATACTTTGGGTAATCCCTTCCAAATATAGCACTGATACGAATATTCAAAAGGCATCAATTTTGAATTCGATCAACATACAAGTTAAAACTAAGAAAAGGGATACTATAAACAGTTAATTATAACTTTTGTTACACAGAGTTTATATAAACATGTTTATAAATGCATATATTTTGAAATATTGAAACAAACACACGGTGCAGGGAAATCTCATTTACATATAGGTGACAACTTTCGTCCACCCTTTAGACATTTATCGCATATCCAAGGCAGTAGATGCAGATCGAGGGGTGATTTTTATTAATGACAGGTGTAATGCACCGTTTTGGTTGAATTGGTTGTAAGCTTAGGTGTTGAATGACCGATCGGGAGACGGAGAGGATCGCAAAATAATTTTACCGATGAGTTTCAAGCAAAACTTCCAGCTGATGTGACAGTTTGAAATAAATCCAAGATGGCGGGGATGGGTACCTTGTGTATTATTAGATATAGGGTATTTATTTTTATTATGAGAAAAATATATAACGTCAGGTGCCTGTGATATAATGGTATTAACAGTTTCTAATGCATATTAGAATATGTCAGCAGTTTTTGCAAAAGGCAGCTTCCGCTAGATCAATCTCATTGCTGAAATAATGCATAAATATGCTAAATAGTAATGTTTGATATAGTTTTACAGTATATATGTGACAAGGGTGCACATGATTCCCTTCCTGCAACTTTTGACTACCCCTGTAGGTATTGAAGAATTGATGTGGAGTAGTTTTGGCAGGGACATGTAGTATATTAAAGCACTGTAAACTTATTATACTTCATGGGAACAATATTTGGTGGAAATTGATTTTTCATCAAGTTAGCTGCATTGGATTTGAATTGGCATATTTCTGACTGTACCTATTCTCATACATACCGGTACATGAATGGCATTCAGTGATATACTTGATTTAGCAGAAGCTGTTTTCCATCAAAACTGCTAAACAGAATACACATTCAAATGTAATACAGTTACATTATTTCCTAATAGTAATTTTGGTTTTGTTATGCATTTTATCTCTATACTTTATTCAGGTGTGTCTAATGCTTCTACATATATCTCGAATGTATGATATATTACATTATAATAAAGGCTTTCTTTGAAACAGTTTTTATAATATACATATATGTTATTGCTTGGCTCCTTTAACCATAACATTAGTTTCTATAATCCAATTAAAAGGCATTTATTTATACATTTTTACTAGAACATATCCATCATAATAAATGCCATTTCCCTTTATCCACAAACAAGCTGAAATATGAAATCTAGATAGAATTTGCTTACATTAAATTTAGAACATTTCCCTCCTTTATATGCGTCCTGCAGTATTCGTTGACACATATGCGACAAAAGTGGTGTTTACATGGTCGTAACCTTAGAAACAAGGAGCCAGCTTGCTGTGTGAAACAGATTCCACACTCCTGTTCACTGTGAGCAAATTCCTCCTCCTCTTTCTGCTGGTCATACCTATAGAGCCATCAGTGAAGTGCAGTCTCAATAACCTCATTTGCCATGAATTTACACATCCTTGAAACTGTGATATTCATTAAATCCGCAAAAAATGTATGCCTACCAATATCAATAAAACCATAGCATATGCATCAAAAAAAGATTGAATTACCTTATCATACTTGTGAAGGCTTCTTCAATTGGCATCTGTTCAGATATAACCCGACTGTCACCTTCATCCAAATCATCTTGCAGAAATATTCTATTTCTCAAACCAAGGTGACTAAAAAAGGTTAAGAATCATAATTATAGAAAAAAATCTTGCATGAAAATAAATATTCCTTATATCTGCTGATTCAGAATGATCTAATTCATCTTATTTTTATTACATTGCATGAACATACACAGTAACAAGAGGAAAAATTACTGTATCAGTAAATGCGACATCCTAAACTGTATAAGCATATTATTACCTTTCTATCATTATTCAATAGAAATATTGTTCAATGTTTTTGATTAATAATAAAAGATTTTCTTGAATTTTCCTTCTATATATACATGTACATACTGTAAAACGAGAAAATTTGGCGCATACGTATTTTAGCGCAAACGAAAGTGCCAGTACATTGGCGCAATTATATTTTAGCGCACGCACCTTTTCTTTAAAAAAGAATACAAAAAATGTTCTTGTTTGATAAACGATCACGCCGAAATTTAGTTTTGTGTTCACTCAAGCACGTGAACACAACGACTTTGATTTCTATCTCGCATGCACGGTAAACTGTCGTTGAGAACAATAAACTTATGTTTGTGTAAATCGTCAGTAGATAGATATGAAACTTCATTTATTGGCGATGATGTGTAATTTTTGTTGGTTAACAAATTTGAGTTATCGGACTTTGAATTTAACGTGTCGACTTTGATAACACTAGAAGAGTCCCGAAACTAAAAGTGAAATCGAAAGCTACATTTACCATGAGTTTCGATCACCATGAGCGAATCTTTTTCACAGTAATTTTACATTAAAATAACACAAAAGAGAGGTATCATCTTGTTATCTTTATATCCACTAATCAGAGATCAAAGAAATTATGATCAATCATGTATTGTCAGCGTTAACGATCGCCAGGCTTAATCACATTTTCACCTCGAGGCGCTAAATCGAAGTGGCATGGGGGGAAGCCCAATTATCAAGGTGCTAATGAGAGATATTAAAAAGCAATTAAAATTGAATTAATTAATCCATGTTTAGGCACTTAGAACCGATAACCCATACCGTTTACCTGTTTAATTGTTTAAACAAACAGAATCGACGGCATCTGATATTACATAAACGAACACTTCTATATAGCATTAAAAATGGACTGACGTTATTGTTTTGCAACTTGAAGAAATTTAATACATATGGAAAATCGTTGGCGCACTATTAATTTTAGCGCTCAGAGGCAGTTGCGCCAAAGGCGCTAAAATTTGTAGTGCGCCATATTTTCTCGTTTTACAGTATCATATAGATAGTTTTACATTTCTGCACATTAGTTGATAATCATAACTCCATTTTCACTCTCATTTATACTCTAACTACCAGTATGTAAAAATAATCATATTTTGCCAAATTACAATAAAACGTACTTCATGACATTTTCCTGAAGCCATGTGATCCAAGTATATAAAATAGGCATATACATGGACTCCTCCCATAGTCTGTCCATGGCCTGACATAGTGAGGTCATCTGGAGGGAGGTCAGCCAAGGGCAGGATATGGTAAACTTTGGAGGGGCACTGCTGGGGTACTCATGAGGAAGCACGATTGTAAGGGTGATCGGATACAAGTGTCTGACAGTTACAGAACCAATGATTCTCATTCCTATAGTTGTAGTAAAAAAAAGATTTTCATTAAAAATACTTGGTAGCTTTGATTTCTGTAAGACCTTAGGCCTAAATTAATTTAAATTGGGTCTTCTTGTTCAAAAAGATTTTTAGAATACATAAAAACACAACTAAAAGCTTCACATTTTGTGTTAAAAAATATCTCTTATTTTGCAGATATAAATCAAAATTCTTATAATCTTCAAAGAAAACAGTAATACACGTATTTAAAATCAAGAAAAGAATGTAAAATTTACCTCGCTTCTCTTTTTTGAAAGTGACCTATTTGCAATATGCAACCAAATTTGCATTTACCTGAGTCTGATCTTTTGAATTTAGAGAAGTCAACATTATTTTGTAGTTCATTTAATGGCACACATACGTCCACTGTTATTCTTTCATCTGACGTATCAATTGGCACAGACATCTAGAGTAACATGGTAATTGAACTTGTTAGAACTGAATTTTTAAGTATGTACTTTACAGTTTTATCAAACAATTAAAAGTGACCCAACATATGAATCTTACCTGAACTGAGAATAGTCCATTTTTTGGTTCATTGTCAGCTTCAGTTTCGGGGCGACTAAGAATATTTAATCCCATCTCATTTTCTCCATATATTGATTCCATGGCCAACACCTTTTAACATTAAAGTAAAACTCTAAACTACAATCATAATATTGTTGCATATGTACATGTATATGGTGTTTGACTGATCAATCAGAAGTTAAATTGAATTGCTAACTACCAGTGTACCTGAATAACAAACTTCTATATACGAAAAAAGCATTTCAAAGTAATTATTAGAAGTGTAAATACTTATTCTTGGCAAGATTAGAGTTAATTTGTTATAGCAAATGCATGCCGAGAGCTGAATCTTGTGCCTGTCATTAGGCCGATTTCTCCCATGTCTTTAGTGAAGGGACATCAGTCAATCAGAATTTTAATGAGATTATGATGCTTTAACTTTAGAAAATTTAGATTCCATAAACCAAACACTTCATCTAGCGATTCAACACAAAATCACTTTGAAAGAATTCCAATAAATATTCGTGTCTCTGAAAGACTATGGTTGTAACACAGGGGCTTGTGTAGAAAGAAAAAAACATCGTTAAAATAGTGGGTACCTCGGAGGAAAAATAACAAGGGAGGACACCATCTTGGATACCACCTCGCTTCATCAGCTAATTTCTCATTTAAATTGTTAAACTAGACACATGCGCCGATTAGCATTCCTTCATAAATGATTCTTCTTTAAGATCAATTCTATTTACACCTACATCAACAAATTTTATCTTTTTCTCGCGTAAACATCCGAAACTGACAACTCCCTGGCTTTTCCCATAGCCAATCGTATGACAGAGATCTCACGTGCCGTACTTTCGCTTTATGCAGACGCCAGAGAGTTGTCGATTTCGGATGTTTACGCGAGAAAAGGATAAAATTTGTTGATGTAGGCGTAAATAGAATTAAACTGGAGGTGAGATCTTGAAGAAGAATCATTTATGAAGGAATGCTAATCGGCGCATATGTCTAGTTTAACAATTTAAATGAGAAATTAGCTGATGAAGCGAGGCTGTATCCAAGATGGCGTCCTCCCTTGTTATTTTTCCCCACTTTTTTAACGATGTTTTTTTTCTACACAAGCCCCTGTGGTCGTAAT
Organism: Magallana hongkongensis; assembly: GCA_016163765.1. Classification (NCBI taxonomy): domain Eukaryota; kingdom Metazoa; phylum Mollusca; class Bivalvia; order Ostreida; family Ostreidae; genus Magallana; species Magallana hongkongensis. Next base: position 24,880,782 of record WFKH01007768.1, read on the forward strand.
GCATCGTACCTCATCGCTTTGTTCGAAATAATTATTCCTGTGGTGTGGCGCCCATGTATGGGTTTGCGAATAACGACCAACATCTCCTCCAGAGGCCATCGTCTTAATAAACTAATTTGACATCCTGGCCTTATTTTGTTTACTTGACGATTGTGCAATAATTCACTTCCGGTTTTCAAGTTTTGGTAAGTCGATCGTAGTTTATTCATACAATCCAATTTCACTTTCGGTAAATAACTGTTTCTAGATTTCTTGTTCAATAGACACACATATTTTTCATCAGAAATGGGGCCTTTAATGATTCAGTTTTCTTTGGTTTAATCAACAGGCTAGGAATACAATTAATTATTTTATTTTAACTAAATCAATCTCTCTCTCTCTCTCTCTCTCTCTCTCTCTCTCAGAAATTTGAAAGGAAATTTTAACAGAAGAACAAAAATGATTAAATTTCACAATGTAATTGATTCACATTGACTGATGAACAAAAATCCATGGATAACAACATGAAATTAAAAATAATTTTTACAATAAGAGCAGTTCACTTTTACAAATGCTCTTTACAAAAGCATTTTTTTAAAAGTCCTTTAGAGTGCTTCATGTTGATCCAAACACAGCATCTATCACTTCGGTCAGCCCCACTTCCTTAAGTGCTATCTTTAAGGTACCAGCTGTTGCTCTATCTCCCTCATTTTCCTGCATAATTCAAGCACATACATGTATTTTTTTTTTTTTTAAATAAGCTTTGAAATTTGCTTTTTTAAATTTATTTACTAGTATTATTATTTATTTATTTCTTTAAATGGAAGGTAGCTATTTACTAGATCTTAAGAATATTTACCTGCCAAATAGTTAACATCTTTTTTGCACAGGCTACTTGTTCATTGTTTTCTGTCTCAAAATAGCTCATGTCATCTTCAGGGAAGTTCAGCTCTGTGCCGAGCCTTTTCCAGTCCTCACCAAGCTTTTCAGCAACAAGTTCTATTTGGTCCTTTGACAGAATATCCTCTGGTATTTCTTCTCGTCCTGTAAATATAAAATCAAATTCTGGAAAAATTGTGCACGACTGTATTTGAATTCTACGGTGAAAATAACCTAGGTGGTATGGGACACCTGTCAATGTTAATGTGGATAAAAGGACATTATAATTAAAATACTTTCGCCGTTTTGAAATTTCCAAATTTAACAATATTTGACCAAAAAAAAATGTTTTAAATTTCTTGGAAAGGTAAAAATTTTAAAAGCCCCAGCAGGATTCAAACTCACGACTTACAAATCTAACTCATTGCGCTATGCTGTTAAGAACATAACAATACAGGGGAAAAAAAAGTTTATAAAATTATGCATGATTTTATTGTTTTTTTCGATTTAAAATTCTGGTATGTCACAGTATGGAGATGTCCCAGACCACCTTAAACAGCCGATTTTTCAACTACTTCATGACTGTGTAATGATGTGTATTAGATGTAATAGGCTTAGTACTGCCATGCTCCTACTAGCTAGTGGGTTAACTCTAGCTCAGTCGGTAGAGCGTTGGTTTTTAAACTAAGGGGTCCCATGTTTGAGTCTAGTTGTGGACATCCTCCTCTTCTATTACAACATCAACATCATTTACCTTTCTTTCCTAACATCGACATTCCTTTTCTCTCTTCTACTCAATTCAAGTTCATGATTAAAATTTCTAAAAAGCTTTTCAAGCTTCCATTCCATATTAATCTTTTCTGTTATTCATACCTGCTTCCTCTGCCTGAGCTTTGAGTTCTTCCTCTTCTACTTCCTGGGACTCTTTTATAGCCTCATCATCTCCCACCTCTGTCTTCATTTCCTCATTGTTTCCCTCTGGTGCTACTTCTCCATTGGAGCCTGTGGATGGCAGCTCTTGTGCTATCTTGTTGAGCATAAGTTCCAAGTACTGAGGGAGAGGCATGGCAGGAGTGTGGTGCTGACCAAAGAAATGGGGGCTTTGTCTCGCTAGAAGTCGAAGCGACTTCCATTGGAATACAGGATTATTCACCATTCTATAAACATGAGAAGAAAACAATTAATATTAGATAGCAACTCAGGTACTGGTATTTATCATAAGCAAACTGTCTATGCATTAAGGTCAATTGACAGGTTCCTCAATTTTTTATAACTTTTTCCAGGAATTTGTTATTGACTTACTACTACTTTGACAAGCTTTCTTGCAAAAAATTAGGGTACTAGTACTTTACCAGACATTTGTGCAAGATACTAGAGTATGCAATTTCCTATATAATCTTATTGAAAATAAACTTGAATTGCTGATATAAAATTTTTGGCATATATACATTGTACATGTATAAAATTTTAATCATTTTAAAAATGTTAATAAATAATAATAATTTGATTTGGTATATTATCAGGCTGTTGAAAATTTGAAAAAGAATTATCATTTTTCGAGGAACGTGTTGTCTGACCTTAAATGTAAAATGCTTGCGTTGCTTTTATGAAATTGAAAATTGATGCACGGAATACTATTACCATAGTATGATACAATAAATGAAATAAATGGAAAGATCTCAATTTACAACATATCAATGATGAAATACAAAATGGATAACAGTATGAAAACCTTACTTGTACTGTTCTTCAACTTTAGCCTCAGGATCAGCTTGTTCCATGGCTTCAGCAAAGAAATCTTCTAATGAAGGTAAAAATACCCTACAAAACATTGAAAACAAATAACAAGAAGTTTTCCTTTAACGATAACAATGATAAATTATTGAAATTTATTATTTTAGGTGTCCCTACCTCCTGGCAAGTTTTAAAGGAGTTGAGTTGAATCAGATACAAGAAAGATGAAAGAAA
>WFKH01007768.1:24905264-24924131 GCA_016163765.1 Magallana hongkongensis
TTCATTTCCTGTTTATGTAAGATCGACCGGCAAAATCAAAATTGAAATGAAAAACCAGTTTTAAACTGTAATAATTATTGTGATTTATTTGTGTTCACCAAGCTACATTGTATAGGTATTTTCATTTACACTCTGTGCTGGATATTTACGAACTCACTTCGGGTAGGTACTCCTTTAAAAGAATTACAAAAGAATACCACTTATTTTGTAACAAAATACTCGAAATTGAAAAAATAAAAATGAAAAATATACCCCGGAACTTTTACGTTAGGCATTCCTTTTCTTATACGGGCCGGACCCTTTTAGAGCAAAGGCGGACCCTAAATGTTAACATTTAGGGTCCGCCCCGGACCATTTTACGGGGTGGACCTTAAATTATACGACACCGGTCAGCAGAGGATGCTCACTCCTCCTAGGCACCTGATCCTACCTCCATCTTTTTGGAGGTCCGTGTTGCTCTGCTTTGAATTTGTATTTCGTTTTATGGATTTTTGAGATGGTTGACGAATTGTTATTGTCATTTTTTCATGCATATAGAAGCTAAACTGGAATTAATCTTTAATGACGTGTGAGGATCTGTTAACACCAGGAAAACTCTTGATGATATCAAGAAACAATATGCTCATCAAAGCATTCATGTATCTTGACAATTATGAGTATCACAGTTTTTGAGAAACTTTTACAACTTTTAGATACTTCTCTGGATTTGAAATAGTTTTAACAAAGAAACTGACAAAGATTTAATTGATTAAAAAGACATAAGTACAATAAGGCAAAATCAAAAGGCATTAGAGAAACAAAAATAAATCTTCTGATATGAATTTGGCTACATTTATAGCTGCAGATCTTTACAAAATACAACAGGAAAAAGGTGCTGAAATATCATCGCCAAAGAGAAAGTTTACTGATCAGAAAGAGCAACAGAAGAAAACACAGAAGAAACTACGAAAAGAACACGAAAAAGAAAAAAACCGAAATCATGGGTCAATGCAGCAAGTTAAGATTATCATTAAAAAACTCTGAACAGAAAGAAAAAAAATTCTAAAATTTATTTTCAAAGAGAGAAAAACAAGGTTATAAAGATGCACAATTATTTGTTTGATGCACAGAAAGTTTATTATTTGGCAATTATGTAAATAAGTTACAAGCAATGAGGCAAGAAAATCTGAGTTGAAAAATGAAAATGAGACCTTGGCAATAAAGATAAATGCGTTTAATGAACAACTAGATAACAGGGAGTCAACAGTTGGTAAAGTAAACTCTCAACAGAATTAAATCAATTGGCTACAAGTTGTCAATACCTTAGCTTGAGACATTATTACATGATGATCAAAGTATTGTTGTGTTCGAATGTGATAGACATTCTTTTATTCCTGCATTTAGACAAACAGTAACGAAATTTACTAGTCTCAATGTTGCAACAAGTAATGTAAATGATGTAAATAACACCTCTTTGAAATTAGTGGGTAAATGTTTAGAAAAGTGTCCCTCTCGCAAGACTTAAGATGCAAAAATAAGTGAAAATGTAGCTGTGAATAGTGTTCAAGTAGGTCAAAAGTTGCAGGGAGAAAATTACAGCTTTGGACTCGGATGAAACTAACGGCAAAACATGTGATTCTTTTTTGAGAAGAGATGAAGACAAGAATGTGTTTTTTTATGCTTAGGATATATTTGTAACAAATAATTTCATACTACATTAGAGACATTCAAAAAACTATTATCTGATATTTCAGAGGTTTGCAATGAAGACATTGAAATATCCATTGGTGATGAAATATTGTGTAATTGTCAAAATTTTATAGCAGGTGGAGCCAAGATAAATATTGCCTTTACTGACTTGTCAGTAAATTATAGAAAAGAAATCATGCCTTAGATGTTTAATTCATGGGATGATTTAGATTTTGAACAGCGAGATGCTTGTTGTAAAGTTAACAATTTTTCCGGTAGTTTGCACATGCTTGTAAACTTTGCAGAATCCTCATCATCTGTTCTAAAAAAGAATTTTGAATCTATGTTAGAAAAAACAAACAGTTCCGAATCATTTATAGATTTTTATTCTTTAGACTTCGAAGAAAATGATTATGTCAAAATTTCAAGACTAGAAAGATTTTGTTCATAATAGTTTGGTAAATGTGTAGATGAAAGAAAAGGTTGTTATGCAGAATTTTGTAATTATTGTAGAGCCAAAAAGGAGAGGAACTCCTTCGTTTTAATGTTATTTTCCTTTTGGAAGAATTAGAGATTTTTTTTCATAAGAACAATTTTTGGCAATGTCCATGGTGCAACCAACTTTGTGCAAAAAGCAACCTTATAGTTGGGCAAGTTTATAATTGTCGAGTGTCCAGTTCTTGGCTTGATAACTGCTAACTGATTGTAAAAGACAAATTTTAGGATTGTTTATGCATACAAGACGAAAAAAAGATGTTTTGGCTGTGCAGGTATCAATTTATTCACCATATATTACAAGTTATTAAATGCTGCTTAAGAGCAGCAACTAGAAGGAGCCTTTTATGAATAAGGAGACTTTTATGAATTTAATTCAGAAAGGATTCCCCCAGCAAACTTCCTGAGAAGGTATGTGGAATGTTGGATTTCCTGATCAGAATTATCGAAAATGAAACGACGCTGACAAATGAAGCATTTATGGGTTTTTTGCCTTTGATAAAACGTGTGAATGGCTAAAGGAATTACCTTTAAATGAGAGAGATCGCTTGTTGAATCTTGCAAACAAAATCCCAAGGACGACAATTAAGAGAACAATTTAAAGAGATGTATAAGAAAATTGAAAGAGAAAGACTGGTGGAACTGAAGAAAAAGCAGGAAGGAGAGATTTGTACCAAAAAAGGGGGGAAAACAAACATAAGAAATAATTCATTATGGATTGTGGCTGAATGGAACACATGCTTCAATCAATTCCAAAAATATATAATAGGAGGCAGGGATGGGGTAATGGTGATTTGTAATGATAATGAGTGTAATTAAATACAAATTTTGATGTAATTGAAAGTAATGTGTAATTGACCTATTTTTCAATTACATGTAATTGTAATTTAGTTAATTACTTTAAAAATGTATTTCAAATTACTTTTCAATTACTTTCAATTACACACTGATGATTGTAAATATGAATAAGAAAGCTGTCCACTATCCATTTACCGTCACACTTCCAATACTACAAAAGTATAAAACAATACAAATACAAGATCAAATTAGGAAGAGTGCTTAAAAGCATTTAACTTTCACCAAATATATATGTAGTTTTTTAAAATAAACTTTTTCACCTAAATTTATCTCAGATATGAATATTAATATTTATCAATTTGTTAGGAACCAAATAATTTTGATGGTATGCTCAATCTCATTTACCTAAATTTAATTATTCTATTGGAATAATTAATGTTTCAAATTATCACTTGAGTTTGATTAAAAATGTTATGTTTATTTTACAAAAAAAATCAATGTTATTTGAATTGTATAAAATATTAAGTCATGGGGTTTTTTTTGCCAGTTTGCCTACAATGTAGAACTATGGCTTCAGTAGGGTTTTTAAGTTTTTGTTGCCAAATCTTGGTGGGTTCCCTTAATGTCCAATAGGTGTGAATTGTGTTTTCATAACAATTATAGTCTTCTTTCGATAAATGTTTACCTTCAGTGTCCCAAAAAAGACTTGTAAACATGATAGGTGTGTATACTTTATAATCATTAGATGAAACTGCAAACATGTGTAGGTGCTTTAGCCAAATCATTAGTTAATTTTCATGACAAAATTTGTACATGTCATATCTCCTTTAATTCAATTAATGTATTTTTCTCAAATGTAATGTATAATTTAATTAATTACATTTGCAAAGTAATTGTAATTAATTAAATTTGAAAATCTTTGTAATGGTAATGGTAATTTAATTGAAGGTTTTAAGCAAGTAATTGTAATTTAATTAATTACTTTTGAATGTAATTGACCCCATCCTTGATAGGAGGAAAGCTCTTGTTGCACAACTACGTTTCCGTCGAACTGATTTACAACAGGTTGTGAAATGCATAGCAAGCTTTAATGCAACTTCTAAAGGTAAACCTCTATCAATCAAACTGTTGAGTGCAAATGTGAAGAAACTAAAAAGATGCTGCGACTATGGACGTACAGCCAAAGCATTCACCCCCACCCCCCGATTTCTAGTCGGAAAAAGTTAAGCACATATTTAAAAGAAGAGGTGTTTACAGGTAAAGTGATTAGCACTGTCCCCGATTTTCCTGATTTTTTAAATATTATTTATGACCATGATTTTGATGAGCACCGGTCCAACGAAGAATATTGACCGGGTTGAAAATTGACCTGGGGGTCATTTTTTATGGAGGGTAATCGTGTTAAAAAATCCAGACCTGTAAACTTGTAAATTCAAATATGCAATCGTGTTGGTGTGTAAGTCTGAGTATGAATGTATATGATTCTGATCGTGTAACCTATAAAAACTCGAGCATAAACACTTAAAGATTTGACTCGGTTCCTTCGTATGATGCACATTTTGCTGCTTAATTGTTTTTGTTAGTTAATTTAACCTTCAATTTTGCACATTTTAAATCCATAGTTTCTGCATTTGTATCTTCACCCTAGGATATAGCACAGTTGACATGTTACAAATCAACAAATGTAAAGTCTACAAGTTTATCGAATTTTGACATGACCTTATATGGCAAATGCTTGCTGCGGGAAAATGCATGCCGTAATCGCCGGAATGGACTAAAATAAACATAAAATTCAGTTAACCTGTTCTGATGAACGATACTAGTTTCTTTGGATCCAAAATTTTTATTTTTTTATTTTTTTATAAAACAAGATTTTGAGGTATGATTGATACTGGACCAAGCAAGAAGAGGTGAATGTTTGTAAAAATCCGTGCGTGTGACGAATGCGCTGGTTTCTGTAATACAATTCCCATGGACACTAGTATGTACATGTAATATACGATAAAGGTTAACTTTTACTAAAAAAGAAATACCTAAAATCTATTCCAATATTGCTTAAATAGTTTGACATGTAATTTAAACTGAAAAATATAAAGTTGAATACGTGCTCTTTTCTAGAAATGAGACGGATCAAGAAATTTCCTAGGGGGTGAATATCTTTTGTGCAGCATGGGGTTTGGAGACCGCCGTAAAGCCCATATAGCTTCATTGCTTACCTAAATGCTAAGAATTTTGAGAGTGAATTTTATGTTCCTCATTTCTTTAAAATTAAACGACTTGCAAAAAAAAAAAAAAAAAAAAAATGGTAATTTTTTGCGGAAAAATGTATGTATCTATATTTTTTTTTCAAATATTAAAATGACTTTGTTGTGCAAGTATATGATAAATAATACAACAATCTGAAACTGTTATGAAAGAAGTTTTATAATCATTAATTAAAGTACAAAATGTTGTCAAAAATTGAAAGGTTCTGAAGAAATAAATAAGGGATACTAGTATGTTTTTATAATAATATTTTTTCTTCGAAAATCGAATTTCTGAAATTAAGGAACAGGTGGGTTAAACAGATTTGATTCTATATGAAATGGTAGAGTTTTAATTTAAAAATCTTATAAATATATACTGCAATGACAGTATATTTACAAAACCAAGTAGCTACTTTATGGTAATCAGTACATGTTCACAAGTGGCTGTAAAGCTGTAAAGCTTTCCGGAAAATTTTGATTAACCAACTTCACTGAGTTTGTCTTGATTGAATCGAGATTCAGGACGCCATACTTATATCCCGTAAAAAATGCTTGATATCAAAACATTTTTGCAATTACAGTTAACCTTATGGTTGGATTTTTTTTTCATTTGAAGGAGAGGGGAGCCGCTACTCATGTCTCATCTAAATCAAAATCTTAAAACTACTGTTTTTAGGTAGATAGCTTTTCTTATCGATAATTTAGTTCTTTAATTAATCAGCAGGCCGACCCACCAGCCCCCCCCCGTAATTTTTTTCTTCTTCCTGGGGGGGGGGGGGGGGGCTGGGGGGCTCTTGTCTCAACATTGTGGTAGCGATAAGGATGCTTTTGGTGATATTTTCTTTATTCAGCCGAACTCTAAGTATACTTACACGATTTGTTAAATGTACTTTAAGACAATAGAAATGCGTGTATACATTTAAACAGAGCATGCAGATAATATTTAAAATTTTCCAGATCTAAGACATCTGATGCCGATTGAATTCTTCACTCGTATCGTTTTTGGATTCTCTTGATATAATGGACACCGAGCCTATAATCTATTGTTAAAAAAATCACACTTCCTAAAAAAATGTTGTTATCCAAAAATAATATGATATGTAATTTTTTTTATTCATTCTGTGCCCATTCCGGCGATTACGGCAGGCCTTTTCTTGCAGCTATCTGTGACGTCACTGTATCCATTTATGGTCATGTCAAAATTTGACAAACTTGTAGACTTTACATTTGTCGATTTGTAACATGTCAACTGTGCTATTTCCGGAAAACGGAGATATAAAAGCAGAGACTGCCGATGGAAAATGTGTAGTATAGTGACACGTTACATGTAAATGACAAACAGCATTTTAAAGTTGCAAATGTACATCTGAAGAATTGGGAAGAATTACATTGAAGGTCTGCGGAGTCAACTTTAGAGTGTTTTTATAGATTACATGTACACGATCAGAATTACACACATTCATACTCAGGCTCACACACCAACACGATTGCATATTCGAATTTACAAGTTAACATGACTGGATTTTTGAACACGATTACCCTCCATAATTTTTCAACGTTGAATATTGACCCAGGGGTGATTTTTCAGCGTTGAAAATTGAGACCAAAAGTCGTGAAATTTATACCCGGGGTCATTTTTCAATAGATTGAACTTATTTTCTAAACTCTGATGACCTCAACACGTTGAAAATTTACCCTGTTAAAAATTGACTCCAACTTCAGAGTTTTTAACTGTCTTTGAACTGAAAATGGAACCTGTTCTATATGGAACGCCAAATTAACATATATTCAAATATTTGTACCTATCTTCAAATAATTGTACCTATCTTCAATTAATTGTACCTATCTTCAAATCATTTGAAGATAGGTACAATTGAATTAAAGATAGGTACAATTATTTGAAGATAGGTACAATTGAATTGAAGATAGGTGTAAATAATAATACCTATCTCTAAATAATTATACCTAGGTACAAATGAATTATACCTAGGTACAAATGAATTATGCCTATCTTCAATTCAATTAAAGATAGGTTCAATTGAATTATACCTATCTCTAATTCATTTGAAGATAGGTAAAATTCATTTAAAGATAGGTACAATTGATTTTAAGATAGGTTCAATTCAGACATATCTACAAAGGATTTGAAGATAGGTACAATTCAATTATACCTAAGTTCAATTCGTTTTGTGTATTGTTGAAAATAATGAACGCTCCCTTGAAGACATTTCATTATTGCCAATATTTTAGTAATTGAAGATAGGTTCAATTCAATTGTACCTATCTTTAATTCAATTGTACCTATCTTCAATTCATTGCATTTGTACCTATCTTCAATTCAATTGTACCTATCTTCAAATTGAATTAAAGATAGGTATAATTGAATTGTTCCTATCTCTAATTCAATTTGAAGATAGGTACAATTGAATTGAAGATAGGTACAATTGAATTGAAGATAGGTACAATTATTTGAAGATAGGTACAAATATTTGAATATATGTTAATTTGGCGTTCCATAGTTCTACATGGTTTATAAATGTACATGTATATGCTTGAAAGTTTCAGTTTCAAAATCGTAATTCTTTCATACAGTCCGATACATATGCGGACGTTTCTAATTTATTTTAGGTTGATTTATTCGACTACAATCACTTAATATTATGACTGAAAACTCGGTATCCTGTCATTAAACTATGTAAATAAAGGTAAGACGATGATATTTTGCTTCTAAAATGGGACGGGCGAGTTGGGCTTGCAATTTATTTTTGGACTTAGAATTGATTTCCATTCCGATGACGGATTTTTAAAGCGCTAAGCATGGCTACAGCGCTTTTTTTCTCGCCAGATTTCTAAACCTACTAGCGCCACAGCGAATGCTAGAGAAGTCGTACTATGGAGAACTTATAACTATGCAATAAGGAGAAGTTTATGTCATCAAGTTATCCTGCATGCAGTGACAGTTTTCTAGCAACAATTAAGTTGGCAATAAGTTTCATTTAATGAATATCATTCTTATATATCGGATACGGGTGCTCCAAAAGATTTCTTTCGAATTCGAATTTTGAAATAAAAAATTTGGTGTTACTGAGTATGCAATGAATTTCGTTTTAGGTGTTAAGTAATAACTAGAAAAATTCTTCGATATAGATAGATATTTAGTGTTTTTAAACGATATAGTCTTGAAATTCCTGGTCCGCCGTCATCAAATGTTTCAAATTTATATAAAGTATTATTATTGCTTCTTCTATCCGGATGAAAAATTTTAAGTGTCAGTAAACACTAAATTGCTTTACATATCTTATCAAAAGTGTTTGTAATTGTAAAAATATCTCGCCTAAGGTCGTTCAAACAATGCAATCAACTGTTATTTGGTACTAGTGATTTGATTAAAATTCATTATCAGGAAAGGGACACAAGACCCATAATAGTCGAGATAATATGCTACACTTATCAACACCATGTTTTATAAAAAAAATGTAGAATTTTTTAATAAAAATATTTCGATTAACACCTTTACCACGAGTGCTGCTTTTTATTAATTAAACCTTTTTTTAGACATCGTTTTCTGTATGCAGTCTTTCACAAAACATTTTCTATTAATTTGCATTGCTCTATAATTTGATAATGATCCAAAACCAATGATTTGAATATAATAAAAAATAGATTATAAATGTCAAGTTACTTGAAATACTACAGCAAATAAATGTATTTATCACTATAAAGTAATATCTCGTTTAAAATTGCTTAGACGACGAGTCATCGTAAGCAAATAGAGATATCACACAAAACCGCAACTACATGTATGCGCGAAAAGTTAACTATGAATAAAAATAGTTGACAGATATTTGAGGGGTTTAAATGTTAATTCAAAAAAAATAATCATTAAAAATTTTCATTTCTTCGTCCGACAGTTAAATCATGCAAACAGGTTAATCTAAAGAATAAAAATGAAATAAAAACTGAAAATTTGTGATTAAATAAATCCAAGTTATAAATATCAATTTGTAAATTCGTGCTTATTTGCTGTTGAATTTAGAACCGGTTTCCTGATCAAGATTCCACGATGCGGGTCAATTTTCAACGAACCAGGGTCTTTATTCAACACCTTTGGTCTCAATCTTCAACGTTGAAAAATGACCCCCGGGTCGATTTTCAACCCGGTTCAAAATTCTTCCTTACACAGATAATACATTGTTCTTCATTGCTTTTTATTTGGATTATCAATTCTTTCATCTAGGTTTTTTTTTACTAAATTACTAGCGGTTCTTCTTGCATTTTATCACGATTTCGCAATAATTTTACACTAATATTAATATATTTTTTCAAGTTTATTTTCAAATCTTATTAATTTGTATATTCTAAAATTTAAAAAAAAATTATAAACATTAACTTGGTTTCCTTTTAATAGTAATTATTCTAATTTACAAAGATTTTTATAAAAATGAAGTTTCGAGAGTGTAAAAAAGATTTGGTCGTTTTGCTAATTCAGTTCATTTTTTGGTTTTTGTTATTACAAATATCTTGTGCTTTGTTAAAGTAGTCGGTGGGCCATTTAACTTTGCAAAGGGTCTTAGTAAAACAAAATTGATGTTAAATAAAATTTTGGAACCATAGTTTATATTTTTCTATTTAAAAAAAAAATGGTTACAGTTTATCCAAAATAATCATGAAAAAGGTTAATTTCAAAATTTCTGCATCTTCCCTATTTGTCAAGGAAACCTGGAAAATAAAACTGTTTTTGTAAATGCCATCATTAGAACTTTAAGATGATACAAGCAGTTTTTCTACAATTTGTGTAAAAAATCGTTTTCCATACCTACAGACAGGGGATATTATCACATACCGACGGAGGAAAATCGTAAGCTGAACGATTAAAGCCGAGTTTCGATAATTCTTTACGAGCAGCGTAACGAGCAGCAAAGGTATTTAAAACAAGAGGCCCAGGGACCATATTGCTCAAATGAGCAACAATACCAAACTGACACCTCTGATCCAAACAGCTAAGATAAATACCCTAAAAATTTGAAAATAAGCCGCGGCTTATTTTTACTCTTGGTAAGAAAGTGGGGGCTTATTTTCAAAACCGTTTTATTTTCAAATCGCGGCTTATTATCAATGCAAAAATCCCGTAAACGATGAGATCATAATACTTTAAGATCATACACTTTAAAAATAAACCGATCATTTGTATTACTTGATAATGACAATAAACGACATATACAGACGTTTCTTCACAATATTTATTTTACGATAGTCAAATAATTGGATTCATTATCAATTAAGTAATCATCATTGTTGGTTGTTTTGGTTTAGATTCACAAACGTACGTTATTACTTTTAAACGAATTGAATACACTATGTACGCATGCATATCGATGACTTTTATTTTTTAAAAAATTTCGTCTTTTTGGGGATGTGTATAATGCATAGTAACAACATTTTTTCCCCGGCATAATATACACAGATGCGTGCTACACAAGAGACTTCACGGTAGTCTAAAATCTTTCCAAACTTAATTTCATTGTCATGGCTGGCTTTTTAAAAAAACAGGCTTATTTTCGAGTAATTTTCAGTGCAAAAATAGGTGGTTTATTAAATCCGGCTATTTTTCAAGGTTTTAGGGTATAATATCAAAAATATTTTTAAAATATTGCACATTTTATTAAATTTAAGCACTTTTTGTTTACATTGAATCCCTAATAAAGAATGAAGATTTGAATGATTTTTCTCAATATATTCCTATGTAAATATTGTAGCATTGTGGCCCCTCTTTAGCTACAGGGATAATAATTTAATCAAATTTGATACTACTTGGGTTGTTCGGAAATTATTGAGACAACTCGAATATTTCCTTTTCTAGGTGACGAATTTTGGTGAAAATTAGCATGAACACTGAAGAAACCCCAAGAAATAATTAAACAAAGTAATATTAAAAGAATATTTAATATTTTGTTTACGACGGTAGACAAACAAGTCGGTGGTCGGGGTACCCGGCGCAGGCATGAACTCGGAGATTAAAAACTTAAACATCTACTTTATAAGTGTCCGTAGAATTACAGTTATTGATAAAAGAAACCAATTTAAAATATGTTCATTTTGCTATTCTTTGCGACTAACTTTTGGTCAAGTTTCATTGATGTTCGAGTTGAAATACGGATATGGTACAAATATATTTACCAAACAATAGAAATCTGACAACAACTTCACATTGAATTTTGACGTCAAGGCGGCGCAGCGAATATCCATCAAACTGGTGGAAATCTCAGAAGAAGACCTTTTAAGGCCACGCAATTGCTTAAACAAAAACTATACGATAGCAACGGATAAAGAGTTTCAGTTCATCAATTCTTTTCACTGATTGTTTAACTAGAATTAAGACAAAGGGATTAATCATCAAGTACTTTTGACACACTAGCTGTTGTCAACAGTTCTAAAATATGTACAAAATGACTGCAGGAGACATTCACAGTAATTAGACTTTCGGGTAAAAAAAACTCGATTTTTTCCCGCATAAAAATCAAGAATGAGAGAAAATGTAAATGATGACATCTTGAAATGAAAACAAAAGATGAGAAATAAAGAATAATTCTTATTTCCGTTCGTTTGGAAGGTGTTTAAAACACAGGAGCATTAAGAAGGTTAAAAATGACGTTGCGAAAAGTTTGCGGTTGCACCGGGTCACAGGATGGAGGCACGTTGGTCAGCTTACCAGGAATGATCTATTCATGCCATGGACAAGAAACTTTTCACATTGATAAACCCTATTCTGATTTACGTTTTGGTGAAATTTCAAGAGTGTATCTTTTTTACTAAAAGAATAAGAGAAAATGTCTCAATAATTTCCTAACAACGCTCGTACATTACCTATATATGGCATAATTTTTAAGAAAAGATTTTTAAAGATTTTCCCCTATATATTTCCACGTAAAAATCCCACCTACCCTACCCCAAGAGACCATGATTTGAACAAATTTGAATGTACACTATCTGAGGATGTTTCCACACAAGTTTCAGCTTTTCTGGCAAAATGGTTTTTGAGAAGAATTATAGAACTTATCCTTATATGTTCCTATGTAAATTTGACCCAACTCTCCATTGTTGCCAAACCCTACCCCAATGGGATCATAATTTGAACCAACATGAATCTACACTACCTAAGGAAGCTTTCACATAAGATTCACTTTTACATGCCAAATGGTTATTGAGAAGAATGTACTTTAAAATTTAACCTTATTTGTTCCTATGTAAAAATTTAAACCCCTCCCCACTATTGTGGACTAACCCCATCTCCAGGGACCATGGATTGAACAAACTTGAATCTAGACTAAGATTTCAACTTTCTGGCAAAATGGTTTTTCTCTTACTAATTCCTATGTAAAATTTTGACCCCATTGTGGCCCACCCTACCCCTGGGATCCTGATTTATACAAACCTCAGTCTAGACCATTTGAAGCTGCTTTAACATGAATTTCAACTTTTCTCGCCAAATTGTTTTTTTTTTTTTATTTTAAAGATTTTACTATTCAATTTTATGTGAATATTCCCCCCCCCCCACATTGTGGCCTAAACCTACTCCCGGGTATCATGATTAAAACAAACTTAAATATAGACAACCTGAGGATGATTCCTCTTAGATTTTAACTTTTTTTTTGCCTGGTGATTTTTGAGAAAAAGCTTTTTGAAGAATTTCGCTTACAATTTCCATTGTAAAATTTTGACCCCCATTGTGGCCCCACCCTACCACTGGGATCATGATTTACGTAAACCTGAATCTAGACTATTTTACGATGCTTTAACATGAATTTCAACTTTTCTGGCCAAATTAATTTTTAAAAAAGTTTGGTTTTTAATTTTGAAGATTTTGACTTTTCAATTTTATGTGAAAATCCCCCCTTCCCCAAATTGTGGCCTAAACCTACTCCCAGGAATCATGATTTGAACAAACTTAAATCGACACTATCTGTGGATGATTCCTCATAGATTTGAACTTTTTTTGGCCTGATGAATTTTGCGAAGAAGGTTTTTGAAGATTTTCCCTTACAAATTCCTATGTAAAATTTTTTACCCCCATTGGGAACCGCACTACCACTGGGATCATGATTTACATTAACCTGAATCTAGACAATTTGAAGATGCTTTAACATGAATTTCAACTTTGATGGTCAAAAACTTTTCCAGGAAAAGTAATTTTTTTATTTCAAAGATTTTTAAAATTTAATCCTTTGTAAAAATTCGACCCCCAATTGTAACACCATCCTTCTCCCGGGTATCATGATTTGAACAAACGTAAATCTACGCTACCTGGTTAAGCTTCCTTATAAATTGCTATTGAGAAACAGATTTTTTTTAAAATGTCGATAAATTTTCATTATTTCCTTATTATCTCCCCTTTAAGTAAGGCATTGTCCTTCATTTGAATAAACTTGATTTCCCTTGTCCCAGTGATGCTTTGTACCAAGTTTGGTTGAAATTGGCATAGTGGTTCTGGAAAAGAATGTGAAAATGCGAACAGTTTACGTCAAAAACTCAACGCAAACACCTATGCCATCAACAGACAACGGACAAATTTTGATTAGAAAAGCTTACTCGTGCCATTGGTTCAGTAGATAGAATGTTCTATCGTTAAAATGACAAATGTCCTACGAACCCGGTTTAACGATAGAATTCGTCCCATTTACTCGCTTCGTAGCAAATAAAAAACAAGAGGCCCATGGGGCCACATCGCTCACCTGAACAACAATGGCTTTAATATGTGGGTGTTCAAAGGATATTGTGCCATATGGCCCCTCGGTAGAATAACAAAAAGAATGCCGTAAAGTATTCAAATTTTACACTTATTTTTGCATACCTAATTGTTGACATCGTACCTTTATGAGATACCATTACCAAAAACAAGATCCTATGCAAGATATAAAACTAAATGTTTGGTAGGGGTACACTGTTAACTTCCAAGTACCTTATTTTTCAGTTCTGTCCCCTCCTCCCCACACTTTATAAAGCGATCAAAATATATGAGAGCATATAGGTACATTCTTACTACCGGGAGTTTTTGTATTTTATTTTAAAAAATCCTATATGTGAAAGAAGAAAATTGTACCTCAATGCGCTCAAATTAAAAAAAAACATTCAAAAATTTAATTGGTCTTCCGCATTTTAAACGAGTGTTGTTTACCTGGCGTGAATTCGTGCGATGTTTTAAAACCTTACTCACTTGATCAATGAATACACTCGAATGAAAAATGGTGTCTTGTGAAATGTTAAAGAGCTATTATAATCAATGCACAGGCGTCGGAACGGGGTGGGTGGGGGCTTGTCAAGATTTCTGATAAGGTCTAGCCTCCCCCATCCATTTTCAATTTGCTTCGGTCACCACTGCAATGTATTGACAGGTATATCACTCTATTTTACCACGGCCCACCCATTATTTTCATCATTATTCAAAAACAACAAATGGCTACAAACCAATGATTTTCCGCTGTAATATTTTCTTAAAAGTGATAATACATTTATCCCCATGACAGTATTGTGTCATAACTATAGAAAAAGTTTTAAAGCGATCGTTTATATTTGTGTCAGAAAACCATCAAGGTTGGTGTAGAGTTCATATAATACATCGTATTAGGAGGGGCCCCAAGAAAGTAGCTACAGCATATCT
Organism: Magallana hongkongensis; assembly: GCA_016163765.1. Lineage (NCBI taxonomy): Eukaryota > Metazoa > Mollusca > Bivalvia > Ostreida > Ostreidae > Magallana > Magallana hongkongensis. The sequence continues at coordinate 24,920,127 of WFKH01007768.1, forward strand.
TCTTTTAATTTTTCTGTACACGTATTTAACGTTTAGCTAGAAATTTCTAGTGAACAATCAAAATTTCAGCGTCAATCATTAAATTATTAGCAAGATACAGAGCTCGCAATTCTGCTAGGTTTGAGTCAATTTTTTTGTTCAAAAGAGTTTATTACATTCAACTTTAGATTTTTAAGCTTGGTATTTCCTATATATTCAGCATTTAAACTGTAACAGAATAAAACCAAGGCCTCAGCTCTGTGTGCAAACAGAAAATTGCAATTGTGAGCAAAGCTCCGTATCTTGATTATAATTCGAAGCTTGACACTCAAATATGGAAAGTAAATAGAAAATTGTAAACAATTAAAACAGAAGAAACGTGCACTAAAAGAAAGATCACAATTTATTTTCATCACATATATACCTATATATTTCTAGCAGCGAAAACAATCTCCGTTTATACTGAAAATGCTGAGCATCTTAACAAAACACGTTGCATTAATCAACCATTCCGTAGATATCGTACCGAATTACCAATAAAATGTATAGTATTTTATAATATGTTGTAAGTGCAAATATTAACGCATTGAAATATTTAACCTCAATTTACTTCACAAAATCGGCACAAATCTATGTTGCATGTTTCAAATATTCTCTTCGCACGTAAAATGTTGCACAACCAGCAAATTCATCTTTGTCAGTTTAATCCACACACTCGTTCATCATGGCTGCTTCGAACAAAGAACTTCCGTTTTCGAGGTATGGAATACCGAACCCGAAGTTATAAACTGATTGACAGCTATTATTTCTTTATTATTAGTTACGTAAATTACTCAAATTTGAAACTGAATTAGCCCATAATTTTTGCAATTTATATTTTCCTTTCCATAAGGATTATTTTCCCTAAATTACGTTGAATTTGACTCAGTAGTTCTTGAGAAGAAGATTTTTAAAAATGCACCCCCCTTTTTACAGTTTCGAGGTTTTCTCCGTTTTAAAAAAGATCAGCCTTTCATTTCTGCAATTTATATTCACCTTCTTATAAGGATACATTTTGCCAAATTTGGTTGAATTTGGCCAAGTGGTTTTAGAGAAGAAGTACAAAATGTAAAAAGTTTACAGACGGACGGACAGACGGACGACGGACAACGGGTGATCAGAAAAGCTCACTTGAGCTTTTGTAAACAGATAGCCATGCTATGACCTTGAATTGTTACTATTACAAATTGGTCACTATGATACTTATGTATACATAGATACTGCGTAATGAATTGTGTTAATGATAACTTACAGAATGAACTATGTGACTCTTGTAGCACTGCGCAGTATTCCTAAATGATGTTATGCAACCAGGTGCAGAATACGGGCACAAATATCCAAATTGGGAGTTTGTAAATAAGTTGTCATATTTGGCGATTCTGTGTCTGCATCGATAGCTCTGGTACTCTATATAGAGGTATGTATTGCTTATTCTATTTAACCTTTGTAACCTTAAAGCCATGTATGAATGAATGTATTATGAGTAAACGATGCATTATACCCAGGTGGGGGACTCAGAGACTCGGATTCTGAGACTCAAAACCCACATCACAATATTCTTTCTGACGGTTTTGACAGTTTTGTTACTTTATTTAGAAATAAAATTTAACTCCGGGATTTTGACACTAATTGTTCACTCATGATCATTGTAGATGGGCCGGACTGGTCAGAACCGTCAATCATAAGTAAAATGTTATATATACTCATGTAAAATGATGTTAGATAGATTCTTTGATTTGGGTTGCTTTCAATTGACTATACGATCACGCTGATTAATAAACTACTTGGTAACCAACAATTGGACTTGGTGATTATTCAGGAGTTAAGTAAGGTGGAAGGCTTACACTTTCAGCTCAGGTGAGCTAATTATATCGCGCTGTATCTCGCCAAAATTTTCATATGACTGGTCTCAAATACCTACAATGTTGCTATTTCATACTCTTATTTTACCACATTAACTGTTTTTGCAACGAAATCACTGCCACTTTTAAAATCACGTTTGAAAATTCGCTGTTTACGATCGCCATGTTAAGGATAAAATCCGACACATTCCGAGTGCGATTTCCGACAAAATGGCAGGCAAATTCAAACGAGTATATTAACAACATGCCTTGGTTCAACTAATTAAATGGATATTTTGTGGACTTAACTACATATGCATGTTCAAAATGGTTTGTAATGTATAAAAATGTGTTTTCCCCTGCAGATTATTTTCAACAGACTTTAAATCGACGCGAAGCAGATCCGCTTCGCGGCTGCTACATTGCAAGTATATGGGACGAATTCTTACTGTGACCTGAGCGTAGCCTGGTCACAGTAAGATTATTTTTTCTATTGGTTCAGGTGAGCTAAAAAGGGAATATCATCTCAGTTTGAGACGTTAGACCAGTTAAAATTAAATTAATGTGTTGGGCATTTTTACTCAGACCTTCGGAAGTTGATGAAATCATCATTGAATTAATCGACCATCGTCGAAAACCCACGATGTTACTAGACATAACAATTAACCATGTTCTGATCCGCACCGCTCCTCACGATTCCTTGGCATATCGTGCTATCAAAAGTCGCGATTTTTTCTTGAATTACATTGGGGTTTACTGAAACCGTTCAACCAATCAAAAAGATGCAAAACATATCTGATTTAATCGACAATGTTTTCGTACTGTTTATTCACGAGTGCCTCTAACACGCATAGCTCAAAATCCTTATTTTTCTAGTCTTTTTGTTTGAGCCTTCATGATACATGTAGCTTACAATAGTGCAATAACAAGTACCACATAATCGGTGTATCAAGAGAGGCATGCACCATGCAGTCTTACAACATTCGAATGAATTCGATCTATATGTAACATTTAACAATATTCCTATTTATTGAATACACTGGGCATTAAAACGTTCTTTCAATTTGTCAGTATCAATGTCTGTGGAGGCTGCCATTACTGCACCAGTGACGTTTAAAGTACGGCATCTTTCATCATTTGGCCGATTTATAAATAGGCTGGGAGATTACGTGACGAAAAAAATTACGATTTTTGATAGCACGATAAACCAAGGGTTAGTGAGGAGCGGTTAAACCCTTGGCTAGCGAAGATGAACAATACACTAGTATTATTTTTTTTACATACTCAAAGTTTTGACCCTCGACAAAACAAAACACTTATTAGGTTTTGTTACTAATTATCTACTGAAATTGCTCGGTTGTTAAAGTCCATAAAAGGCGAGGCAACGCCCAGCCTTCTATGGACTTTCACAACCCGACAAGTTTTAGTAGACAGCCAGTAACAAACCTAATGAGTAATACTGTGAAGTCATGGTGCAAAAACTGCAGTCAGAACAAAACAAGGCATCAGTCGCGGTCAATGCATATGTTCCTTAGACTAGTTTAATACATAAGGTGACCGATGTATGGCCAGTTTTTGTTTCCGACTCGTCCATAGGAGCAGAAGGTAGAATACTATTATGCTGCCACGAGGAAAGTGAGAACTAGAAACCTCTGTTAGTCTCCTACCGGAGGAGACTGTAATCTTTATCACTCTCGTTCATTTTGTCATTACTTCGTTTTCCAGACAGTGTTCGATAATGTTTGGTGATTTAATTTGAACTAGCTTTATATAATGAGAAACTAAGATCAGGTCTGAGTTTTATTAAGATTGGTCAACAGATGATAAAGAAAAAAACATCCTGAATTATGATTGATAAAATAGTTCTAGACTAAAATTTGATAATATTTACAATGTAGAATTTCATCAAACATCAACTATTTCATGATTCTTTCTAAAAACCTGTGTATCTCGATATCTACATAATTAATAAAGTTGGCTTCTGACAAGGTTGAAATGGAAAAGGATTTACTGTAGATACTTGAACACTGCTACACTGTTGGTAAACATTTGTCCCACATGGATATTGTTCTCGTCATCTACACACACACAACGAGGATCGTATGTTTTTTGTTGTTTTTTCTTGTCATCTTCACACACACTACGA
>WFKH01007768.1:24924141-24939452 GCA_016163765.1 Magallana hongkongensis
GATCGTCATCTACACACACACTACGATCGTCATCTACACACACACTACGAGGAACGCATGCTTTTTGTTGTTTGTTCTCGTCATCTACACACACAGTACGAGGAACGTATGCTTTTAGTTGTGGTGTGGGCAGAGCGCATAGCCACCGACCGTCCCCATCAAGGATGTCGAGAACTTTGGATGAACAGACAATGATATGCCCAAAGATATCAGTACAGATACCAGAGGGACGAAACACCGACACCTGATCATGACCTGTGAAGGAGAACCTGTATCGTCCTGATTTATCGACGACAACTACGGCTCGTTTGTTATAGTCCGATGTACATATATCGCCGTTGATGTTTTCTGTGATGTAGTGTGGATAGTTATACAGTTGTTGTCTTTTGCTTAAGCTCTCTATTTCTTTTCCTGTCTTGTCGTACCTCCTAACAATGGCTTTTTTATCCGTCACCATCCCCACCAGAAAATCCCCGTTGATACGTGACGAGTGTATGGCGATTGGTTCGAAGTCTCCTGTATCAATGAAAAAAATTATTCTATTATCCGGTGTTACCCTCATAATAGTTTTGTAGTCTTTGTTTGTATAGACGAGATCCCCGTCCTTTGTGACGGTGTGAAATCCCAGGCCACCACTAGATTTTATCTTCGGTAGACTTTCTTTCTTCGGTAGTCGCTTCCCATGTAGATCTGTTTCGACTAGTTTTCCATCATCATAACTGAGCCAGAGCCTGTCTGATTTACCCAGTGATATATGAGATAAATTGCCAACCAGTGGTGCTCTGTACTCCCTGACCTTGATGATTTTCTTTTCTTGTTTATCATCTTCCTTGGTATTCATTTTCAAGTCTTGGGAAGTTGTGAAACTGTGAAAGTACAAGTACTTGTATATGAAAATGGTATTCTGTCACAGTAAGATATAAGGGTAACAAGCACATAGATGACATTTGCAAGTCAAAAACACTCGGCAGCACATATAACTGACTCCATCCCCAAAATTTAGACGATTCTTACCTCTGAACAGTGACGACAAATAAACATTCTTTATAAATTTCATTATTGTTTTGAATGGCTTCAACAAAAGACACCTATTAGGTGAAAAGAAACACCGAGGAAAATGAAATAAACAGAAAATTCAATGTTTTGTTGATGGTTACGGAAGGTATTCCACTTATGAGACAGGATTTTTTGACAGTTTCACGCGTGCGGAGGAGTACGAGTGAAAATAAAAAAAAGAATCCTGCCTCATGAGTGAAATAAGTTCCGTATCCATCAACAAAACATTGAATGTTTCAAAAACCCTTTCCATTGAGTGGGATATAACTTCCGTGTGCATAAAAAACAATGATTGTTTCAGAAAATCCTATCTCGTAAGTGAAATAACTTCTGTATCCATAACTTAATTTCGTATCCAACTACAAAACATTCAATGTTTTGTTTTTGGATACGGAAATTATTTCACTCACGAGCCAGGATTTTTTTATATTTTCACTCGTCTTCCTCCGCACCCGTGAAACTGTAAAATAAATCCAGTCTGATAGTGAATTACCTTCCGTATCCAACAACGAAACATTGAATATCCTCTATGAACATTCATATATCTACGACGATCGTCGATAAGTTTTGTAATGGTGTCTGTCCCGGGCCCAATCTCATAATTTCAAAAGTAATAAAACTATTGGAAATATTACACACGTATGTCAGAACATTCAATTATTACATAATCCATGTACTTTTAAAAGATTTTGGCGTTAATTTTGAGTGTAACCTTGAATATCTACATCATATTGATATTAATTTTATCGAAGGTTGAATTACATTATTTGTAAACACGATATACATGTATAATTTTAGAAAATCAAGAAAGACCAATTTTTTTTTTACATTCAGGTGAAAACTATGACCCATAAGTTCAAAATAAATATCTCTCTCTCTCTTTTTTTCTCTCTCTCTCTCTCTCTGTGTGTTTTTGGGTTTGTTCATATTTTAACTTTTATGAGAAAGAAGAGGGGGAACAAGATAGCGCTAATGCCCATTTGGTTTAGTCGTAAAATACAATTTCAAATTTAATTTTTTTCCATCGAAATATACTTGATAATGTTATAATACAAGTTTACAAAAGCACAATTTCTAACTATATTCAGTTTTGAATATTTTAACAAACGATAAGAAAAAAAATGAATTCAAAAGTTTTGGTGATATCGAACCCACAACCTAAAAACCTTAGCTCTATAACGTTACCTAAAATCTGGTGCTCTAACCACTGAGCCATTTCAGTCACAACAATGTTAAATGCTAAATTACAGCGACTTCAACCATTTATTTACGGACTTGTAATATTTTTCTAAAACGTATAATCGTTGCGATACAAAATGACACTTTTAAAGTATAGTGGGTCTTCTCTCCACGTTTTTGTTGATTGAAATCGGTTTAATTTCCTTTAAACCTTATTATATATACTAGACTATGACAAAAATATGGAGCTCAGACCCACCCTATAAAAAAGGGCATTGAATTCTAAACCTGACACTATTTGGAGGTTTTAACGCGCATACGCAAGTTTAAATCAACGTATTCCAAATATTTAACATATATGAGGGATATAAATCGATGTTATGGTAAATATACATTGTTTTCAATAATTTAGAAAGAAATTATGAGATTTGTTGATATTTCAATTTTATAGTATCTTATCTATCCTCATATAGGCAGTTTATATGCCTTATCACCCATCTTCTTTAAAATGCATTAATACTTCAAAATAACTACAAGTCTGTAACTCCTGGGAGCTACGAATACAGTTCGTAGCATGTTAAAAAGTTGCAATTTCCGGCGCGCTAAAACATGCGCTAGTTTGTTCTCATAAACACAGATATATTCGATTCCAAAAAAATCCTCGGACATTTTACTACAGATATTGTCACCCTTTTCTTGCCTCTGATTTTCTTTAAAACACCACTCTCAGCCCCGTAAAGCGAATCATTAAACTTTGTTTACAAGTAAAATGGCAAAAATTCACATATATCTACTAGTTCTTCATTTTCCGAGGTCGGTTACCGCGTTTAAGAGGAAGTCTGAACCAAGTAAAGCACCGACGGCAAGGAGAGAAAGCTTAATATTTGATTTTACACTGATTATTTTCAAAAATTGAATAACTTCAAACTCAATGTGATACAAAGTGCTGCATGAGCACATTGCTTTATTACAGTGCCCTCTAGTGTCCACTAGCTACCGTTTAAAACTCACAATAGAAATGTAAATACTAAGTATACTCACTATTTCCACTATAGATGTATGGGTTATATTGTATGGGTGATATTAGAGTTGTCAAAGAGTAGATCCAGAGTGTCAGACAGCAGGATGGTCTGACTATGGAATATCAGAAAGGTGAGAGATTTAAATGTGAATTGATGAGACGAAATACGTACTTCCTTGTTGGAATAACCAACATTGACCATTGTCATGTTAGGTTTTTTTGTTGGGTTTTTTAAAATTTTGCTATTTTTATCATTACTAGAGTTGAACCTTGGTAGGGAAAAATACTGAAAATCATACAAATATATATTGAAAAGACATGAACGTGTTAAAATGTATATGCTTGGCATAGTGGTATCGCGTAGGTCTTTTTGATTTTGCTGTCACTGGATCCATTCCATCAAGTAGTGAATATGTTTGTCTTTTCATTTCATTTATGAAAGAATAGAGAGGTTATATTACATGTACATGTATCTAATCTGCTGGATTCGTTTGTTTAATTTTGAGTATGGGCAAACTCGATATAAACAAATATGAGAGAACACCAAACTCTATTTAAACTTACCTACATTCATTTCATTTTACTGGAAGTTATTGCAATCACGGTTCAGAATATCAACTGTCTTTGTACACATAGTTCTATATATTCACTTCTCGATGCAGTTTTTCTGAATTTCTTTTTCTCGCAGCATACATTTTTTACATTTACATGTGAAAAAATAATTATTATGAAGTTGTTGGGGGCATGGAAAAATTTAAATGAAAGGAAGGAAACAAACAGTGAAAATGTATGAAGTTATAGGTACGCTACACAATAACAGACACCCCCCCGCCCCCCCCCCCCCCCCCCCCCCCCCCCCCGGATTAGGATTTTCATGATTTTAGAAAGTTCCTTTTCTATTTGTCAAGATTATTTGGATGAGTTTTACCGCCCTCCCCCCACTTTTAAAAACGATGTTTCATAACCTATTGCTACAGGTACTGTATCTATTTTTGGAAACAGATATTTTCCGTTCAAATACGTAGGCGAAACAAAGGGAAAAGACGGAATACCTTTTTCAACAGGTAGAGTTGTTCTAATAATATTTACTACATGTACCTCCTACTTACCACGTAACAGATGGGCCTAAGCCCGCATTATATTTGCGCGGTCACTACATGCCATTTTTCATCAGATTTTCAGACTTCCTCAGGTAAGTCGATTGGAGTCGATTGTTGAGGTGGTCACACAATCGGTTCTCAATCTATGCAATCAATTCAAAGGTATTATTTTATTGTTTGTCACTATTCTCACCAGAAAGTAGATTGAAAATCAGATGCTGTTAGATGTTCAATCAACTTTCAGACTTTGCTTTCGACTTAGGTGGTTACACGGTATGATTTTAGTCAAAAGCAAGTCAGATAAGAAAATCAGATGAAAAATCGCATCGTGTGACCGAACCTTTAGTCTACTAGTAAATACTGACATGACTGAGCAGCAAGTCATAATCTGAACAAGTCAACTAAACGAGAATATAAACCTAGAAATCTTGAAAGCATCATGAATACCGTCATTTTTTGAACATACCATATATATATGTCCTCAGAAGCGTCTACCCCTCACTGCTTCTTATAAGCTATCCAGATCACTGTCAGCATTACAGGCAGTAGAACTTTGTATAAATTTCAATCCATTATTTATACCAAAATATTATTTTCATGAATTAGGCAACACAATAAAGATCCAACAAAAACTAACTGAAATTTCTTGTTTTTATGCAATAATTCTATTGAGTAATTTGAGTAAAAAACTGAAAACCGGCTTCAAGGTAAATTACATGTTCTTACAATAAAATAAAAATAGCAATCAGCAGTTCTGATTATCTCCTTGTGGTTATAGGATTGTCAATAAATAAACAACAAAAACTATTGTCAATAAATAAACAACAAAAAATGGAAACAAACATAATTACATCACTATAATTCCACTCTCACTATTGTATAGAGCTATTTTAACAAGACTGTGGACTTTTGATGATGTAACTCTATAGTTCATGCATCAGAATCAGCTGAAGTTATAAAACGTACATCACGATGGTGCAGCATAGGGAATCATACATCAAGAAGGAACAGCATGGAAAAGCATACACAATGAATGTGGACCATGGATAAACATAGAGCATGAAGGTGAAGCTTGTAGAAGCTTACACTTTGAAGGTACAGCATGGAGAGAAACATAAATCATGAAGGTGCAGCATGGAGAAGCATACACCATTAAGGACTAAAATTATTTTGTAAATATATGTTGACATAAACTATTCAAAGTACTGGCCTCAGGATCTTGAAGCATTTTTAGACAAGCCCAAATTGCAATCATTCATAAAATTGTGATATAACATACAATTACACTTAAAATTTGTAACTATCAATGTAATATAGAGACACAGTTTAATAGCATTTTATTTTTTTATGTTTTCAATCACAAGCCAAAAAGACAGTGTACAAATTTTGACTTAAGCCTAAGACTTCTTCGTGATCCTGTGGCCTGGTCTTCTTAAAATGGCTCTAAAAACCATATTATTTGGATGTACATGTTTTTCAGAAATCTACTATGAAAAATGTCAAATGAATCTGAAGTAAATAAACAGGTATAACAAAAAATTTGAAAAACCCCCCTAAAACAACAAGCTAATTTGAAGACACTATTTAGAAAACTTAACATCATACATGTATATTGGTTACAATTTTACTTGAATCGATTTCAACAGGAATGGTAATATAACTCTTCTAAACTAATTTATTCTCTACAATTATTTTTTTTTAAACTATGTGGTCTCGTAGTCAAACTTAAGAAGTTGCAAATATATTTGTTGATCATTCACACTGAAAAAATCATACACATGTAACAAGAAATACAAAAATAAAAATCTGAAAAAACTCAAAATTACAGAAGGAAGTTTTCATGAGTAAAATATTTCTTAAAATTAAACAAAGAACAAATATTAAAAGGGAGGACAGTAACTGCAACACGTTAAAGTTACGTTAAACAGTCCACTTTTAAGAACACGTGAAGGGAACACCTGCTTTATATATCAGCAATTAAAAATAATATAAATGACACAGGATGTAGTAAAAGCAAGCAGCACAAATGTCTTGTGTCAATTTTACAGATTGTTTTGAAAACATGAGTTGACATTAAAAAGTTCTTTTTTATTTCAGAACTGGTTTATCATTTTTTCTTTTCTTTTCTTTTTTGTTTTATTAAAGCTGCTTGGTCCGATTTTTTAGTTATTACAGTATCAAATAATTTTCTATACAAAGCAAACATCTTAGAAAGTTATGGACTTTCTCCTATTTACACCAGCAGAATCGGTCTCCTTTCAAAGTTAGAAATATTCAAAGTAAATAAAAATAATTTTTCTTTGGGCAAACGAAAAAACAAACCAAAATGCATCACGGGAATGTTTAGAAACGGAACCGTTTGGTTTCGGCCCCCAAATGATTGGGTTTATTCACCCCGCATGTTATGCATCGATTGTAATCAAAGCAAACTTCAGAAATATTATCGAAAAAAATGTACACAGGTTATTTTTAATTTGCCTGAACATTATGACCTGTATTTATAGAGATGTCAAAGTCGTAATACAACCATACCAGTCTCGACGTCAGGGGCAAATTTTACCATGAAGCGAAATAACGCGATTCCCTTCTATGTCGTTTGTTTTGTTAACAAATTTTGTGCATAATTTTTTTCTTTGAAATTTGGCTTAATTGACCGGGGAAACTACTGCAATGTCCATTATTATACATATACTTAGCATACCCATCGTTGCAAAGCGTACACAAAATTTGATATAAAATCGGACCAAGCAGCTTTAAAAAACTGGTTTTAAATCCTGAAATTTACTAGTCTCAATGTGGCAACAAGTAATGTAAATGATATAATTAGCAGTTCCTTGAAATTAGTGGGTAAATGTTTACAAATGTGCCCCTCTCGCAAAACTGTAGATGCAAAAATTAGTGATAAAGTAGCTGTGAATAGTGTTCAGATAGGTCAAAAGTTGCAGGGAGAAAATTACAGCTTTAGACTCGGATGAAACTAACGGCAAAACATGTTATTACCTTTTTGAGAAGAGATGAAGACAAGAATGTGTTTTTTTATGCTTAGGATATATTTGTAACAAATAATTTCATACTACATTAGAGACATTCAAAGAAATATTATCTGATATTTCAGAGGTTTGCAATAAACAAATTGAAAACTCCATTGGTGATGAAATATTGTGTAATCGTCAAAATTATATAGCAGATGGAGCCAAGATAAATATTGCCTTTACTGATTTGTCAGTAAATTATAGAAAAGAAATCATGCCTTAGATGTTTAATTCATGGGATGATTTAGATTTTGTACAGCTTGTTGTAAAGATAACAATTTTCCGGTAGTTTACCACAGGCTTGTAAACTTTGCAGAGTTCTCATCGTCTGTTCTAAAGAATTTTGAATCTTTGTTAGAAAAAACAGACAGTTCAGAATCATTTATAGATTTTTATTCTTTAGACTTCGAAGAAAATAATAATGTCAAAATTTCAAGACTAGAAAGATTTTGTTCATAATAGTTTGGTAAATGTGTAGATGAAAGAAAAGGTTGTTTTGCAGAATTTTGTAATTATTGTAGAGACAAAAAGGAGAGTATCTCCGTTTTTTAGTGTTATTTTCCTTATGGAAGAATTAGATTTTTTTTTCATAAGAACAATTTTTTTGGCAATGTCCATGGTGCAACCAACTTTGTGCAAAAATCAGCCTTATAGTTGTGAAAGTCTATTGTTGTCAGAATCGAGTGTCAAGTTAACTGCTAACTGATTGTAAAAGACAAATTTTAGGATTGTTTATGTATACAAAACGAAAAATAGATGTTTATGCTGTGCAGGTATCAAACAATTTATTCACCATATATTACAAGTTACTAAATGCTGCTTAAGAGCACCTACCATAAGGAGCTTTTATTAATAAGGAGACTTTTATGAATTTAATTCAGAAAGGATTGCAGAAACATCTTCAGTTATTCCCCCAGCAAACTTCCTGAGAAGGTATGTGGAATGTTGGATTTCCCGATCAGAATTATCGAAAATGAAACGACGCTGACAAATGAAGCTTTTATGGGTTTTTTTGCCTTTCATAAAACGTGTGACTGGCTAAAGAAATTACCTTTAAATGAGAGAGATCGCTTGTTGAATCTTGCAAACAAAATCCCAAGGACGACCATTAAGAGAACAATTTAAAGAGCCGTATAAGGAAATTGAAAGAGAAAGACTGATGGAACTGAAGAAAAAGCAGGAAGGAGAGATTTGTACCAAAAAAAGGGGGAAAACAAACATAAGAAATAATTCATTATGGATTCTGGCTGAACTACTCTACAATGGAACACATGCTTCAGTCAATTCCAAAAATATATGATAGGAGGCAGGGATGGGGTAATGGTGATTTGCAATGATAATGAGTGTAATTAAATACAAATTTTGATGTAATTGAAAGTAATGTGTAATTGACCTATTTTTCAATTACATGTAATGGTAATTTAGTTAATTACTTTAAAAATGTATTTCAAATTACTTTTCAATTACTTTCAATTACACACTGATGATTGTAAATATGAAAAAGAAAGCTGTCCACTATCCATTGACACTCACACTTCCAATAGTACAAAAGTATAAAACAATACAAATACAAGATCAAATTAGGAAGAGTACTTAAAAGCATTTAACTTTCACCAAATATACATGTAGTTTTTTAAAATAAACTTTTTCAGTTATTCACTATCAAGTCATGAGGTTCCTAAATTTACCTCAGATATGAATATTAATGTGTTTAATATTTATCAATTTGTTAGGAACCAAATAATTTTGATGGTATGCTCAATCTCATTTACCTAAAAATTTAATTATTTTATTGGAATAATTAATGTTCAAATTATTACTTGAGTTTGATTAAAAATGTTATGTTTATTTTACAAACAAAATCAATGTTATTTGAATTGTATTAAATATTAAGTCATGGTTTTTTTTGCCAGTTTGCCTACAATGTAGAACTATGGCTTCAGTAGGGTTTTTAAGTTTTTGTTGCCAAATCTTGGTGAGTTCCCTTAATGTCCAATAGGTGTGAATTGTGTTTTCATAACAATTATAGTCTTCTCTCGATAAATGTTTACTTTCAGTGTCCCAAAAAAGACTTGTAAACAATGCAATCAACTGTTATTTGGTACTGGTGATTTGATTAAAATTCATTATCGGAAAGGGGCACAAGACCCATAATAGTCGAGATAATATGTTACACTTATCAACACCATGTTTACATAAAAATGTAGAATTTTTTAAAGAAAATATTTCAATTAACACCTTTTCCACGAGTGCTGCTTTTTATTAATTAAACCTTATTTTAGACATCGTTTTCTGTATGCAATCTTTCACGAAACATTTTCTATCAATTTGCATTGATCAATAATTTGATAATGATCCAAAACCAATTATTTGAATAAAATTTTTAAAAAAATTATAACTGTCAAGTTACTTGAAATACTACAGGAAATAAATGTAATTATCGCTATAAAGTGATACCTCGTTTAAAATTGCTTAGACGACGAGTCATCGTGTGCAAATAGAGATATCACACAAAACAGCAATTACATGTATGCGTGAAAAGTTAACTATGAATAAAAATTGTTGACAGATATTTGAGGGGTTAATATGTTAGTTCGAAAAATAATCATTGAAATTTTTCATTTTTTCGTCCGACAGTTAAACCATGCAAACAGGTTAATCTAAAGAATAAAAATGAAATAAAAACTGTAAATGTGATTAAATAAATCCAAGTTATAAATATCAATTTGTAAATTTGTGCTTATTTGCTGTTGAATTTCTTGAATTACTGTAAATGTACAAAAAACCAAAATTGTCATTTTTAGAAATGGTGGTAAAATTCACAATAATGAAAGGTGGCATTTAAATGGCGAGCCAATTGAGGTTGTCGATAGCTTTACATACCTGGGCCTTTTGTTACAATATAATGGAAAGTTTAACAATACACAGAAACAGTTGGCGAGCCAAGGGAGAAAAGCCATGTTTTCTCTAAAGTCAAAAACAAGTCAATTGTATCTGAACACAGAAACAATGCTGTCAATTTTTGATACTTATATTGCTAGTATATTAAATTATGGCTGTGAGATATGGGGCATGCATGCTGCAAATGATATAGAAAAAGTGCATTTAGAATATATTAAATTTGTGTTAAGTGTGAAGAAGATTACAAACACTGCAATTGTATATTTTGAAACTGGGAGGCTACCTATGAAAACTATACGAATGTTTAGAATATTCAAATTTTGGTTCAAATTGTTACAAATTCAGAATTGTATTTTGCAGTCCTGTTACAAAATGCTGTATAATGAATGTGAATGGTCTTTGGCACCTGCTGAAAATTGGGTTAGTGTAATTAAAAATAAACTTTTTGAAATAGGTCTAGGACATATATGGTATGAACAGGAGTATATACATTGTGCAACCTATTTTCCTTTAATTAAGCAAAGAATCATTGATAACTTTACTCAACAACTTGTAGAACAGATTAATTACTCATCTCGATGTTATTTTTACAAGCATATTATTGACAAGTTTTCATTACAATATTATTTAACAAAATCAATACCTTCTACTTAGAAACAAATTACAAGAATTAGATTGTCATCTCATAGACTTGCAATTGAAAGTGGACGACACACTAATGTACCAAAAGAAAGACGCTTATGTAAATTTTGTTCAGATATTGAAGATGAATTCCATTTTGTTTTGAAATGTCAGCAGTATAGAGAAATCCGAGTAAAATATATTAAGAAATATTATTGGAAAAAACCTTCTGTATACAAATTTATACAACTATTAAGTGTTCAAAATTTTAAAGAACTGTGCAATTTGGGGAAGTATCTCCATCTAGCTTTCAATATTTATGATAATTAAGAAAAATTCTCTGGTTTTTTTCGCCTGTTAGTAAACTTTTATTGTATACACACTGTCAATGTACTTTACATGTACATGTACCATACCATTATTCAATATTGCTATTAATTATATGTAATAACGTATGCCATAAGATGTATGTCTTGTGCAAATAAAGAATGTAATTTAGAACCGGTTTCCTAATCAAGATTCGACGATGCGGGTCAATTTTCAACGTACCAGGGTCTTTATTCAACACCTTTGGTCTCAATCTTCAACATTGAACAATGACCCCCGGGTCAATTTTCAACCCGGGTCAAAATTCTTCATTACACAGATAGTACAATTTTCCTTCAATTGCTTTTTATTTGGATTATCAATTCTTTCTTCTAGGTTATTTTTACTAATTATATAAATTACTAGCAGTTGTTCTTGCATGTTATCACGATTTCGCAATAATATTACACTAATATTAAAATATTTCAAGTTTATTTTCAAATTTTATTAATTTGTATATTCTAAAATTTAAAATAAATCATAAACATTAAGTTGGTTCACTTTTAATACTTATTATTCTAATTTACACAGATTTTTATAAAAATGATGTTTAAAGCTTCGAGAGTGAAAAAAAGTTTTGGTCGTTTTGCTAATTCAGTTCATTTTGTTTTCGCAGATATCTTGCGCTCTGTGAAAGTGGTCGGTGGACCATTTAACTTTGTAAAGGGTCTTAGTAAGACAAAATTGATGTAAACAAAAATTTTGGAACAATAGTTTATGTTTTTCTATTTTTAAAAAATAGTAACAGTTTATCTAAAACAATCATGCAAAAGGTTAATTTCAATATTTCTGTATCTTCCCTATTTGTCAAGGAAAACCTGGAAAAAAAGCTGTGTTTGTAAATGCCATTATTAGAACTTTAAGATGATACAAGCAGTTTTTCTAAAATTTGTGTAAAAAATCGTTTTCCATACCTACAGACAGGGGATATTACCAGGTACCGACGAAGGAAAATCGTAAGCTGAACGATTAAAGCTGAGTTTCGATAAATCTTTACGAGGAGCTAAAGGAGCAGCAAAGATATTTAAAACAAGAGGCCCAGGGGCCACATTGCTCAAATACCAAACTGTCAACTCTGATCTAAACAGCTTAGATAAATATTATATAAAAATATCTGTCCAATATTGCGATTGTTTATTATTCAAGCACATTTTTTTTTACATTGAATCCCTAATAAAGAATTTGAATGATTTTTCTCAATATATTCCTATGTAATATTGTAGCATTGTGGCCCCACTTTACCTACAGGGATAATAATTTAAACAAATTTGATACTACATTACCTGAGAATGCTTCCACATAGGTTAAAACATATCTGGCATAATGTTTTAAGAAAGAAATGATTTATACAAACCTGAGTCTAGACCATTTGAAGATGCTTTAGCATGAATTTCAACTTTTTTGGCCAAATTGTTTTTTAAAAAAAGGGTTTGTTTTTTTATTTGGAAGATTTTCACTTTTCAATTTTATGTGAAAATTTGCCCCCCCCCCCCCCGAATTGTGGCCTAAACCTTCTCCCGGGAATCATGATTTAACCAACCTTAAATCTAGACTACCTGAGGATGATTCCTCTTAGATTTTGTCTTGATAAATTTTGAGAAGAAGGCTTTAAAAGATTTTCCCTTACAAGTTCCTATGTAAAAGTTTGACCCCCATTGTGGCCCAACCCTACCACTGGGATCTTGATTTACATAAACCTGAATCTAGACCATTTGAAGATGCTTTAACATGAATTTCAACTTTTCTGGCCAAATTGTTTTAAATTTTTTTTTTTTTTAAATTTTAAAGATTTTCACTATTCAATTTTATGTGAACATTCGCACCCCCCCCCCCCCCCCAAATTGTGGCCTAAACCTACTCCCGGGAATCATGATTTAACAAATTTAAATCTAGACTACCTGTGGATGATTCCTTATTGATTTTAACTTTTTTGGCCTGATGAATTTTGAGGCTTTAAAAGATTTTCCCTCACAAATTCCTATGTAATATTTTGACCTCCATTGTGGCCCCACCCTACCACAGGGATCATGATTTACATAAATCTGAATCTAGACCATTTGAAGATGCTTTAACATGAATTTCAACTTTGCTCGTCAAAAAGTTTTCCAGGAAATTGTTTCATTTAATCGATTTTCAAAGTTTAATCCTTTGTAAAAATTCGACCCCAAATTGTAGCCCCATCCTACTCACGGGGATCATGATTTGAACAAACGTAAATCTACGCTACCTGAGGAAGCTTCCCTATAAATTTCAACTTTATTGGCCAAATGGTTATCGAGAAGCAGACTTTTTAAAAATGTCAATAAATTTTCATTATTTCCTTATTATCTCTCCTTTAGGTAAGGCATTGTCCTTCATTTGAGTAAACTTGATTCCCCTTGGCCCAGGGATGCTTTGTGTCAAGTTTGGTTGAAACTGGCATAGTGGTTCTGGAAAAGAATATGAAAATGCGAGCAGTTTACGTCAACAACTGCAACGGAAACACCAATGCCATCGACAGACAACGGACAAATTTTGATTAGAAAGGATTACTCGAGCCCTTGGCTCAGGTGAGCTAAAAAAGGAAGTATCATCTCATTTTGAGACGTTAGACCAGTTGAAATTAAATTAATGCGTTGGGCATTTTTACTCGGACCTTCGGAAAGTTGATGAAATCATCATTGAATTAATCGACCATCGTCGGAAACCCACGATGTTAATCGACATAACAATTAACAAGTTTTATATTTGTTTTACATACTGAAAGTTTTGACCCTCGACAAAACAAAACACTTATTATGTCTCCCCTTTCAAAGGGGAGACATATTGTTTTTGTCGATTTTCTTATTAAGGTCTTCCGTTGGAAACGGAAGACCTTATTGTTTTTGTTGGGTTTCTTACGGCCTATTATTTTTCTTTTTTTTCCAACACAAAATTTTTCAGAACCCAATATCTCAAAAACGGTTCGACGGATTTTCACGAAAATTTCACAGATAGAAGTCAGTATTTAAAGCTATGCATACGTATCTTTTTGGATATGACGTCACTTCCGTTCGTCAACGTCGTGTCGTTCAATTTACTTTTTTCAAAAATTCATTTTGTCCAGCAAATATTCAAAAATTGGTTGAAGGTAGAAACTTGAAATTTTCAGCGATGATAGATATACTTTTCGAAAGGTGCACTTAGGTTGAATGATTAACGTCCGTCACTTCCTGTCCCCCCATAAGGAAATTTCGGAATTTTTTAAAATTTTAATCTTCAAATTTTTACAATTTTGATTTTTTTCCAATGAAATGTTCGTTGCAGAGTGTCATGAATGTTTATAAAGAATTTTCAAATAAAAGTTTTCTCAAGCGTTACGTCATTAAGGGTTTTAAGGGGTCAGAAGTCTAAAACTTTGATCGCTTATATCTCAAAAAGGACAAATATTTTGAAAAGCAATAGAGAATAAAAGATGCTTATAATGATGTTCTAAACAATATTTAACCATTAAAACTGTCTCATGTGGCCCCGATAAGGAGATAAGGGGTTGGCCCCTAAAACGTTCTTTCCCATATAGCTCAAGAACGATAACGAATTTCTAAACACTTGTTGAACAGAATATGTTCAATATCAAAAGACCTTTTTTATTTGATATCAAGAAAAGGGGCTGGCTCCTCAATTTAGGGGCCAAAAGGGCTCTGAAGTCTTTCTTTCATAACACTTTACTGAGAAATACTTAGTAATATGTTATAGAAGCAAAAATGTTCATCTCACATTTGTTTAACTATAGATTATAAAAAATATTTCATGTGTTACGTATTTAGTGGTTTTAAGGGGCCAGAATTCCAAAATTTTGATCACTTATATCTCAAAAAGGACAAATATTTTAAAAAGCAATAGAGAATAAAAGATGCTTATAAATGATGTTCTAAACAATATTTAACCATCAAGATTCCCTTATGTGGCCCCAAAAAGGAGATAAAAGGTCGGCTCTTAAAACGTTCTTTCCCATACAGCTCAAGAACGGTAACGAATTTCTAAACACTTGTTGAACAGAATATGTTCAATATCAAA
>WFKH01007768.1:24939462-24966158 GCA_016163765.1 Magallana hongkongensis
AATTTAGGGGCCAAAAGGGCTCTGAAGTTTTTCTTTCATAGCACTTTACTGAGAAATATTTAGTAATATGTTATAGAAGCAAAAAATGTTCATCTCACATTTGTTTAACTATAGATTATAAAAAAAAGTTCATGCGTTACGTATTTAGCGGTTTTAAGGGGTCAGAAGTCTAGAACATTGATCACTTATTTCTCAAAAAGGACAAATAATTTGAAAAGCAAAATAGAATAAAAGATGCTAGGAATAATGTTCGAAACAATATCCATCCATCAAAATTTCCTTATTTTAAAATTTCCGTTGTGTGTCCCCGATAAGGAGATAAGGGGTCGGCCCTTAAAACGTTCTTTCCCAGATAGCTCAAGAACGGTAACGAATTTCTAAACACTTGTTGAATAAAATATGTTTAATATCAAAAGTCCTTTTATTTGATATCAAGAAAAAGGGGCTGGCCCCTCAATTTAGGGGCCAAAAGTGCTTTGAAGTCTTTCTTCTATAGTACTTAACTGATTTCATTATGTGGCCCCAATAAGGAGATAAGGGGTTGGCCCTTAAAACGTTCTATCCCAGTTAGCTCAAGAACGGTAACGAAGTTCTAAACACTTGTTGAACAAAATTTGTTTAATATCATAAGAAGTCAATTTGTTAATGATTAACGTATAAAGAAAAAATGAAAAAAATATATAGAAATGAGAGTCTGTTGAAAATCAAATGATCTTTCATTTGATATTAAGAAAAGGGGCTGGTCCCTTAAAATAGGGACTAAAAGGGTTCTAAAATCTTTTATTTGTAGGTCTTTACAAAGGAATATTTTGATATATGCTATAGCAGGAAAAAATGTTCATCTTGCATTTTTTTTTACCCATGAACGCAAAAGTTTTCTTTATTGTTACGTAATTAAGCATTTTAAGGGACTAGAATCCCAAAAGATTTACCCTTTCCTTATAAAAAATGACATACATTTTGAAAAGCACTTTATATATGTAGAAGGGCATTATGACTCTGCTCCCATTTTAACATCAAAGTCAAGGTCATATTCTCTTCAAAATATCGCACGGAAGACCTCCTCGTTGCTCGCAATGAGATCGTGTCTACTTCTACTTCTTCTTATTCTTCATTCAAATTTTGTCCGGGCCCTAACTTAAATACCCTTTGACATTAAGACTTTAAACTTGGAACATAGATAGGTGGTATTGAGAAGGAGTGCACACCACCAAAATTTTTGACCTTGACTTATATTGTCCTTCAAGGTCAAGCGTTTTCTGAAAAATATTGTCTGGACCATAACACAAGACTCCTTAAACATACAGACTTTTAACTTGTATCATAGATAGATAGTATATAACCTAGCTTAACCCTACCAACATTTTTGACCTTGACCTAATTTTTTAATCAAGGTCAATTTAGGAAAAAACTTCATAGTTCATCTCCTCATTACACTTTGACAGAAGGACTTCAAACTTTAAACAAAGAACAATAATAATACACTGAGGTGTACTATTGTTTAATATTTGACATTGTCCCTGTCTGTACTCAAGGTCAAATGAAGAAAAAAATAATAAAATTTTGTCTGGACCGTAACTTAAATACCCTTTGACATTAAAACTTTAAACTTGGAACATAGATAGATGGTATTGAGAAGGAGTGTAGGCCACCAACATTTTTGATCTTGACCTATATTGTCCTTCAAGGTCAAGCGTTTTCTGAAAAATATTGTCTGGACCATAATACAAGACTCCTTGAACATACAGACTTTTAACTTGTATCATAGATAGATGAAATATAACCTTGCTTAACCCTACCAAAATTTTTGACTTTGATTTAATATTTTATTTCAAGGTCAATTTAGAAAAAAACTTCGTAGTTCATCTCCTGAATATACGTTGACAGAAGGACTTCAAACTATAAACAAAGAACAATAATAATACACTGAGATGTACTATTGTTTAATATTTGACATTGTCCTTGTCTTTACTCAAGGTCAAATTAAGAAAAAATAATAAAATTTTGTCTGGGCCGGAACTTAAATACCCTCGTATCATATATGGATGATATATAACATATAGCTGACATCATTCTTTTTTACTTACTTAACTTGTCCCATATTACAAACCTTGGGGAGAAGGGGAGACGTGTTTTTTTTTGTAAAAAACAACAACAATACCCACTAGTAAGGTTTGTTACTGATTATCTACTGAAATTGGTCGGGTTGTTAAAGTCCATAAAAGGCGAGGCAAACCCCAGCCTTCTATGGACTTTCACAACCCGACAAGTTTCAATAGACAGCCAGTAACAAACCTAATGAGTAATACTGTGAAGTCCTCGTGCAAAAACTGCAGTCAGAACAAAAAATGCATCAGTCGCGGTCAATGCATTTGTCCTTTAGACTAGTTTAATACATAAGGTGACCGATGTATGACCAGTTTTTGTTTCCGACTCGTCCATAGGAGCAGAAGGTAGAATACCATTGTGCTGCCATGAGGAAAGTGAGAACTAGAAACTTCTGTTAGTCTCCTACCGGAGGAGACAGTAATCTTTATCACTCTCGTTCATTCTGTCATAACTTCGTTTTCCAGACTTTTTTCGATAAGGTTTGGTGATTAAATTTGAACTTGCTGTGTAGCTATATAATAAGAAACTAAGATCAGGTCTGAGTTTTATTAAGATTGGTCAACAGATGATAAAGAAAAAAACATCAATATTATGATTGATTAAATAGTTCTATACTAAAATTTGATAATATTCACAATGTGGGATTTCATCAATCATCAATTATTTCATGAGTGTTTCTTTCTAAAAACCTGTGTGTCTCGATATCTACATAATTAATAAACTTGGTTTCTGACATTGTTGAAATGGAGAAGGATTTACTGTAGATACTTTACACTATTACACTGTTGGTAAACCATTGTCCCACATGGAGATAGTTCTCATCATCCACACACACACTGCGAGGTAAGTAAGAATCTTTATATCTTGTGGCTATTGCGTATAGCCACTGACCGTCCCAGTCAAGGACGTCGACAACTGTGTTTGAACCGAAGATATCAGTACAGATACCAAAGGGATGAAACTCAGACTCCTGATCATGACCTGTGAAGGAGAACCTGTATCGTCCTGATTTATCGACGACCACTACGGCTCGTTTGTTGTAGTCCGATGTAAAGATATCACCGTTGATGTTTTCTGTGATGTAACGTGGATAGCTATACAGTTGCCGTCTTCTGCTTTTCCTCTCTATGCTATATAGTTCTTTTCCTGTCTTGTCGTACCTCCTAACAATAGCTTTTTTATCCGTCATCATCCCCACCAGAAAGTCCCCGTTGACACGTGACGAGTGTATGGCGAGTGGTTTGAAGTCTCCTGTTTCAATGAAAAAAGTTATTTTATTATCCAGTGTTACCCTCATAATAGTTTTGTAGTCTTTGTTTGTATAGACGAGATCCCCGTCCTTTGTGACGGTGTGAAATCCCAATCCACCACTAGTTTTAATCTTCGGTAGAGTTTCTTCTTCGGTAGTCGCTTCCCCTGTAGATCTGTTTGGACAAGTTTTCCATCACCATAACTGAACCAGAGTCTGCCTGATTTACCAAGTGATATATGAAATACATGGCCAGCCAATGGTGCTCTGTACTCTCTGACCTTGGTGGCTTTTTTTATCTGCTTAGCATCTTCCTTGATATCCATTTTCAAGTCTTGGGAAGTTGTGAAACTGTGAAAGTACATGTACATGTGTATGAAAATGGTATTCTGTCACTGTAAAAAATAATAGCAACAGGAATGGCAATTAGCACATAGATGATGACACGCGCGTGTCAGAACAACTCGACAGCACATATAACTGTCCTCCGCCTCCAAAATTTAGACGAATCTTACCTCTGAACAGTGACAACAAATAATCATTCTTTATGAATTTCATTATTGTTTTGAATGGCTTCAACAAGAGACAGCTAATAAGGGAAAAGAAACACAGAGGAAAATGAAATAAACATAAAATTCAATGTTTTGTTGATGGATACGGAAATTATTTCACTCATGAGACAGGATTTTTTGACAGTTTCACGCGTGCGGAGGAGCACGAGTGAAATATAAAAAAATCCTGCCTCATGAGTGAAATAATTATCGTATCCATCAACAAAACATTGAATGTTTCAAAAACCCTGTCCCATGAGTGAGATGACTTCCGTATGCATCAACAAAACATTGAGTGTTTCAGAAAATCCTGTCTCGTAAGTGAAATAACTTCCGTATCCATAACTTAATTTCGTATCCAACTACAAAACATTCGACGTTTTGTTTTTGGATACGGAAATTATTTCACTCACGAGCCAGGATTTTTTTTTTATTTTCACTCGCGCTCCTCCGTACCCGTGAAACTGTCAAAAAAATCCAGTCTGATAGTGAAATAACTTCCGTATCCAACAACGAAACATTGAATATCCTCTATGAACATTCATATATCTACGACGATCGTCGATTAGCTTTGTAATGGTGTCTATCCCAATCTCATAATTTCAAAAGTAATATAACTATTGGAAAGATTACACATGTATGTCAACACGTTCAGTTATTATATAATACTTTTAAAAGATTTTGGTGTAAATTTTGAGTGTAACCTTTAATATCCACATCATATTGATGCCAATTTTATCGAAGGTTGAATTAAATTATTTGTAAACACGACATACATGTATAATTTTCGAAAATCAAGAAAAACCAATTTTTTTAATATTCAGATGAAAACTGTGACCCATCTCTCTTCTCTCTCTCTCTCTCTCTCTCTCTCTCTCTCTCTCTCTCTCTCTGTTTTGGGTTTATTCCAATTTTAACTTTTATGAAAAAAAAAATGCATTAATACCTCAAAATACCTACAGGTCTGCAACTCCTGGGAGCTACGAATACAGTTCTTTACATGTTAAAAAGTTGCAATTTCCGGCGCGCAAAAACATGCGCTAGTTTGTTCTGATTAACACAGATATATTCGATTCCAAAAAAAATCCTCGGACATTTTACTACAGATATTGTCACCCTTTTCTTGCCTCTGATTTTCTTTTAAACACCACTCTCAGCCCCGTAAAGCGAATCATTATACTTTGCTTACACGTAAAATGGCAAAAATTCACAAATTGTGGAATCATTTTTATTCGTGGGGGTCAATGTTCGTGGGCAGCCAAAATTTTCCTGGTTCGTGGGGACGTAATTTCGTTGGTAGTAAGTTCGGGATAATAATATAAGTATTAAACAAATGCTTGTATATACATTCGTGGGGATGTAAATTCGTGGGCAAGGGTTATCCACGAAAGCCACGAACATTGGTCCCCCACGAAGAATTATGATTCCACAGTACATCTACTAGTTCTTCATTTTCCGAGGTCGGTACCGCGTTTAAGAGGAAGTCTGAACCAAGTAAAGCACCGACGGCAAGGAGAGAAAGCTTAATATTTGACTTTACACTGAATATTTTCAAAAAATTGAATAATTTCAAACTTAATGTGATACAAAGTGCTGCATGAGCACATTGCTTTATTACAGTGCCCTCTAGTGTCCACTAGCTACCGTTTAAAACTCACAATAGAAATGTAAATACTAAGTATACTCACTATTTCCACTATAGATGTATGGGTTATATTGTATGGGTGATATTAGAGTTGTCAAAGAGTAGATCCAGAGTGTCAGGCAGCAGGATGGTCTGACTATGGAACATCAGAAAGGAGAGATATTTTAAATGTTAATTGATGAGACGAAATATATACTTCTTTGTTGGATTAACCAACATTGACCATTGTCATGTTAGGTTTTTAGTTGGTTTTTTTTTTTAATTTGGCGATTTCTATCATTACTAGAGTTGAACCTTGGTAGGGAAAAATACTGAAAATTATACAAATATTTCAGTAAGTGACTTTTCTAATAATATATTGAAAAGACATGAAAGTGTTAAAAAGTATATGCGTGGCATAGTGGTATCGCGTAGGTCTTTTTTATTTTGCTGTCGCTGGATCGATTCCATCAAGTAGTGAATATTTTTGTCTTTTCACTTCATTCATGATAAGAATAGAGAGGCTTTATTACATGTACCTAATCTGCTGGATTCGTTTGTTTAATTCTGAGTATGGGCACACTAAATATAAACAGATATCTTCAAGAACACCATACTGTATTTAAACCTACCTACATTCATTGCATTTTGCTGGAAGTTATTGCGATCACGGTTCAGAATATCAACTGACTTTGTACACATAGTTCTATATAATTATATTCATTTCTCGATGCAGGTTTTCTGAATTTCTTTTTCTCGCAGCAAACATTTTTCTTAAATTTACATATGAAAAAATGAATTATCATGGAGTTGGCCCCCACTTTGTTGGGGGCATGGAAAAAATTGAAGTGAAAGGAAGAAAATTAACAGTGAAAATGTTTAAAGTTTACAGGTACGGCTACACCATACAACCCCCCCCCCCCCGATTAGGATTTTCATGATTTCAGAAAGTTCCTTTTTTTTTCTTGTCAAGATTATTTTTAAAATACTTCCTACTTACCACGTAACAGATGGGCCCAAGCCCGCATTATATTGGCGCGGTCAAAAGATGCGATTTTTCATCAGATTTTCAGACTTCTTCAGGTAAGTCGATTGTTGAGGTGGTCACACAATCGGTTCTCAATATATGCAATCAATTCAAAGGGATTATTGTATTGTCTGTCACTTTTTTCCACCAGAAAGTCGATTGAAAATCAGATGCTATTAGATATTCAATCAACTTTCAGACTTTGCTTTCGACTTAGGTGGTTACACGGTATGAATTTAGTCAAAAGCAAATCAGATAAGAAAATCGGATGAAAAATCGCATCGTGTGACCGAACCTTTAGTCTATATACTGACATGACTGAGCAAGTCATAATCTGAACAAGTCAACGAGAACATAAACCTAGAAATCTTGAAAGCATCATAAATATCGTCATTTTTTGAACGTACCATATATACATGTATGTCCTCAGAAGCGTCTATGCCTCACTGCTTCTTATAAGCTATCGATATAACTGTCAGCATTACAGGCATTAGAACTTTGTATAAATTTCAATCCATCATTTATACCAAAATATGATTTTCATGAGTTAGGCAACACAATAAAGATACAACAAAAACTAAACAGAAATTTCTGTTTTAATGCAATAATTTCTATTGAGTAATTCGAGTAAAAAACTGAAAACCGGCTTCAAGGTAAATTACATGTTCTTAAAATAAAACAAAAATAGCAATCAGCAGTTCTGATTATCTCCTTGAGGTTATAGGATTGTCAATAAATAAACAACAAAAAATGGAAACGAACATAATTACATCACTAATAATTCCACTCTCACTATTGTATAGAGCTATTTTAACAAGACTGTCGACTTTTGGTTATGTAACTCTACTTCATACATCAGAATCAGCCAAAATTGTGAAACATACATAATGAAGGTGCAGCACAGAGAAACATACATCAAGAAGGTGCAGCAAGGAAAAGCATACACGATGAAGGTGCAGCATGGAGAAACATACAGCATGAAAGAGCAGCTTGGAGAAGCATACACTATGAAGGTGCAGCATGGAGAAACATAAATCATGAAGTTGCAGCATGGAGAAGCATACACCATGAAGGACTGAAATTATGTTATAAATTTATGTTGACATAAACTATTCAAAGTACTGGTCTCAGGATCATGAAGCATTTTTAGACAAGTCCAAATTGCAATCATTCATAAAATTATGATATAACATAAAATTTCACTTAAAATTTGCAACTATCAATTTCATTTTTTACGATGTTTTCAATAACAAGCCAATAAGACAGTGTACAAATTTTGACTTAAGTCTAAGACTTCTTCGTGATCCTGTGGCCTGGTCCTCTTAAAATGGCTCTAAAAATCATATTATTTGCAAGTACATGCTTTTCAGAAATGTCAAATGGATCTGAAGTTAATAAACATGTATAAGTATTATTCAACCAAAAAAATTGAGAAAAAACTAAAACAACAAGCTATTTTGAAGAAACTATTTAGAAAACTTAACATCATATATTGGTAACAATTTTACTTTAATCAATTTAAACAGGAATGGTAAAATAAAACTTCAACACTGATTTATTCTCTATTATATTTTAAAAAAAAACTATATTGTCTTGTAGTAAAAACATAAGTTACAAATATATTTATTAATCATTCACAATGAAAGAATCATACACATGTAACAAGAAATACAAAAATAAAAATCTGAAAAAACTCACAATTAAAGACAGAAGTTTTCATGAGCAAAATATTTCTTAAACAAAGAACAAATATTAAAAAGGATGACAGTAGCTGCAACACATAAAAGTTCAGTTAAACTGTCCACTATTAAGAACACTTGAAGAGAAACAAATGCTTTTTCTAGGTTCAGGATGTTCACAGAATGGTGTAAACTGTGTGATCCTGCAATATCAGCAATTAAAAACAATAAATGACAGAGGAGGTAGTAAAATCAAGCAGCACAATTGTCTCGTGTCAATTTTACAGATTGTTTTGAAAACATGACGACATTAAAAAGTTCTTTTTAATTTCATAATCTTTCTTTTTTCAATTAAAAATCTGGTTAAATATCATTTTTACTCAAAGTTTTCTGCTCTCAAAACAGAATTACATGTACAAGTATATTAAAAATATCATTTAATGGTTTTTCATTATCTTTGGTCTGGGGAGGTGGGGTGGTGGTTTTAAATTTAGCTGTAATTAATAACAGTTTTTTCAATCAAATAGCCTTAACAAATGAAAAATAGTAAACTAGGTAAAATTGAAATATTAAAACCAAATATATCTTCAACATGAGACACAAGGTCCTAGACATATACGGTATTATTAATCACAGCCACAGTCAACAGGAAAATAAAGAAAATACCAGGATACCATCCCCAGTAATTTTAGCATGAAGTCGACTTAATATATCTGATGACATTAGGTACCTCTGTTAAATGAAGTAACATTTCCAGCACCTCTATTTCTCTAGTTTTTGATTTGGGTACTTGACACTGTCTCTCCTTTATCAAGAAGCACACTATGGTATACATACATGTATTACAAACATTTTGAAAACATGCACAATCATTACACTGGTCCCAAATTAAACCTTACATTTTTAAGATTTACTGGGTGAAATAAAACAGCTCGTTACATAGAAATAAAATATATTTTTTAGCACAAAAAGTTTTCTAAGAAACATCATGTGTTCTGTTTCTATATTTAGATTATACCTATATCATAAATGAAACTTCATTAGAACTGCAAATAAGAGTAACAATTTAACCAACAGGTCAGAACAACAGTATCACAGTCAAAAGTTTTAAAACTGGAATTTGAGAATGGGTTTAAAAAAAAATGATAAACGCAACAGTAAACTCTTATTATGACAAAATTCACTGAACACTAAAACACAAGACTCATTCGAAAATGGTTTTATCATCTACTCATTAATCCATGGCATTATCTAACACACTCTTGACTAGCTACATCTCCTGGTTACAGTTTTGTTGAAATTGATGGGCTGGTGTCATCATTGACAGCGGTGGAGGAGTTAGAATCCTCGTCCTCTGGTCTGGGGTCCGACTCCGGGTCCTGATCCAGTGACCCCAGGCTGTCATTATCAGAGCCTGTCAACTGTAGTCTCACTGCATGAATTCTAAAGTGTAATCTGGACTCCAATAAATATCCTTTGTAATTTTTCCTAAAGAAAATAAGGTATTCAAAACTACATTTCATTTTTGTCAATAATTCACCAAGGTCTGATCTGATAGCTAGATTTTGGTGGCCAAAAAAACCCCCATATGACTTAAAAAATGACCCATAAAGATAAAACAATGCATTGAATCTTACTTGGCCCTGTCTAAATAAAACAGTGCCTGCTTTTTGTCATTCAGCTTCAGGTTCAGCAGAGCTAGCTCCACTGCAGTGTAGGGGGCCAGGTACGTGTCATGCTTGACTAGCTTCTCCCTGTAATGAAACACAGGCAAGTACTTTTAATAAAAATTCATATAAAAACTGAGAGTTTTGCTTATTATAAACTGTAGATCCCTGATAAACTTGTGCTAAAATCAGATACAAAAATGAAAACAATTAAAATGGCACATGGATTCCCATGGAATGCAATCTAGCAATTCTAGATGTAAAAACCACATATAAAGCATTTTTAAAAGCAAATATGACTATCATCTCTATGCATAATGTAATTCTATATGCAAAATATGACCTTTACATGCTTCTTTTTAACAAAGTTATAATGAAGACATGCCTGTTGGACCCTTTACTATTGTACATTGGCAATTGAAGATTTTATTTAAGACACAATCTCTAGCTATTAGGAAACTTTTTAGAAATATAAGGTTCTGGTTTTTTTGTACAACAAAGAAATGAACCAATTCATTTCTTTGACCTAAACCTTTGACAAACACCCTGATGATGATTTCAATACACATTTACTAGAAATTCCCCTATTCCCATTATGTGGGGACTTATCATTCTTTTCCTAAAATTTAATGTCCAAAACTATATATTAAATGCTTTTGCAGTTCTTTTAGAAACCATTTACTTATGCATTTCTTGAATCTGTAATATATGACTTAAAATTTTATGTTATATTTTGCATCTCCATACCTTTCTAGCACCTCCTTGAAGCATTGCTCAGCCTGTAGAAATTTACCCTTACACTTTAAACATGCTCCCTTTAGAAGAATGACCAAGGAATAGTTGTCATGATAAAATGGATCTGCCTCTGTTTAAAAATAAAAAATAAAATGCCACTAAAATACATGCTTGCTTTTGTACATATATAAAAACAATATATATACCAACCAAAAATACATATACTTTTTTATGCCAAGTTCTTTTTTAGTTTACAATGAAAAGCCAACAATAAAAGCTTTCAACCTAAAAAAGTATAGTGGTAGATTATGAACTTTAAAAATATGTACATTACATGCTAAATTACATAAAGAGTATTCATAAGCTTTAAAAATGATGAACTTTAGAAGCGGACATACCTGAGCCCTTCAAGATTTTGTTTAATGTACTTTCTACTATGGTAAGTACTGGGTCTACCAATTCTTCTCGTTTTCCTAATATACTAAAACCATTCCACACATACACAAGTTCCTACAATATTCACAGTAATGATTCAAGTAACTACACTACTTGATTTTATTTGCAAAATTTCAATACTTTTTTATTTCACAAATAGTTATAGAATTACCCGTCAACATTATATATAAATAAAGCTCATACCAGTGCTGGTAACACTAAGTCTGTGTTGTGTTCCAGAATTCTTTTGACTTTGTGGACAGAGAATTTTTCAATAGGAATTGATTTACCAGCAATTCTCTGTTTTAATCTTGGCACATCTCTACAAAAAGATGAATTACTTTTAACATTCAGTTGAAAATTGTGTTGATAAGTGTAAAACAAGAGAAGACCACTGCCAATATTATTATTATAAACGAAAATAATGAATGAAAGAAATCATCAGAAAGTTTGAGTTAGTATGTAAAAAGAAAACTGCTACTTGTACTGATACCGTTTAAATTGATTCAATATCTTTTTGTGTGTAATGCATATATGATTATCATCCGCATTTACAGTACTCAGTTAAATAACTTGAGTATAGTAGCAAGTCCAAAATGAACTGGAGCAGTTTATCACAGTTATTTAGCAATGATTAATGGTAAACCTTGAGCTTTAGGAGTAATCCTGTAAACCATAACCTCTGTATTAAATGTTTCACTACATGTAACAACAATGTAGCCATGTTAATATGTACATTTAATAATACCTGAAACATGACTTACTTGAACAGAAGTTGTATGTGAGCCCTGGTCTCATCTGTCTGGTCATCACACATCATCAGGAATGCTGCTTTCTGGTATGTATAGGTGGCCTTACTCCAGCGACTCTCTTTACACAGTTTTTCTGCGTACTTCATGGCCATTAACCAGTCTCCTTTAAAACTGTTGTCAAAAGAGCTCCATTACAATTGTTTCATACAACTCATAATCATTTTATACATTTAGGACAACTTATATTGAACATACCAGTGACACCACATGAGCTCCCAATATCCTAAATGGTGAAACTGTCTCCACTCTTGTTGGCTTTCAATGGACTCATCAAACTTTACAATGGCCTAGACATAAAAATCCAGAAGTATTAACAATTCCTAATTACAAGTTTTTATTGAACTTGTTAAAAAACACATAATATATTGACAGCTTGCCTCATCAATGTTTCCTCGCACCTCCTCAATCCTCCCAGCAAAAAAAAGAAACAAGGCACCCTACAAACAGTAGACAGACAGATATAAATACTGTACTCTCCTAATCTCTATACATTTTCCAAATGCTTCAAATAATATCAATTTTTTTCATTATTTCTGAAGAGGTTAAACAAACAAAATGTAACAAAAAATAACTGGCATCATGAAAGGATACAAGAATCAAATTTTACCTTTGGGTACTGTTTTAGACATGGTTTTAACAGCTCTGATGCATAATTAATGTCACCATCTGCCAGTCCTGCAAATCAAGATTTTAAGATTTCAGTTATAAGTACATGTACATGTAGATACCAGATGGAGTGTTCAAAACATACTTTGGCACTGCAATCAAAATAAAGGGGCATAACTGTATGAGTGACGAGTCTAAAATAATTTGAGGCAATCTGGAAATTGTTTTGTGACTCAGAAATGGTATCTAAATCTTGAAATGTTACAAAAAAGATAATAAAGTAATCTTTAATTAGGAAAGCTAACATGTGCCTTTAGTATATCATGTATACTAGTACACAAAAATCTCACCTAAAATGTAGCAGACAACTGTGTGATATGCCATCATGATTATGGAACACAAAGGGCCTCGTAGACTATTGAGATCATAGCTGCCTTCTGATAGACACTTTAACCCATACATCTGTAGAAATAAAACATGTATCATTTATATGTACTGCATAATAAATTCTATAACAAATGTACAATAACTAAAGCTTTTTCTATACTTAGTATTAATATGAAATAGCTTACCGGGATATACATGTACATAATAATGTACCAAGTATTAAACTAAAAATATGTAGCAACTTTAGTTTAAATAAATAAACAGGTGCAATAATATAAACTTACCTTGTTTCCAGAAAATCCTACAAATTCTAAGAGCTTTAGAATTTTACTTGGTAATAATGAGATCATCTATTGAGAAAAAAAGAATCAAGATTTATTTTATGACATGGTAAACAAGAGTTTATATAATGAATTTGCAAATACTCTGCAATACATGCAGAAGTCTGGACTTGTTTCAATGTGAGTACTACATGTAGTATTATACTTACAAGGTTGAATGTCCCAACACCCATCTTCACACCAGTTTCAAAATGAGACTTTTGTTCTTCCTCTGAAAACTTTGATCTTTCCGTCATTTTATTGCATTCTCTGAAAAATAATAACACATGAATGCAGTTTGAAATTTTACAAGCAAAAAACTGGTCAAAATCTTCACTTTTTTAAGTATTTTAATGTTCCTCTTACTTGTAAATTTTGTAACATTCCCTGATTTTCAGTCCACCCTTGACAAAACTCAATAAATTTTCATCTTGAACAAAAGACAGTAATGCTCTCAGAAGAAGACATTCAGCATAGCACAGCTCAGCATGGATTTCCTCTACAGTAAAAAAAAGGATTTTACATGTAGAGATTAAAAATAAAATATACATGCATGTAGAAACTGGTATTTATAATGTGGTCATTGTGGAATATTGAGCATAAAGTGATACATACATGTAAAAAAAAACCAACCCAGGACAGAATATATATTTTTAAGATTGTGTCAGTTAAATTTATTACATGTCTCTTGTGTGGAGGGAAAAAACATCAGTAAAATTCTCTTGGAATAGGTTACATATTAAGTTCAAAGTCAACAAGCAATGTTGAGAGTTTGTTACCTTCGGTGAGATCATTGTAGATGGCCCTGGACCTGGTCTTGGAAAAACTCTCCAGCATGGAGAACTTGTGTCTATATCTATCACAGACACTGATGGCTTTCTTCAGAGCTTGGATAGCCTGTTCTATGTCTTGCTGGAAAAATTCAATCACTGTCATGATGCAAGTATCTACAAAGCTTTTACTTCAAATTATGAAGATATTGATTCACTAGTTTCAAGGCTGCTCATACAGAGACGCTGACATAAAAATACTAAAGCAGTAGCTCTGTCTAGCCACTCTAGGCTAAATGACCCTCACCTTGATCAGTAATTAATCAAGCACAGACACTTTTGACCTTGACATTGGCTTCTTCAGAAATTAAGTCATGACCTTCAACATACCTGGCCATGGTGCATATGGTAGATATCAAAAGGGAACAGACAGAAGACAATAATACAATACATTGCTTTGGGTTAAATAAGGCGCGAGATTAAAGAATAAGCATTTAGACTTTAAATGCATGTATCAGGACATAAGTGTTGTTGATGATGAGGTTACTGAGAACAAGGATATTTCCTTGTGGTGTTAAATTCAGGAAACACTGTAAGGAAAGATTATATTTCTGAGACATGAACATGTTTCTTTTTTAGAATTGCTATGTGAGTCAGTACAAGGATCATGGGAGATTACTTTCTTATCTAACACTTTACCCCTTGGGTAAATTTCCTTTAAAGTACAAACAACTTATTTAAATTGAACGATTTTCATCCATTTTTTGGCTCTAAGAAGTAATACATGTAATTTTGAAGAATTAAAGAGACAAAATTGATTAAAGAATGTTGCAATAGTTTAGCTGCTGAAAAGATCAGTAAAAATTTCCCCATAACACAACAATTCATCAAATAATGCAGGGATTCTCATCATACAGTTGAGTGAATTAATAATTTGTCCGATTCTCAAAGCATAGTTGAGTGAATATGTTGTCAGTGTCACATGAATATTTGTCATTTTCACTCAAGTTAAAAAAAAGTTACTTAATTACAATGTAGAAAATGATAAATATCACATGTGTACTACTTAATACATTATCATTTCTGTAACTATATATAGTAATAAACAGCTGGTGAATATCAATATAGGCACACCCACCATGTCAAAAGTCATGACAGCTTGTATGTACAAAATGGTGCTATAGCCCAGGGCATGGTACATGCTTCTGTCAGCGCTGAAAACAAAGAGCAAAAAATCAATCATCACACAAACATTTCAATGAAAAGTAATCTATGATTAACTAAACAAAAAATGTTTGTGAACATATAATTATGGTACATTCATTTTCCAAGATATTGGTCAGATACTACTTGTATATATGCAGTACAAGCATCATATAATTGGGTATAGCAAAAACCTTGTGGAAATACTTTGGTATTTCTTGGGTGATCATCACGTGCATGGAATATGCTTGTTAAAATGGTCAAAAAACATTTGACATCATTAAGGTACTCCTTAATATATACAGATGTATAGGTAGAATGGATAACCTAGCTTAGACCTGAAAATCACTGGGAGTCATGCACCAACTTATCAAGGCCATTCAGTGTGTCCAGTTTAATAACATTAAAACAAATGATTGGACAATATTTGTCATTTTTTTTGATAGAGTTATAGCAGAATACTTATAAAGTTATAGTATCTTAAATATGAACTTACTAAGGTTCCATTCGGTCTTTAGCCTCTGAGAATCTGTTGTTGAGAAACAGATGAAGAGCCACCCTGGTTTGATCAATCATGGAGGAAAGGGTCCAGTCGTCAGGCCTAAGAGAGGAAATCAGTAAACTCTGAATATTGGTTCATAAATAAACCACAAGCACATCTTAATTGTATAATGTATTTTCAGAACTACTGATGGGGGAATGGAGGATTTCTTTTCACAAATAAGCAGCATAGCAAATAATAAAATGTAAAAAATAAAATGGGGCTAATTTAAATCAGAATGTCCTTTCTTTGTTAAAATTTGTCCTCTAATTTTTAGAGTTCAGGAAATGCTGTGACTCATGTTTTTAGGGAAATACAGTAAAATTTTGTACATTGGACATCAAATGTAACAAGGGTGAAAAGTTGAGTCTCAAACCTGTGGCCTCTATTGTACCATGCCACTGTTCTAACCACTGAGCTATTATGTTGGCGGACACACCAGTTAACCCAGTGACATACATATCTTTTTAATAATTGAACCCCAACCCTATCCCATAATTGGCCATGGGAAATAAGTAGCAATACTTATTTTACATTTTGACTAGAGTAGTACGTAGCATTTATAAAACACTCTTGGTGTATCAAATAATCTGAACAATAAATGTTTTACGGCACAAGGATATAAGAAAACTCTTGAAAACAATAATCTGGAATGTTGATATGTCTTTAAATTCAAAAAAAGGAGTAATTACGGTTAACTTTAATCAATATAAGAAATGAATTACTGTAAAAATTCAACCTACATGGGCAAGGTCTCCTTTGCATCTTCAAATTCCTGCAAATATATGTGAAACAATGTAACATTATTTTATGATCACTGACAGTCAATTTGGTCAACCTCCAGGAAGTAATTACGTGTCAGACTGCTGGAGCTGACATTTAAACACTGTCTGAATAATTTGACATTTGTTTTAGAGTTTGTCATTGTAACAATGAAAGATTACAGTGACCCCTAATTAGCCCGAGGAGGGGGGGGGGGGAGTCTAATAAGGGGGTCTGTTGGTCCTCCCCTGGAAAATTTTTTAAATTTACATTGCAGGGGGTGGCATCTGGGACCTCTCTAGGCATATTTTGACCTGATTTGTTCTCATTATGACACTTTTTAGGAGCCCATTTTGCAAAAAAAAAAAAAAAAAAGAAAGAAAAAAAAAAGAAAATCTCACAGGAGTAGCACATGCACAGCCTATCCATCTGACTTCCTTGATTTTTGTACTTTGTTGTAAATAAACTTAAAGATTTTTCAAAAAAAAATTTGTTGCATTATTGTAGCAGTTGTATACCTTGTTTGGAAGACTAAAGAGTCTGATTGTCTGCAGCTTATAAA
This sequence comes from Magallana hongkongensis, assembly GCA_016163765.1. NCBI lineage: Eukaryota > Metazoa > Mollusca > Bivalvia > Ostreida > Ostreidae > Magallana > Magallana hongkongensis. The sequence goes on from WFKH01007768.1 coordinate 24,956,502, forward strand.
GTAGATACACGTATTATCACAATCATAAAAAATCTGCAAATTTCATTGAAATCCATTTAGAAATAATAGGTACCCACCGGTTATTCTTTGCTAGAAAAAAATATGACACACAGCTATAGACTGACTAATGAATCTGATTTTATTTTGTACTTCAGTTCATCATTAGCCCTATGTGTGCGGCCACCCAACATACTGGGTCTGGAATGGCCGACATTCTTGAGGGGCAACCCAACATGTTGGATTTGAGAAAGAAATTGCCACTTTGTCACTTTAACCTCAAATTAAATTAAAACAGCAAAGTGTTTTGTTTGTGAATAAATAAAATTAGAGACAATGAATGATTTGTGTAAAGAATGAAAAAGCTAAGCCTAAATAAAAAAAAAAAAAATAGCATGAAAGACCAATTTAAATTTGTCATCTAATTTTGGAAACAGGGAAATTCCGTGCCATTATTAATCTCTAAACAATCGGTTCGTCAATTCGTCTATATTTTGCTTCGCTGCCATCGCCCATGCCTCATATAAAACCAAAAATGAGAAACACTTAGTAAATCTTGAACCAGTCCAATTGTGATTCTGGAATCATCACCGCATTTTAAAGACGGGATTGGTATATTATAAGAAAAGCGTCAAATGACAACGATTTTATGTTTGAGTTTTTACATTCATTACGTTTAATAAAACAAATGTGATAACCTAAGACCTCTACTGTAGTCTTAATTTTTCTTTACATGATCATACTAATTGCTGAAAGTTAAGTAAACGGTGCCATTGTGAAAATAGGTGGCAAAATCGCCTGTCGCTGGCACTTAAGGACGACGGACCTAATTCGCTTTGCACAGATATATCGCGCACCTAAAAGGTGTGATTGTTACGAACATCGAATTCTCAATATTACGTCACAATCACTAAAACTCAATGAAAAATCGCTTATGACGCAATATATAGCTGTTCAACGTCATCAATACACACTTTAATATTGCATGTAGTGGGTGACCTTGCTTTTTATATAACATGCGGAAATACGCTTTTCAACATTTCTTAACATGCACAAATTTTGTTAGGGGATGTCAAAGTTCTGTAGTGAGTTTTATATTAGCTCACGATATTTATAAGCATCTACATAGATTATTTAACAGAGTTTGAGCCAGTGAACAAATCATTTACATTCCGATCTGCATCAATACTTGTATCGAAAAAATATAGTAAAACCGTCCCTGTGCTTAAGGTAAGGTTTGCGGTTACAGGGAGATAACTCACATATTTTCATTGTGACGTAGCACTAAATACCCTTTATTTCAGCTATGACGTCAAAATTTATATGACGTCATAATTGGTGTAAGGTTTTTGTTATTTCCCGGGGTTTTGTAGTTTCATTGAAAAAGTAACAGAACACAAGCATTTTATTAATTTCTACAAAAACGAAGTCTGCATCATATAGTTTTGAATAGTGTTTTAGAAACACCAGATTACACATATACTAAGTTAGGTTTTTCCTGAAATCGGTGGACTTAGAAAGGTTTCAAATTAGATGTTTTCGTTTATAAAATAGTAGTTCAAAATGATGACTTTTGGTTTTCAATGACATGCCATGTCTTTTTGCCTGGAAAAATTGTCAGGAATAAAAACAAATTTCTTACGGAGATTTATAATGGGAAAATCTGACTTCTTTCTTCATTCAAAAGTTACTCAGAACACTTTGCACAATTTTTGAACTTTATCATCCGGGTATTTTCTTTTTTCTTGTCACTAGCAATACAAAATTCCTGTAGACTTATTATTTCTAGCTGTATATTGAAATCGTACAAGCTAGAGGGGGCATTTCAAAAGACAAATCTTGGGATTTTTTCATACTTCTGAATGAACATCGGTTGAACCTTGAGGTTAAAATTACGCATAATGTGATGCAAGGATATCACGGGACACAGTGAAAGTGCCAGCATCATGGTCCCAAAACTCCCAATATTTATGTAGCAAATTTATTCTTAGTACTAATTAATATTCAGATTATAAAGTGTTATCTCTTCTTATCAATTTCCCATTTACCGTTAGCCTTATCTATCGCTATGCGAGATCCTTGATTACCTTTTAATTATAGTGATAATTAGTTAATTGCCTGAACAGTTATAATTATTTAATATTATGTATTGCCTCCCTGCGCTGAAGAGGTAGATTTTCACTCCCCACACTGAGGAGGTACTGTTTACTATAAAAGGGCAGTGTAGTAGTAGCAGTGGGGCAGTGTAGTAGAAGTAGTAGAGCAGTGTATAAGTAGTTGCAGTAGATAACAAATAGATTTGGATTTATACATACATGATGTTCTTATGTGGATTATTCTCTTATGATGTGTGGATTATTTCTTGTGTGAATTGTGTGGATTGTTTCTTATGTGATGTGTAGACTTTGTGCGTAGATATGTAAATAAATTAGTAAACTCAACGACTTTTCCATACAAGGATTTCAAACATTCATATGGACCAAAGTTAAATGTGTTGTAACTCGGCAATGTTCAGTCCGCACGCTCGGCGGAAAACATGCGCTACAACTGTGATAATAATGTGCACAATACTGTGCACAATAATGTGATGCAAGGATATTACAGGACACAGTGAAAGTACCAGCAATCATGGTCCCAAAACTCCCATATATATGGGAATATTTACCTTTTTAATGAAAGGGATTCAAATGTTTATATTTCAAGAATACTTAAGCATTACCCTCTCACTAACCTCCTGTTATGTTACAACTTGTTTAAAATAGATTGCTTATATATTTAACATTTGGACATTTAATTCAACATGTGGAAACTTATTATGTAACCTTAGTAATCCCCCGGTTACATAGTGACCAAGTAAAAATTTATATATTTTCCTTCTCCCGATGATATTTACTGTACCGAATGTGTAACCGTTCTTGATTGAGTTTAAAAGAGTTATGTTATGGGTATGTAAGGCGATGTCCACTTGAAATAGTAACAATATAATATTGTATTATTTATTTGCATCGCGATATCAATCGAGAAACAACCAATGTTTTTACGAAAAGCAAGGTGTAGTGTGGCAAATAGTCAAACAGAATAAATTATTTAACAAAAATTATGAAATAGATCTCATACTTTATATACAAATAAATACACCACTGTACCTCGTCTCCAACGTCGGTCCCTTCGTCTGCCATCGTTGTTTGCCTTGCAGCCATCGCAGCTATGAATTTCCGATTTCCGAGCCCGATCTAAATAGTTTTTTAATTGACATGTTTGGTGAAATTCTATGATTTTATAAACAAAATTAATTAATACTGAAAACATAAAATGACAGAAAAGTTCAATATAACATTGATATCATAAACCGTAAAAGAAAATTTCTCTATCCTGGTACATGTATTACAAAAGTATGATGGCATACTTCTCTCCCTTGTGTTGCAAGTTTCTATCAAATATGTCGACATGCAAGATTGTTATGTCAACATGCAACATAATAAGGTTCACATGCAAGAAAATTCCAATTAGATCAAAATTATAATTTTTTTAAATACCAAATTTCGCCCACATATGTGACTTCCAACATGCTACATGTAGATGCTACTTATATCTATGTCAACATGCAACCTATTTATCAGTTTATGTTGACGTGCGAGATAAATATGATAAACATGCAACTTTTAATGTCGACATGCAACTTATTTATGTTGACATGCAACTTATTATGTTGACATGCAACTTATTTGTGTCGACATGCAACTTATTTATGTCAACATGCAACTTATTTATCAGCATGTTAAGGTGGTGTGGGCATGTGGATAAAAATACATTATAATCAAAATACTTTCATTGTTTTAGAATTTTCAAATTTTCCAAAATTTGACCAAAAAATATCTTTGAAAAATTATTGGAAAGGTAAAAATTATAAAACCCCCAGCGGGATTCGAACTCATGACTTACAGATTTGTAGTAAACACTAATTAACCAATTGCACTACGCTGTTAGGTAACAATTATGGGAAAGAAAAGATTTATGAAATTACACTTGATCTTATTGTTTATTTCGATAGCAAGTATGAATATGGAGGTGTCCCATGCCATCATACACCCCCATCATACGGCTCTTCCGAACGCGGAGCAGTGTTTAGTTCACACGGAAAAGCTAAGGTCTTTAACTTTCCTTCAAACTCGCTCATAAAATGTTAAATTCAAATTTCTTTAAGGTCTATAATTCATAAAGGATGATTAAGCTTTCAAATGGTACAAAATTTTAACAAATCGAGAAAGAAACCTTTCCGCTTTCGGTGTTTAAACATCAAAATCGTCGATAACTTTTGCAAACAAAAATTTTAATTAACAAGTGTGACCGCTGAACGCCATTTCAACGCAATTTTTAAGAATACAAATCTGTCAAAATCACAAACCTACATTCTATCCAATTTTCAAGCCATTATCTTAACTTTGTAATGAATTATTAGCGTTTAATAGGAACAGGGTCGATAAAAATTGGATCGTACGAACGTGGAGCTAAAATTGTATTTGCTCTGCAGAACACGGAGCATGGACCTGTAGAACGCGGAGTCTTTACATACAACAATCATATTATTAAACAGACATATACCAATGAAAATATCAAAGAAATGGCACAAAAGCAATTATTAGTTTAAGTTTGAAACCATGAAAACCAAATTTTGAAGAAAAAAACCCCATCATATCATCATAGTTTGTAGTCCAACTTGGAGATAGGGCTGCGTTCAAGATCGTAGAAGCTAGCCTAGCCGCTAGGTCGTAGATTCAACGGATGCAGGTTTAGCCGCTAGGTCTCTGATTTGAAATTGGAAATATTCAACTCAAGACTTATTACATCGGCATAAATTGTTAATTTCAAGCGGAAACATACATGTTAAAATTCACAATAACTTATAGGATGAACAAAATATCACAAGATAAGATAAATTTCTTGTTTGTTACAAAGTGGTTACTAAGCTAGGTAGCCATCTTCAATTTAATGCTTAGCATTAAAAATTTAGGCTATATACGAATATCTACGTAGTTGCTAGGTTGGCTTACCTTTCAACAGCGTAGCTGCTCCGTAGCCCTACGTACATGTAGCTGCTACGATCTTGAACGCAGCCCAGTTATATCATTACATGTACATAAATATCTACGGTTTTATTATGTCCGTGTCATGTCAATTTCGACTTTTACCGTTTTATAGTCCATTCGCAGAATTACACAATATCTAAAATGCATAAAAAAAATCAAAGAATCACACATCCCTTTATTGATAAATTTTGTTTTAATTATGATTAAACATTTAAAAGTTTTAAATGCACTTTAGGTATCACACCGGTAATTGTTTTCACTATATAACACTATAGAGGGAAAAAAATTCTTAAAAATCAGTTTGTATTTCTCATGACAAAATATTCGGAGGAAATGTTATTTGTTACCTATCTCATCAGCTAACACCATAAAAAGGGCACACGATACGGCATTTTCTCAAAATATCTAGCTTCAAACAGGTCTACCCTCAAAACCACGTGTTTTCTGTTTGTATGTAAACAGACTGCACACTCCCAAGGAAGCTGCTGCATGTGCCCTGAAAGAAGTAGTCCCTGTGAAAAAAGATCATCATCTAACAAAATACATGAAATATCCTTCTCAGTGGTACAAAAAGTTTTTAAACTGAGTAAAGGAAAATGTAAAAATGCAGTCAAGGAAAAAAATAATTCTGAAGTATATATGGAACTACAATTGAATAAGTTCATTTTGATTGGTCGATTACCGGTGTGATACCTTTAACACATCTAATTACAACATTTGAAGGAATAACATCTTCGTGTATTTTTGTTTGGTAAATAAATTTTCCGTTGTTTTCATTCAACCAAAGTTCTCTATATTTCAGAAGTTCGTTTCCATGGTTTTCGATGCAATGGTCTATTATATCTTTCAAATTTTTTTTTTGATAGGAAGTAATAGCATGCAAACCGCTAGCTGCAGGTCTGTAGCTCCCGGTCTGAAAAAATTCGGATATTTTTAGACCGGGAGCTACAGGCCTGCAGCTAGCAAACCGCTGCATCTATCATATGTGCTACAATAGAAAAAAAAAAATACACATTTAGACATATATTTATTCAATGATATCTGGGCACTACAAGTGATTAAACATGCCGATTTTATACAGGTTGGTCCATCTCAATATAAAAAAGTCGCATTTTGTACAAATTGTCACTTATGGGAACTGTTTAATAGAAAGGACAGATAAAACACTTAAATTTGGATATTATAAACAAAACTTTCCTCCGCGTTCAGTCAGTTTCATTTCAACATATTCCTCAAGTTCAGCAGAACCAACATCCGCGTTCGTACGATCCAATTTTTATCGACCCTGTTCCCTTTAAACGCCCATAATTCATTACAAAGTTAAGATAATGACTTGAAAAATGGATAGAATGTAGATTAATGATTTTGACAGATTTGTATTATTAAAAATTGCGTTGAAATGGCGTTGAACGGTTACAATTGTTACTGAAATATTTTGTTTACAAAAATTATCGACGTTTTTGATGTTTTAACATCAACAGCGGAAAAATTTCTTTCTCGATTTGTTAGAATTTTGTACCATTTGAAAGCTTAATCATCCCTTTATGAATTATAGACCTTAAAGAAATTTGAATTAAACATTTTATGAGCGAGTTTGAAGGAAAGTTAAAGACCTTAGCTTTTCCGTGTGAACTAAACACTGCTCCGCGTTCTGCAGAGTCCTCCGCGTTCGGGAGAGCCGTATGATGGGGGTGTTAACATGCACTTTATTTATGTTGACATGCGAGATAAATAGGTTGACGTGCAACTTATTTATATTAACAAGATGCACGTGGACATACTGATCTCGCATGTTAATACAACCTGCATGTTGACATAAAAACATTTGCATGTCAACATAAATTAATCTGCATGTCAACATATTTATTTCGCATGTCAACAAAAAAAGTTGCATGTTTACATTTATAAGTTGCATGTTGGCATAAAAAGTTGCATGTCAACATAAATAAATTGCCTGTCAACATAAATAAGTTAATATTTATCTCGCATGTCAACAAAAATAAGTAGCAAGTAGCATGTTTGGAGTCAAATGTGGATGATATTTTAATTTTTTTTAATTTGAGATTTTAAATAATTTTGATCTGATCGCAATTTTCTTGCATGTCAACATAATTCTGTTGCATGTTGGCATGATTATCATGCAGGTCAACATATTTATCTCGCATGTCGAGATCTTTGATGGAAAAATAACTTGCACACAAGGGGCAGAAGTATTCCATCATACAAAAGCATATAAGTATCATTTTTAATAGAAATAAGAAATAAAAGGCGTCATAGGCGTAAGATGCCTTATATCGCAAAAATAAAATGCATTTTACATGTACGCTATCAAAGGTGTAATGACATAATTGATAATCGAAAGGCGAAAAACTTAAAAGCTTAAGAACGAATTTTAGCGCAGAAACCCGTAAAATTGAATATTGAAGCAAGTTTGTTTGAAGAACTGTTAAGTTAAGTTTTTGATTAAACCATAATCATTGAAGACAGAGTATGACCACAACTTAAAATGGGGTTTAGTGGTACACGATAAAAAGAATAATAATGATGGTTACGAAAGGTGTAATTTGAGAAAAAAAATACATTAAGTATATGAAGTTTTTATATCTTCATACTCATAGCGACAAGTAGTACGTATGTGCGATCGATATAACGTTACATTACATGAGAATTTATAAAGGTTTAGTTATTTCAATGAGGGATCACGAACTTCGAAGGGGTGGATCAACATTATGGAGCTCAGAATTAAATACAGAAATATCAAATAAAAATCATTTCAAAAAGTGTGAAATTAATATTAAAACTAACCCATATATAAAAGTTGCAAATGGAGCCACCCAGCCTCCAGCCATTTATTAAGGGAAGGGGGAAATAGGGTTTAAATTGTACCGAAAAATCAGCAATATTAATCTAGCTTATGAAATTTTAAATTAAAAAGCAGGCCTGTGCATTAAGAGTCCTTTCTTATTGCATGCATTTAATATGTTCATGAACAAGACACCTAGCATCGTTTTCGAAGGTGGGTGGGGGAGACTTTCCCCTAAAAATCTTGACAAGTGACACCCTCAAAAAACACAAAACCAACAAAAAACAAGATATACACAATCTTCGCCAAAAGCTCCAAAATCCTTATTCATGGTAAGAGGATATTAATCCGTTTTCCATAGTTGTTTGTTGGGAGCGGAGTGGACCGAAAGCCTTTGGATTTCAAAGATTGGAGGAAAAAGAAAGTTACAACGCATCCACGGATTTATTTCTCGCGTTTTGATGTCTTTATTTGTAATAAACGCACCTGTCTTATTATTGCGCTATTTAAAATTCTTCATGGGCGTAATATATTTCCTTATCTAGCGTTATAACACTTTGTGAAAAGTTGTTATTACGCTTTCGCGGACTTGTTCGGTCTAATTTTCATTTGTCCCATATCAGCGTAAGCCGAAATGGGCCGGTCATATGACCGGCTTAAACGGCGAATTGGCAAATGAAATAAACCGGTGTGAAATAAAATGAAGGAGCACAAGTAAAGTATCAAAATCGTTAAAAAAAAGCCAGGAAAACGCCAGATATTTCGGACTGGTAACCATGGTAATAGTCTGAAATATCTGACGTTTTCCTGGCTTTTTTAACGATTTTGATATTTTACATGCCAGGAAAACGTCTGAGAACCGGCGCCGGCCATTACGAAAACTGGAAAATCACCGCCTCCAATTGGAAGCGGCATTTTAGGCTCGGTATTTAAACTAAAAAATACAGCTTAAAATATAATTTTACTGCACATTTTGATAATCACACTGATAAACAATAGTGTTGTTGACCTATTTTCTCGCGAGATTTTAAAAATGCACGAAATCAAAACAAATCTCAACAGTTCGATAGAATGTGTTCAACAGCCTGTTTATGGGATGTAAGGACCCATAAAAGCGATATTAGTGAGCAGTAAAACCATCGTTTTATTAATAAGTTGTGAGTGAAACATTGATTCAACTCGTTAATATTTAACATCGAGCCGAGAATGCCGCCTCCAGTTGGAGGCGGCGAATTTCCAGAGTTTTCGTAATGGCGCCGGTTAATTCTGACGTTTCCTTGGCATGTAAAATATCATTAAAAAAGCCAGGAAAACGTCAGATATTTCGGACTACCATGGTAACAGTTGTAACAAGTCAAAATTATATATAAAATTATTTTTCATCTCATTACATCATATAACCGTGAGCTTTTCGCCATACTTGAAAAATAAAACCCACCCCAAAACGGCGAATTCCACGCCGGTCTTTTCAAACCGGTGAGATCGGCGTAGCCGGCGAACCTTCCCAGGTCAAATGAAGCAACAATAAGCCGGGTTACCAAAGGTCAATCGGCGCATTCGGAGTACGCCGGTTTGACAAATGAAGTCCTTTCAGATAGACCTTAGAACCTTAGACCTTGGACTTTCGGTAGGACGTAACTATTTATTTCTTGCATCAAAACAAGTTTAAAATGACGCTGGTTTCGAGTGAAATATGCATAGATTGCGTAGTCTAAGTCCAAAAACCAGACAAATCTCATTGGGGTCGGAACCCGGGGGGGGGGGGGGGGG
>WFKH01007768.1:24968632-24979280 GCA_016163765.1 Magallana hongkongensis
ATCTTCAGTCAAATCTCTATCATCCATGAATGTTTCGTGTCTTAATCACTTATAGTTTTTGAGATCTCGCGGGTACAAAATTTATTTTAATAAAGCTACTTGAGATATTTGAGATGTCTCACCGGAAGTAGAATTTTTCTGTTGATTAAACATCGCTTAGATGACATATATAAAGATTTATACTTATAGATTCATTCTATGTAAAATAGATTAAATACGTAAAAAAATAATTTTTATATTACTTCCGGTGACGACCGGAAGTTACGACGAACAAAACAAAATAGTTTAAACACATCTACACATACAGGTCTATCATCCCACAAAGTTTGAATGTAAAAGTCCTTGTCGTTTCTGAGATCTCGTGGAGACAAGCTTTTTTGTCGTGGGACAGGAAACGGACGACCGGAAATACATTTTGAGAAAATGAAAAAAACGCCTCGAGATATTATCATTCTCTATCAGTCCTAAAAATTTGGAGAAAATCTATCCAGCCATCTCTGAGAAATCTTCTGGACAAAAAATGGGAAAAAAATAATAATAATAATAATAAAAAACATTACAATCACTATAAGGTCTTCCGTTGGAAACGGAAGACCTTAATAAGAAAGAAAGAAAAAACCTTACAATCACTATAAGGTCTTCCGTTGGAAACGGAAGACCTTAAAAATATGGCAAACTAAGAACTTATATTCCACTTTCAAAAATAACTGTCTCAGCATTGTCAATAACTATGATCAGAGGAAAAATATAACTAAACTCCGCATATCTGCACATCAATTATATATTGAAAGGGGAAGATGTACAGGACTTCACCCTAAAGTTAGAATATGTTCTCAATGTAATACGCAGGAGGTTGAAGATGAACAGCATTTTTAATTATTTGTCCAAAATATAACAATGAAAGGTTGCAATTAATAGAAACAATTTCAAAAATTAACCTACATTTCTCTTTTTTGGCAACTGCTGAGAAACTGATATGGATATTGAATAATGAAAATAAGGAAATTTTATGCTTACTTGGAATTTTTTTTTTTTGAAAATGGTAAAAGAACCAATGTATAGATATGTCTGTCATTGTACATGTACATTAATGTACATGCATACTTTCTTCAAATTTATATGTAAAATATATCACAATTTTAAAAAAAGCCGTTCAAATGTATGTATACATGTATGATAATGTTATCGTATAACATATCTGTATTGTCTTATGATCATATTGACATTCATTTGGACACTTGACACCGATATTGTCTATGACCATTGATACTTAATACAAAGTTCTTAATATAACCGTATATAGAAAAAAATGAAACAACTTATATTGTAAAATAATATCTATAACGTTATACATTGAAATTGATTGGTCAATAAAACATCTTGTATCTTGTATAGGATCCAAAGTATTACATTTCCTAACTGCTCCCATCAGAATAAAGAACAAGACATACGTATCTAGCAATCTATGCGAGGAGAGAGAGAGAGAGAGAGAGAGAGAGAGAGAGAGAGAGAGAGAGAGAGAGAGTTACGCCCCTTTCTTTTGATCTTGCAAGATTGAGGTAAAATAAACATCATAATAAATATTACGACTTCCGGTTGAAAAAAAAGCTAGTAAGCAAAAACAAAAATACTGCTATTTTCTGGATATGACATCTGATTCCAACTGTAATATCATTGAGCATTTGAATAGAGATTTTGAAAAATGGCAAGAGAAAGACAACTCAGACTTGATTTACTTGTTAGAGGTAATAAGTCCTACGTTTTCCCATCTTTCCCACAAAGCTACTCCAATGCACCACCATCCTTTTTTGTTTTTGCTTGGTTTACACTCGGTGTCAAATTGCAACAATATAAACCGAAACAAACCATGCCTTTGTAATGACAATATTTACAGTTTGGATCAACCAAGTGATTAAAACGATGGCAAAAAACATTTTGACACTTTTTTGTCTTTGCTGTCATTCCCTTTTTATCTCTCTGGTGTATATCATGCATGGGTTGTATGTATGTGTAATGTATGTAGACTATAGACAAATTATTCATACATTATTTTATAGCTTAGTTTGCAATGATTTTGTTCAAACTATTTTTTTCATTAAAATTATTTTTGCCTTACTGAAATGGTTTGTGAATTGTTGTCAGTGTTAAATTATTAGAATAAATCTTTTTCTGATATTGACAATAGACCCCTTCATGGTAACTGCAGTACTGGTCTTTTGCAGGGCAAAATGGCATAGTTTGGTGAAATATGACTTAACGCTAATTGTTTAATCTACGTCATTTAATTGTCTACTTACTTAAACTTCGTCAAAATTTATCAATTTGCCCTGGAAGAGAGCAGTTCTGCAGTTACTGTGAAGGGGTCCATCTTTCAAAACAAGGTATATAAATGTGGTGGTAAATGTGTGCAGAAATATTATGCATGTTACATTTTATCATTATCTCATGTGATATTATGTAATGTTGTATTAGGTCATGCTCTCTGATTTCAAATACGTGTAAAGTAAATTTAATTATATCCTTCTGAGTTATAAAATTTAACGGTGTTGTTCACACCCAAGAGTTATAACATACATTTATTGCATTAACATAATTTAAATTGACAGTGCATTTTTATCTTTTTTTCTAGAACAATACAGATGAGAATGGTCATGTTGTGCTAGTGTTGCTGCTAGCAAGTGAACATGAATTCAAACTCCATATACCAATTAGTGAGTGTAATAGATTCATGTTTACATAATTTATGTTCATAATTGATTTTATCTATGGATGACTGCAATAAGTTTTCTGTCAAGTTCTACTGTGACATAGTATTCCAAGTTTGCATCAACTGAAACTCTTGTTGCTTGTTACATGTGTGATGGTCAGACTGGTTCAAATACTGGCGCTCAGTTGGTAGAGCACCTGACTAGGGATTCAGAGGTCCCGAGTTCAAATCCTAGTCCGGTCCACTATTATTTCTCCCATCACTTTACATTTGGTGCTGTGCCAACCCCTGGAACTGACAGTTTAACTCCTGCCAGGGGAAAGAGCATGAAGTGATCATCGATGCGATGATCATTTAAGGGGGAAGAATGTGAAGGTCAAACTGGTTCAAATACTGGTGCCAGATAGATCAGTTGGTAGAGCATCTGACTAGAAATTCAGGGGGCCCCAGGTTCAAATCCCTGTCTTGTCCGTCATTATTTCTCCCATCCCGTAACTCATGTCATGCACTGTTGTATGAGAAAAATAATCCTCCTTTGTGAATCAGAGAAATATCAAATGGACTCAAAGAACAGAAGACTTAACTTAGTTATAGGTATTTGAATTGCATATCTTATGTTCTCCAATAATTACATGTACATACTCATATGTCATTGAATGAATCTTTTAGATATCCAATCAAATATTCCTATTGCATTGTAGACTCCTCACATATCCTAGCCTTTTTTATGAGCATTTTAGAATATACATTATTTTCTTCTTTGTTATTTAGATTACCCAGACGGGGCCACACCTTTTTATGTTGAAGCTGATTCCTTGATAAGTACATGGAGTAATAGTCTTAATGAGGTAAAGTTATGAGAAAGTCAAAATTACTCTCGGTCTCTAGATGATTCTTTCTAATTTGGTTGTGTATTGAAACCTGAAGCAGAAAAGGGGGCGTTTCAATACAGAAAAATCTGGACTTTTTTCATTCTAGTGGATGAACATAGTTTGGGCACAAAAGTATTTATGATTATAGAAATATTAAGCTAGAAGTAGTGGAATCAGAACTTTGGGACAGAGTTTAGTACATGTACATTGTAAATACATGTTCTTAAAATACTGAAATTTGGTAGATTTCATATTCTTCAATTTTAATGTTTTTTTAAAAGATTCTGAAAGAAGCCACACAACCCTTTTTACTTGAAGAAGTTCTCAACAAGTAAGTACATGTATTGATATGTAAAATTCAGTGGTTCGGTCTATGATACATATATTGAAGTTTACTATCTATCAAGTTGACTACTGTATTATTTTATAAATTAAAGCATTGTAAATCTCTTATGCAACTTGTTGTAGAGGGGATTTGTAGCACCTCAAACTGTGTAAAGGGATGTGGATTTGTTGATATTGTTTGTGTGTTTGTGAGTGGATGAAAAAAAGCTTGTGGGCAAGATTGAAAGAGAACCGTAGGACTAAAAATAATCAAATTTGGCACACAGTAATGTATTTGTAATGATTCAAACTCTATTAATTTCCAAAGTTATTGGTGAATCACAGGATGAAACGGTGCCATTCAGTCAACTGAAATGTGATTGAAAGGTTACTGACAGGTGACTGAATGGCATAGCTACCGTATGCCATTCAGTCACCTTTCCAGACCTTTCAGTTAACATTCAGTTGATTGAATGGCAGAGCTTCATCCTGTGAATTAAATGTGGAGATACCCAGCATAATCGAGAAATGATTACTTAAATTCTATTTGTGAGTTAATAGTACAGCACAATAGGCAAATGAGTTACATTGAGTCAAAGTGATTACCATGCATTGTCAAGGAAAGTATTTTGATGAAAGGTGAGGTAATTTTTAAAAAAGAGCACTTTTTGTTATGAAGTTGAGAAGGGATGCTTTTTATGGTGGTGCTCTTGTTTACCGGGTATATATAATCGATACTGTGCAGAGGAAACCATGTTCTTAATCTAATACATATATTCAAAATGTGCTTTGATCATGCCTTGCACACTGTATGGCCTAGATCCATCAAATCAGTCATAAATAACACTGCTAAGAGTTTTAAGTTAAAAAGTATAAAAAAAAATATGGTATAAAAATTGTTTTTAAAGACTTTGTGATTTCGTATCCCATCCAATTATTTGACTCTTGAAAACTCTTTTGAGTCTGGTAAACTTCAAGTTCTTTAGAGTCACCAGTGTATTTTTAATCTGGACTGAATATCATACATGTATTTGGGTAAATGTGTCTTTTCTGTTTTAGTGCTGTTGATTTATACAACAAACAAAAAGCCCCCAAAAGTCCATCAACATCTGAGGCAAGTATCAAACCTTTGACTGATTCTGTGTGGTGTACATTTATGATGAAATGAATAAACCTATGTAATGCTTTAGCCCTCCTTTTATCTGATACATGTACTAAGTACCTGCCCTAGATACTAAGTACCTTCCCTATATACTAAGTACCTTTTCCATTTGTTTATAGGAGGAGCTGAGTGATGAGGAGATGGAAGCCGTTTCTGATGATGAGGAGGAACAAGAGGTAAAAATATAAATGTACCGTAACACATTTGATCACCTTAACTACTATATTTGAACGTTCAAAAGAAAAAAATTCATAATATACATGTGTATTATGCAATATGGAATACTGATAAAGATAGATGAAGATAACAGCATGTCACAAATTCAGTGGATAACAGGAAAAATCACTGTTAAAAAAAACCCCCCAAATTAATATAATTTGCTTTTCTTGTAGACTATCATTTTGGCTGATGATGATGCATTCACAACAGAATGGGAGTTGAAAGTCGCTCGTAAAAAGGTGCCCTTGAAACCGTTTCTTGCTTTTCATTTTCTTGTCCGTAGAATTGACCTTGCCAATGAGATATATATTCTTATTTCTATATCAATCACTTGTATGCTATGCTTTATTATAATATGTGATATGCGTAAAATATTTATAGAAACGATGGGCACAAAAAGAAGCTGAGTTGCGAGAGTCCATGAAGCTGACAAATGATCCTCACTCAATGGGAGCAGGTAATATTTGTTAAAATCATATGTTAATTGGTTATTCATCAATACTAGTAGATACATGTAAATGTAATCTCAGTGCATTAGGTATGTTACTAAGAAAACTTAATAACATAAGGTGGGTCTCTGACTTTTCCAGTTGCAGCAACACCAGCCATGGCTACTGTCAAATCAGTCTTCACCAGTTCTGGAGCGGCAGGGATACTTACAAACGACCTTGTCCGGATCATGGAGAATGAGAGGGTCAGTCTAGTCTTCACAAATCATTTGGAGTATCACTTATCTTTAACTATTCTAGTTCACCCAGTAGAAGTATAATTAATTACATGTTTGTCTCTTGATATTAGAGCAAGCCTTAAAAGGGACCTTGATGCAATGTAGCTTTTTGATGGATGCCTCTATTATGCCATTATCAGTTTGGCTAATATAAGCTAACTATAAAAAAAGCTGTAAGCTATTGTAAGGATTTATACAGAAATTCTTTTTTCATTTGTGTAATAACATATCTTGCTAATATTGTGGAGAAAAACCCCCAAATATGTATTTTATCTTTTCATTTTTAGCAAATTGGATTTACAGCTGAACCTATCGATGACAACATTTATCATTGGCAGGTCAAAATATTTGACTTTGACCCTCAAAGGTAAGTATTATACCATTATACCATATTATCACCAATAACTTCAATTTACTTTTAAAGTGTACTGGGATAAAGTTGAATCAAATTTGAAAACATGATAAAACCATGCCAGTTTACTATCAATCATGCTGATATGTAAAACTTTGTGTTAAAATTGTTAATATTAAACACTAAACATTGTATTTGTTCCATTAATTTTAAATGCTTTAACTTTTAAATCTATTGCATAAATGGAGTAAATAATACGAAAAAATCTAGTACTTTTTGTAATGCTACATTGTAAGTTTCATTGTCATCATTTAAAATCATTGTTATGGTGGCATAGTTCTGCCACCACTTGTCAGATAATTTTGCTGACTTGTCAGATCTTGATGTCGACTTGTCAGATAATTATGTTGGCTTGTCAGATCTTTATGTCGACTTGTTACTTATTCACGTGTTTAAAAATTCAACACTAAAACGTTTCCACGCCCAATTTGTGCCATCCAGTTGACATAATATTTTCTGACAAGTCGACATAATTATCTGACAAGTCGACATAATTATTTGACAAGACGACATAACATCTGACAAGTCAACATCATTATCTGACAAGTCGACTTATACTATGAATGATAATGTTCTTCAAACTAGTGGCCATTTTGTTTATTTCATCAGATAATTATGTTAACTTGTTAGATCTTTATGTCGACTTGTCAAATATTATGATGACAAGTAAATGGCAGTTAGTGGCACTAACACGCTTTGACAACAAAATATTGAGTTTCTAGTCAATATGATTTTTTTCTGACAAGTCAACAAAAAGATCTGACAAGTTGACATAAATATCTGACAAGTCGACAAAATCATCTGACAAGTCGATATAATTTTCTGACAAGTGGTGGCAGATCTATGCCACCATACATTGTAAAGAGAACACTATTGTTTTATTTACAGTGAATTATGTCAAGATATGAGTGTTATTGAGAAAAACTTTGGATACAACTACATAGAGCTGGAAATGGCAAGTATACTATTACAGATACTGGGTAAACAAAGAATGTATGCTATTGAACAAATTTGAAATATAGAGACTCTTCAAAGAATTTTGATAGTATTTAATCATTGTTTTACATGATATATTTCAGATGTTCCAGATTGATCTTTACCCTTTTTATCCACCTTTAGTCAAAGTAATGAGACCCAGACTTCAGGTAAAGCACAGTTTAGAGCTTAATGTTACTAAGACTGACTATTTTCTTGGACTGTAAAGTGACTATACATGTATTTGGGTTTATATACCTGTAGCAGAGACTGGTGTTTTAAAGAATATATATAAAAGAGATTTGCTGATTTATAGCATTATTGTTACAAAGTCTGACTATAATTTAGAATTGTGTGTAATAGACTGACTATTTTGAGTGCCTATTTCAGGGCTTCATGATGCAGAGAGTGACTAACATGGAGATGTTGAAGCTGTCCTACTGGTCCCCCACCAAAGACATGCAGAGCGTCATACAGGAGATCAAGGCTTTCCTACAGCAGTGGGCAAGGTGGGTCAAAATATAACTAATTAGATCAGTCTCTAGAATAGTTTTTCAGACTGTGTTGTATAGTGCACTGACTTTTCATTGCTACATGTACATTTGCAATGATCTGTTCTTGGGGGGAGAATGTGTATTGGTTTACTCTTAGTAGAACTGACTATTTATTCATTGTATGATTCCATATTTTGATAGGTTAGAGGTTGAAAGTGAGAGAAATGATGTCCAGAAGTACCCCCGAGGAGCCTACTTAGAAATGGAGCATCACCTACTTACCCTGGCTTTGGTAATATATCATATAAGGGTCATATTGAAGAAAATTCTATAAAATAATCCATTAACCTCCTACAATTTTATTTACAGCAAAACAGAGTTATAGCAATGTGCTAAACATGAGCAATTTTTATCTGTTTTTTCCTGTACTATATGCAGTTTCAAATCTAAATAATTTACATGTAGTTTGACATTAAAAAATATTATTAGAAAGTATTAATTGGCCGTAGAAGTCTGATACAGCTGAGAATGTTTATATTTCAGGTCAGTGAAGTTGTACCTCGTGTTAATTTAAGATACCAAATGGATGTTGACAAAATGGCTGAAATGAAATCTCTACCAGCTAATGTAAGAAGATGCAAGTGATGCAATTTACTACAGTTTGAAATAGATTTAGGAGCAGTCATTACAATAACTGTTTGAGTGATATTTACAAAATGTTTATCAGCAGAACTTGTATTCATAGAACAAATGCGTTTCTTTCTCTATTATCATAATTTGATTTATGGATTCTTACAGAAAAATAAAAGACCAGATTTTCACAAAGAATATTGGGCCAGAGGGACAGGATATGGACATCATAACAGACCAGGTAAAAAGACACAACAGAAGAAGTCAAAATAGACAAATTAGGTGCAGTAGACACAACTTACAAGATAAAATAGACACAAGATTAGAGAATATACTGGTAGACACTACAGACCAGTTAAAGTACATGTATATGCTTAAATACATGTAGATATCCCTTAAAATCTAATTCATATTGGAAAGTCTTGTATTATCATGTGTAATGTGTATACATATCAAAATGAAGAATATTTGGGAACTGTTTTATATTGAATGCATAAGAAAAAGATTGATATTTGACTGAGCAGTTCAATGTATGTAATAGATTATATTTGACATTTATCCTTTAGAGTGGGACATCAATGCCTATCTTGCTGCACAGAAAGAGAAGGACAACAAGGTACTATGCTTTGATAAGTTGTGTGTACTCATGAAGTATTAGTTGATTTACTGTACAGTGTACACTGGTACACAGATACAAATATTGTACACAAATTTTACATGAGGGTGCATAACAATTGTACTGCTGTTAACCAATATATTTGTTCTGTTCTGGGAAGAAAAAGATTTGCTTGTAAACATACAAGTATAATTCAAACTTCAGATTGAGAGTGTTCTCCATCAAATTCTGGAGGAGTTGAAGTTGTTGTACTCCCAGCATGCACCACAGTTAAAGCCTCGGCCCCGCGACAGCCTAATTGACCCTGAGATCCAAGACACAGGACAAGGGGTGGATCCAGTCTACGACATGTACACTGTTCTTGAAGGATCTGCACTTATACCATTTATTGAGGTAATTTGCTGGACCACACTGTCGTTCAAAGAAATTTTGTTGGAATTTCCATTCTCAAAAGAGTTAACCTGTGTATGAGTGATTTTTTTAATTTTATGATCTTAATTGTTTTAATTTTCAGCAATATTTAATGGCGGATTCATTTCTGGAGATTTGTAGACATTCAGATGTAAGTACTTATTGATCAGATAGTGAAGAAAATTAAAAGGGCTGATTGGTCAAGGCCATTTCTAGACATTTAAACCTCCTAGAAAGAAGAGTGTACGTTGTAGATATTGATTAAATTTTAAAGCTAGAACTTGTGATTTTTTCCTCTATTTAATGATAGTTTATGGCTGGAAAAAACAAATAAAAAATATACCAGTAATGGGTAAATGTGGGTGTGGACCACTCAGCCTCCTCAAACCATTTTATGAAAAAAGAGAAATAAATTTATATTTATAACCTGATGTGACTGATTATTTTCTATATTTTAGGTATATAAAGTTATTGTTGATATTGTTAAAGAACTGGGTAAGTCATAATTATTACAAATCTATCTAAAATTTGTCTGATTCTCATCCAGCTGAGTTTGAATTTAATGAATGAATCAGAATGAGATTCACATTGATGCATGTATAATGTTTCTACTTCTTCAGCTCGCCAGAGGCAGTTTCTCCCCTTACTGTGTGCACTACCAAACCAGGAGACGTCTATATATCAGCTGTTATCGCAGTTAGAACAGCGAGCCTCTATCATGTTAAGGCACCTAAACAAGGCGGGTAATGGGAGTGTACCTAAAGCCACGCCCCCAAAACCCTCCGAGAGTGAAACTTCCAGTTCTTTCAATCTCTTTCCTAAATGTTTCTCTAGATGTCGGAGTTCACCGAGCACGCTCAGTTCTCCATCTTCTTCAGAGTCAGAAATGGCAGAAGAGAAGTTAGCCAGGTATCAAAAAGATAATATAATTACATGTACAGTATTGACTATGGTGGAACTGTGATATCTTGAATATTGTTATCTCAGATTCTATGGATATGTCAAAGGGAGTTGTAAATGCCAGTAACTGTTTCTTTCTGCATTTTAACTTCTTCATCTCCAATCTTCAGTTATCTCAAACTTTCTTCTTGAACCCATT
>WFKH01007768.1:25016950-25028133 GCA_016163765.1 Magallana hongkongensis
AAACATGACGCCGTCATAAAAGAAAACAACAATTATGCATCCTATTTTTCCAATAATGAGACAGGATTGTCCTTAATAAAGTATATTGATTTCGTAAACAGACGAAATATCATGGAGATTTTTCTATACATTCTAAACTGAGCGTTGTATTAAAAATGTTTTCATAATTATGTGATACATGTAACATTTCATAACAAATGTTTAATCAATTTTGTTCAAAAGTTTCACTTAAAATCCTTGTCAGTAATGACACTAAATCTATTTTAAATTTGTTTTGTTTCATTTTAACTGCAAGTAACAACGTATATCTAAAACTGTTCCACTGCATTTAATTGAACCACCTCTTTCAGGGTCGTAAGATCGATTCTAGCTTTAAATCTTTTAGATTTTGTTGAAAATTTTATTGATCAGAATATGATTATATCCTGATCAAAACATATAAACTTGGATGTACATCATACCTAGTACATACCAATCATTTGAGTAGAACAATAAGCAAAATACTGTAAACTGTGAAAAAGCTTATGTTAAAACAAACTGCAACATATAATATGTAGAGCAGAATATTATACAAGGTAAACTATGCATTAAACACTTAAGAAATTATGTATAATACAAACTGAGTAATGGCAGAAGGTGGGGGAATAGGCCACCATAAGCCCTTTGAAACATGGAGATCATAAAAATGACTACTCCTAACACTGACTAGAACATATTATGCAACAAACCAAAAGAATAATACTGTAAAAAATGGGGGGATATTATGCAACAATCTAAAATAAACATATTGTAAAAAAGGGAGGTGGGAGGGAAATTCGAACAGACATAGACTGTACATTTTGTAGAGTGACGCTATCTTTCAGCCAATCAGATTGCTTGAAATTCAGCATTACAAGTGAGGGGCTCCCCATGGGGAAAGCTGCGCGTTATATCTACAAATTAAAAGTACATTCGTCTGCATAAAACCATTTATAATTATAAATTGCATATATATATATATATATATATATATATATATATATATATATATAATATGAAATATAACCTTAAAAGATATACAATACATATGAATTAATTCACGAAGCAGAAAATTAAGTGTCTTCTCACGATTTCGTCTATTTATGCTTGAGGCCACGATCAACATCTACGACGAGGCTGGCTAGCTGTTCCATGAATCATAATATACATGTATATACTGTCACAGTAACACTGCTGGTCTTAAGCGATGGGGAGCTTTAGATTACACACGTACATAATTGGCCATCAGAATTCAGAATGCTTAAAGCATTGTTCAGCTTGTGCACCCTTGTGTGTCAAGAAGCAGAAATATATGAGGCGCCGTTTTAGTATTTGTAATTTAGTGATATCACCTATTCGAATATGTGATATCACCTATTCTGCTTTTGAATTGTTGATATCACCTATTCGAATTGGTGATATCACCTTTTAGAATAGGTGACATCATCTTTTAAAATAGTGATATCACCTATTCAAATTGAATTGGTGATATCACCTATTCCAATCAGTGATATCACCGATTTAAACTAAATCTGAAATAACTACTGCTCCCTCTAATGATGAGTTGTCGCCTATTAGTCAATAAAAAATTTAAGAATTAGATATGTTTTATAATGGTTAAAATAAAAGCACACGGACACAAATAATTGTTTTTAGTTTGTATCATTTTATCTGTTACATGTACGTGAGTCAGAAGCGGGAAGTTAATAATGGCGGCAAGGTCACATTTAATCTATTAATGCTGAAATTGCATCGTCCATAGCACTATATTTTACCGATTTAAGAGAGTCTTTAATTAAATTCAGCGATCGCAATTCATGTTTGCAAACTATGTAACATTGTCTGGCAATTAACATAGTCACTATCAAAGCACCGCAGAGGTGACTGAATTGTTCTTTTAACGTTATTTGGGGTTTTTTAAGCTAACGTCTATAAAAAAAATCGTTCATTATTTAATGTAGCAATAAATGCAAAAAAGGTATTATCATCTATTTGAATAGGTGGTATAACTTTATAAACGTTTTTGTCATATTTGTATCTTTAAAATAAAAATATATCTCAAAGATATCGTTTGTTTGATAGCATTGTTTTACTGTGTTATTAAAAAATTAATAAATGATCCAATAACACCTAAAAAGAACCCTTTTCCGTAAGCTAATTTTTTTTTCCGAAACATCCCCCCAAACTGCACTATAATGAAATCTAATTATATAACTGAAAAACACTTAGAGCAAGAAAGTTGTCAATATCTTATTTAAATGTACATTACTCAGAGACTACAATATTACTCTGGTTTTAGTTGTATGTAGCATAGGAACATTCTACAACAGTACCAGTCAGAACTGTGAATTCTGTCCTGTTGGAACTTATGGAAATTTTACTGGATTAACAGAATGTACAAGCTGTGGACAAGGCAAAATTACTCTTGATGTCGGATATACAGCCAGCAGTAATTGTGTCGGTATGTTTTTTGATAAATGAGTAATTAATTAATAACAATAACAATCCGAACGTGTTTTTAACGCATAGAATTGATAAGTGGAAATAATATGAGCGTTAGCACATAAAAAAATTAGTTATCAATATGTATTTTTAATATTGAAAAAATGACTGTTCAGGATTTGTTTTATTTCACATGCACATTTGTTTAGTGCAAAAATCAAAACACATATATCTCAGGTAATCTGTGATCAAGAAATTTCTTTCCTCCAAATATTGATTTGTTCAGGGAAGGTCTAAATTTTCAACAATGCATTGATACACAGAATTCCTTAAAAATTGTTTTTTACTAGGTGATTGCTCTGTTGGAGAGTTTTGGAATGCTTCAAAGTGTTCTCTCTGTCCAAAACATTTCTATCAAAACGTGACCGGCAAAGATTACTGCTTTCCTTGTCAGTTGGGTACATTAACGGCTGGCCAAGGAACAAACAGCTCTTCACAATGTTATTGTAAGTGTTCGAAGTTCTTGATTTTTTACTACTATTACTAATAAAACTAATTATATGAGTGCGGCGTACACTTTTACTTTTCTATACTGTTGGTAATCTGAATAGAAATTTACATTTTCCCCTGTATTGGTTGGAAAAAATAAACTTTTTACTAAATAATTAAATGCTTAAATAGATAAATCAAATAGTGTAAGAATAATAGCAAAAATATGTAACTTAGTATTTCTTTGTTTTCTATACATTTCTCAGTTTAGATATAATGTTAGCCAATAAGAGTATTTTTTGTTGACCGGTTTATAGAGTAAGGGTTGCGGTTTTTTTTTTTTTTTACCAAAGTGTACCTTAATTATACCCTATTGAACTCCAATGATGCATAGAGCTAGAATGCACTCTCATGATACCCCAAATACCCAATGTACTTTTGATGCCCATATATATTAATGAACCTTATCAATACCAGAATGAATCCCAATATATAGTGTTGCCCTGTTCCGTCATTCCGTCCTTCTGTCATTCCGTCATCATTCACTTTGCGATCATTATCTTAACAACCGTTTCACACATTAACTCAAATTTGATATATGGATGTGACATATGAATAAACAGGCTGAGTTCGAATTTGGTTCCCCTCCGATGATTTTTGACAGAGTAATGCCTCTTGAACTTTGAAAAAAAAGAGAAATTCTCAGTTTCCGCTCTCTAAATTTTGAAGGGATGCATATATAAAGCTGATATTTCATATGTAGGTTATTAACTAGAAAATACAGATCTAGTTCGAATTTGGTTCTGGTCCGATGATTTTTTATGCCCCCGCCATAAAATTGATCATTCACTTTCTGATCATTATCTCAGCAAAAGTTGCACACATTCAATTCATATTTGTTACTGATACAGAAAATATTTCATGGCTGTCACTCACATATTTTCATGTAAGTTGCCCTCACTGGGAGTGCAACATTAAAGTACTTTTTATCAAAATCAACTTCCTCATGTCTGATATTTCTAGTTTAGAAAACACAACTCGAGTTCGGATTTGGTTCCGGTCCAATGATTTTTGACAGAGTTATGCCTCTTGAACTTAAGAAATTTAAGTAATTTTCAGGGATATATAACTTCAAATGTTTGCATTTTAAATTTTGGCTGCCTGCGGGGGCATTTGTGGAGTTACGACACATCTAGTTTTTTTATCCATTTGATACCAAGTTAAAGCTGACATGAACTCATAAAAGCATTTGGTCGCCTTATTAGTTTCGATCGCTCCTCAACTGCCACTGTGGTATATATACCGGTCGAGAAAGTTGCGGTCGGTTGATTTGCGATCGAGGCATTCAGGTTACACGGACTTCTAATTGCATAGCATGAACTACACATTGTAGTAAAATGTTTGTAAAAAAAAAATAAAGGAAACTACAATCAATAAAACAATATATATAAATATTTATTCTTTGTAAGAATTTCCAAGGTATCCGTATTATTTTGCAGAGATAGTGCTGCCTTACTTCGCATGCACATCGAACACGTGTGTCGTTCATACAGAGTGCATAGCGTCTGCATATTTTTAAGACCCGCCGGCACTACATCCAACACAGTAGATAAATGAAAGTAACAACATAACATCGTTTCCATCGGTTTCTACAAAACACTCCGTTTCTATAATCCATGCGGTCATTGATATTGCTCGGTCTGTCACAGTATGGTTTGTGCATGTGCGATGTTATAACATACACAGGAAAACGTTCTACAATTATCGAGGATTTTTGAAATATGTGTGCCTGGATTTCAGTCTGTCTTGTTTCGTCGTTCATCGGATATACCTTACCAGTGCAGTGGTTGTTATATTATTTTTGTTCAAGGCGCGTTTCTACAAGTCGTTCGTCCAATGTAACGTGTTCGGAAGAATGAAATACCTGAATGCGGTGAGGCATGAATAGTGCTATCGACCGTGTAGCGATGAGTAGAACAATAGAAATCGACAACTAAAATGGCGGTAGTCGGAGGTAAAAGGGAAGCAACGCGTATTTATGAATTCATGTCAGCTTTAACACCCATGATACCAAATGAACCCCATTGCTACAGAAAAGGAACCCAATGATATCCAAAATGAATCGTATAATACTCCAATGTACATTATTTTCCGCATTAATACTCCAATTAACTCTAATGTCAACACAATAATTGCCAAATGATATGGACGTATGGTTGGGGTTCATTTGGCAAATTTTTGGGATAATATCTGTTGGTTGATAAAATAAATTGTAGTGTTAATTACATGTAGTAGTGTTAGTTGGGGTCTTTATTATCTCTGGGAAACATTAATGTTTACTATATAGTATTGGGGTAATATTAGAGTTAATTGGGGTATCATTGAGGTTCTTCAGGGTATCGTTAGGGATCATTGAGTTTATAAATTATATGGTGGAATAGTTGAAATCCATTTGTGTTGCATTTCTGACATAAAATTAAATTATTAATATCATTGGAGTACATTTAAGTTTATATAAGTTCATGTGAGCATCATTTGGTTTTCGTTTTGGTAAAAAAAAATGCACCCTAATAAAACAGTATTTTTTACAACGAAAAAATCTTGTTTTCATTTTTTTTTAATGGTAGCTTAACATTTTGTTTTAGAATATTTAAACTTAACTGGACTATGACCCGTGCGTGCACGGGTTGACATTGCGTATGATATCGGACATTTACGAAATAGATATATACATCGACATACCGTATTACATAACCAAGGTTTAAGCCTACAATAATGCTATTAATTTCACCACACTCTGCTTAGTTAGAATAATCTGTATCTCGGGACAGGCCTTCACCCCAGTTAAAATGTCTTCCATATACCCGTAATGTAGCAGAAAATTGCAGAATCGCTCCGAAACGATTTTAGAGAAAATTAATGAAGTTGCATTGAAAATAACAGTCAAATTATTCATAACAGACCATTTTGAGGCTGTAAATACCTTTCATCAAAACATTTAATTCATATAATTGAAAAATTCAACACTTTATTTACACACCATGTTGACATACGGAACTCTCGGGATTTTTCATAGTAAATGCACTGTGTAAGAGTTATTATCTCTCGTATTTTCTTTGATAAACAGAATATATAGCAAATTCCAATGAAAATTTACACGTATTTTTATTATCGTTTCTGAGTTTATCCATGCAAATGTGATATTGTGGAAACATAAACTAAAGAGCCTCCCGTGATTTAGCGTGAATGTAATGCGCATGCGCAAGATTGTAAAATCCAAAAAATCCAGATGATTTCCGGAATTTTTTGAGGAATTTTTTTTGATTACTAATTATCGAAGCCTGATTGAGAGAAAATAAAAACTAATTGGTAATCTTCAAGTACCAATGATGTTTAAAATATATAAAACAGAAGACAGTACTCCTCCGATTTATCGGTATTAGAGGCCAAAAATTCGAGTCTATTATTTTAATATATTAGTATAGATTGTTCTTAACCTCTACGTGCCACAAAATTATTTCGCAAAATGAGAGTTTTCCGTATCGTAAAACTCTACAAGATTAGTTTATAATGTCGCCGGAGACACTTATTTAGCAATTATCTTGTTGATACAAAAACTCATTTACTTTAAGAGATATGATTGTTTTAGATATGGACTTTAATTAATACTTGATCAAATAAGTTAGTTTTTAAACTATTGCTGTTGAGATTTCTGTTCTTATAACTCTTCATTGTATGTGTTCTTAATTCACTCTTGTATTTTTTTTCACTTCTGGTTGGAAACAGCGGATTGTCCTGAAGGAACAGAGCTAAAATCAGGTGGAACATGTGTGAAATGTCCACGTGGATATTATCGCAGCATTCTGGAGGATGTCTGCATGGAATGCCCAGCAGGAATCACCACTGCTAGGGATGGAAGCAAAACTGCAGATAGTTGCTACTTAAGTTTGTATCTAATTATTAATTATCCCTGTTTGATGTGCTTTGTTTCTTCTACAGCGTTACGTTCAATTTGCAAGTTGTACTGAACATTAAAAACCGCCCCCTCTACTCAAGCGGAAGTCCATTTATTATTGATTGGTTGGGCGATTAAGAATTACGCATTAAAATTGTCATAATAATGTTTTATTGTTTTATGCAGACATTTTTTAAAAGTACACGTGCACTATTGGAATAGCGTAGTTTCATGGCACGAAAAATCTCGATCATAGCTCTCTTTAAATTTTGTATATGTAACATTGTTACAGGTACGCACGTGGTCAGTAAGTTTTCACCATTGGGAAAATGTTGAGCTCTATTGTTTTGTTTTCTGTTTGTCCGGCTGCAGTATAATTAAGGAGGCTGGGTGGTCAACAAATTAGCCATCAGATCTACCTTAAATTTTAAGATATGATCTCTTTAGCTATAAACTATTATTTAGTAAAGAAAAAGTCCGTATATTTTACTTTTTAAATACCTATATTCTTATATAGAGCTCTCCTTTTGAAGGAGATCAATACAGTCTAAAAATGACCACAACAATCGAGCCCTCCTAATGCTTTATACTAAAGAAAACCAAATGGAAAGAAAAAGAGAAATATATTTTTGAATGCTTAAATACATGTTTCTTTGAAGCATACGAATGTTACTTCCTTTACGTGTATAGTATTCATTTTAAAGTTCAGATATTTTGTGTCTGTGATTTGTATGCACACAAATATAATGCAAGGTTTAAACCCAAAGTATTTGAGAAGCAAATATGTATACCAGATTCTTTTCCGTTTTATCTTTGTGTGGATTTAATAGGTGCCATTAAATATCATGGTAAGGTTTAAGATATTATCCCATCAGCCTGTTTGTGGTCCGCAGATTGTGTTCAGAAGAAGGGTGGGTAAAGCATATATTGAATGTTGTTGTCAAAATTGAACGAACGACTGTTGGAAAAGTCACACAAAAATTATTGTATACAGTAACTTACTGTAAGTCGATAAACAGTAAAACTTGTCTTGCAAGTAATAGGCACAATGATTCACCTTTGTATTGACATTTTAAATAATAAAAATTAATAATTTTTAGTATATCCGATGTCAAAGTTTACCGCTGATAACCGTTCTTGATTGATTGAATCAAAGGCATAAACACTACTTTTAATGTTTGTATTTCATTCCTTAATTGTTTCATAACAATTATCCCATTCAAAAACACTTTATTATCAGACCACACCACGATCTACAAATTTATTTTTTTGTGGTGGTAAACATGTAATAGATATTATATATTCTATCCAAGTCAAACTAAACGTCAACTGAATTGTGATATAATTTCAAATAATGATTATATAGACATATTAAATTTATCGGCTAAGAAATGGTTTTTCTTAATCGTCAAAATATATGAAACACAAACCCTTTTATTAGTTTTTAATGAATTATTTAAAACATGAAAAAATTATTTCAAGCCGTTTTACATTCCTTTAAATGCATTTTCAAAAACCGACTGGTTTATTATTTTAGCTATAAGTACATGTACTACTGTCAAAGTTTGTTTAATACATATATATAGGTTCAGAGGCAAGTGAGTTGACTACATTAGTAGTAAAACCACGCAGTCTTTAAAAATAAGAGAAATAATTTCAATGCAAGCAATCTATTTCTTCGCAGCAAAGTTCAAGTGCAAAATTGTTTTTTTCTTCTTCAAAATAGCAACAACATGCAAATACTTGTATATGTTTTAGCATGCATAGCAAAAGGTATTAGAATGTATAGTTAGTTTAGTTAAGAAGTCAATTTAAAGACAATTCCCCCTTTGAACTAAATTGTTTTATGCGTTTGAAACATGTCTTCCATTTTTACAGGCAATTTTTTAATTCAATCAAAGAATGCATGCACCATATATTTCTGGAATTTCGACTGTAGCAGCTAAATCAAATTGGAATAAATCACTATGTTTTACCAAAATAATCTATAATGATTGAAACATTGATTTCATTTGTAATCACAGTTGCGACAAAAGTAGCCATATTTCTTAATTTTTTTAAATTTAATTATATATAAAAAAAATTAATGTTACATTTTTATTTAAGCTATATGTTACAAGGGAACATATCGTAATAGATCAACAAACGTTTGTGAACCTTGTCCAGTCGGAGAATATCAACCAGAAGATCTGCAAGAGGAATGTATCAAATGTCCAACTAAATATTCTACGGAATCAGCTGGAAAGAACAATATAACAGATTGTAAATGTGAGCGAATGATTTAGAATTATTTATCAATTTTTAGGTTGCAAAAAAAACAAGATTTAAAATATTACGACTAAATTAATGACACATGCATGTATTTAAGTAATAATGAATCATTCTTTTTTTATTATAAAAAGTGTGATTCTTGGGAGGATAATTTTTGACAGGGATTTGCTAAAAAAAAATTGTAGTTGTGCTGGCAAATTGCAAATGTTTCTGTAAAAAACACATGAACAAACGTATACAAAAACCAAGTCAACGTTAATGCTACAGACCCTCTTGTTATTCTACGGTTTCTTTTTATTATTACTAGGGATTTCCCCGGAAGACCCTCTTGTTATTCTATTGATTCTTTTTAGGGTCTTCCGTCTCAGCGGAAGACCCTTCTATTATTCTATTGTTTCTTTTTCAGGTTTATTATTTTTAGGGTCTTCCGTCTCAGCGGAAGACCCTTCTATTATTATATTGTTTCTTTTTCAGGTTTATTATTTTTTTTTCTTTTTTTTTTCTTTACAATTTTTGTGCAGAAGATTTCTCGGAGATAGGTCGTCCGATTTTTGTCAAATTTTCAGCATCGATCTATTATCCTTTGAAGTTTATACCCCATTTTCGATTTTGCAAAAATCGCTTCCGGTTCGGACTTATCCGCCATTTTTTCTCTTTTTCTTGGCTTCTTGTCCACGCAACTCCTCAGAAACGAGTGAAGATAGAAAGCTAAAATTTTCAGGAGTGATAGAGGACATGCTAGTCTAGTCGCTCCTGGAAAAAATTTTTTCCGGAAATTCCAAATACGGAAGCTAGCTGGGATCAAAATATAGGTAAAAAATTTGCAACGAATTTCCCCTAATCAACGCATCTCCTTAAAAACGATAAAAGATATAATACTTAACATTTGAGGAATGATAAATTCTGCGTCTGATGACATCTTTCCCGAATTGATTTGATGAAATTTAAATTTTTTGAAAATTTTAAACTCATTCAAATCGTGTTAAAATGACCTCATACTAATTTTGAAACAAGATATTAAATTGCGCTTGCAATTCTGCGTCTGATGACATCTTTCTCGAATTGATTGGATGAAATTCTAATTTTTCAAAAATTTTAAACTCATTTAAATCGTGTTAAAATGACCTCAGACTAATTTTAAAACATGATATCTAAGTTGCGTTTGCACTTCTGCATCTGATGACATCTTTCTTGAATTGATTGGATGAAATTCAATTTTTTCAAAAAATTTAATCTCATTTAAATCGTGTTAAAATGACCTCAGACTATTTTGAAAACATGATATCTAAGTTGCGCTTGCAATTCTGCGTCGTATGACATTTTTTCAAAATTGATTGAATGAAATTAAAATTTTTCAAAAATGTTAAACTCATTTAAATCGTGTTAAAAAGACCTCAGACTAATTTTTAAACATGATATCTAAGTTGCGCTTGCAATTCTGCGTCTGATGGCATCTTTCTCGAATTGATTGGATGAAATTTAAATTTGTTAAAATTTTTAAACTCATTTAAATAGTGTTTAAATGACCTCAAATTAAATTTTAAAACATGATATCTAAGTTGCGCTTGCAATTCTGCGTCGGATGACATCTTTCTGGAATTGATTGGATGAAATTTAAATTTTTCAAAAAAATTAAACTCATTTAAATCGTGTTAAAATGACATCGGACTAACTTTAATACATGATATCTAAGTTGCGCTTGCAATTCTGCGTCTGATGACATCTTTCTCGAATTGATTGGATGAAATTTAAATTTTTCAAAAATTTTAAACTCATTTAAGTCGTGTTAAAATGACATCAAACTAATTTTAAAACATGATATCTAAGTTGCGCATGCAATTCTGCGTCGGATGACATGTTTTTGGAATTGATTGGATGAAATTTAAATTTTTTGAAAATTTTAAACTCATTTAAATCATGTTAAAATGACATCGGACTAACTTTAAAACATGATATCTAAGTTGCGCTTGCAATTCTGCGTCGGATGACATCTTTCATGAATTGATTG
>WFKH01007768.1:25028143-25083616 GCA_016163765.1 Magallana hongkongensis
TTGCGCTTGCAATTCTGCGTCGGATGACATCTTTCATGAATTGATTGAATGAAATTTAAATTTTTTAAAAATTTTAAATCTATTTAGATCGTGTTAAAATGACCTCAGACTCATTTTTAAACATGATATCTAAGTTGCGCATGCAATTCTGCGTCGGATGACATCTTTTTGGAATTGATTGGATGAAATTTAAATTTTTTAAAAATTCAAAACTCATTTAAGTCGTGTTAAAATGACTTCACACTAATTTTAAAACATGATATCTAAGTTGCGCTTGCAATTCTGCGTCTAAATTTTTCAAAATTTTTAAATCTATTTAAATCGTGTTAAAATGACCTCAGACTAATTTTTAAACATGATATCTAAGTTGTGCTTGCAATTCTGCGTCTGATGACGTTTCTGGAATTGATTGGATGAAATTTAAATTTAAAAAAAATTTAAAACTCATTTAAATCGTGTTAAAATGACCTCAAACTAATTTTAAAACATGATAACTAAGTTGCGCTTCCAATTCTGCGTCTGATGACATCTTTTTGGAATTGATTGGATGAAATTTAAATTTTTCAAAAATTTTAAACTCATTTAAATCGTGTTAAAATGACATCGGACTAATTTTAAAACATAATATCTAAGTTGCGCTTGTAATTCTGCGTCGGATGACATCTTTCTTGAATTGATTGGATGAAATTTAATCGTGTTAAAATGACCCCAGACAAATTTTAAAACATGATTTTTGTAATGCTCTTGCATTTCTGCGCCTGATGACATTTTTTTTTTAAATCATTGGATGAATTATAAGATTTTCGAAATTTTCAAAGACATTTAAATCAAGTTAACATGACACCAGCTTAAACTTCAATCAAAATTTCATCTCATCTCATCTTATGAAAAATCGCACGGAAGACCCACTCGTTGCTCGCAACGAGATCGCATCTAGTTAAGGTCTTCCGTTGGAAACGTTATTGTTATTGCTTTGTTTCTTTTTCCCTTTTATTATTTTTTTTCTTACGCTTTTTTGTACAAGCGATGTCTTGAAAACGACTCGACCGATTTTCGTGAAAATTTCAGATCTTTTAGACATTGATTATAGCCTTATATATAATTTTTTATTTTGATGACGTTATTTTCGTTCGTGAGATATTGACGTTTTAGCGATTTTCAGAGGGTCTACTTGTCCTGTTATCTCCTCCTAAACGAAAAAAGATATTGAGTTCAAATTTTCAGGGATGGTAGACGAAAGATTGTAGATGTGTCTAAAGGCATTTATGATTGTCTGGTTTTAAAGGCGTTGAAGCTCGGCTGGACCCGAAAATTGAGTTAAAAAAAACGTTGTGATTTTTAATGGTTTTCTTTCATTATCTCTTTTCTCAAAAATATTTTAACAAAATATGTAGAGAAAATAAAATTGATATTTACAAGAGCTTTCGTTTGATATCAAGAAAAAGGGGCTGGTTCCTCAAATTAGGGGCCAAAAAGGCTATGAAGTCTTTTTTCCATAGCACTTTACTGAGAAATATTTTGTAATATGTTTAAGAAGCAAAAATGTTCATTTTACACTTTTGGAACTATACATTATAAAAACTTTATCATGCGTTACGTAATTAGGGGTTTTAAGGGGCCAGAAGTCCAAAACTTCGATCATTTATATCACGAAAAGGACTAATATTTTGAAAAGCAATATAAAATAAAAGATGCTTAGAATGATGATTTAAACAATATTCAACCATCAAAATTTTGTTATATATTGCCCCAATAAGGAGATAAGGGGTCGGCCCCTAAAACGTTCTTTACCAGATAGCTCAAGAACGGTAACGAATTTCTAAATACTTGTTTAACAAAATATGTTTAATATCAAAAGACCTTTCATTTGATGTCAAGAAAAAGGGGCTGTCCCTTCGATTTAGGGGTCAAAAGAGCTATGAAGTCTTTCTTCTATAGCATTTTACTAAGAAATATTTTGTAATATGTTTAAGTAACCAAAAATGTTTATCTCACATTTATTTAAAAATAGATTTTACATATTTTCTCATGCGTTACGTAATTAGGGGTTTTGAGGGACCAGAAATCCGAAACTTTGATCCTCAGTATCTCAAAATAGAGGACAATTCTGAAAAGCAATATTGAACAGAAGAAGCTCAAAATAATGTGCTTAACAATATGCAAACATAATTTCTTTGTTATCTTGTCCCTAAAAGAAGTTACAGGGTCGGCCTCTAAAACGACCTTCTCCGTATATCTCGAGAACGGTGCAAAATTTCTAAACACTTCTTGAACAAATTTGTATGAATTGACAGGAGCTTTCTTTTGACATGAAGAAAAAGGGACTGGCCCTTCAAATTAGGGGCCGAGATGGCTCTAAAGTCTTTAAATTATAACTTTTATCTTTGAAATATTTTGTAATACGTTATAGAAGCAATTATGTTCAGTATAACATTATTTTTTTATACATGGCAATTATTTACTACTTTGTTACGTAAATGGGGATTTTAAGGGGCAAGAAATCCGAAATTTTGATTCTCAAAATCTCAAAATGGAGGAAAATTCTGAAAAGCAATATTGAACAGAAGATGCTCAAAATAATGTGCTTATCAATATGCAGCCATAATTTCTTTGTTATCTTGTCCCTAAAAGAAGTTACAGGGTCGTCCTCTAAAACGACCTTCTCCAGATATCTTTAGAACGGTGCAAAATTTCTAAACACTTGTTGAACAAAATGTGTATGAATTGACAGGAGCTTTCTTTTGACATGAAGAAAAAGGGGCTCGCCCTTCAAATTAGGGACCGTTCATCATGACGTTATTTATCTATATATGAGAATTATTTACTCCTTTTTTACGTAAAAAGGTATTTTAAGGGGTCAGGCCCCGTCGTCACCAACTTTCCTCAAGTCAATACTCAGCTTCAATTCTGAGTTTTGACCTCAAATTCATGCACTTTTCTTATAAGGATGAGTTGAGGACTGAGTTGAGTGATTTGAAAATTTTGGTGACGGCGGGGCCAGAAGTTCGAAACTTTGATCCTCAATATCTCGAAACAGAGAAAAATTCTGAAAAGCAGTGTTGAACAGAGGATACTTAAAATAAGTTTCTTAACAATCTACATGTACAACTATATATTGTTTGTTATCTGGACCCTAAAAGGAGTTATAGGACCGGATCTCGAAACGATCTTTCACTGATATCTCAAGAACGGTAACCAATTTCTAAACACTTATCAGCGGCAGACAAAAATACCTTTTAAGTGAATTGAAGGAAAACGAGCAAGATCCCTCAAATAATGGACACCAGAGGGGTAGATAGTTTTTCATCCATAACTTTTAGATCCCGCCTAAATTTTCAGATATGTTACGTTGACAAGAGCAAGTCATTCCATATTCCATATTCCATTTTCTAAAAATCGGACGGAAGACCTCCTCGTTGCTCGCAACGAAATCGTGTCTAGTTAAGGACTTCCGTTTCCAATGGAAGACCTTATTGTTATTGCTTCTTTCTTTTTCCCTTTTATTATTTATTTTTTTTCTTACGCTTTTTTGTACAAGCGATTTCTTGAAAACAACTCAACTGCTTTTCATGAAAGTTTCAGATCTTGTAGATATTGATTTAAACCTTATGTGTAATTTTTTTATTTTAATGACGTCATTTCCGTTCGGGAGATATTGACGTTTTAGCGATTTTTAGAGGGTCGGTTTGTCCTGCTATCTCCTCCTAAACGAAAAAAGATATTAAATTTAAATTTTCAGGAATTGTAGACGAAAGATTGTAGATGTGTTTAAAGGCATTTATGGTTGTCTGGCTTCAAAGGCGTCGAAGCTCGCTTGGACCCGAAAATTGAGTTTGGAAAAACTACGTGATTTTGAATGGTTTTCGTTCTTTATCTCCTTTCCTGAAAATATTTTAACATAATATATAGGGCAAATAAAATTTATATTTACAAGAGCTTTCGTTTGATATCAAGAAAAAGGTGCTGGTTCTTCAATTTAGGGGCCAAAAGGGCTCTAAAGTCTTTCTTCCATAGCACTTTACTGAGAAATATTTTGTAATATTTTTAAGTAGCAAAAATGTTCATCTTTCAATTATAAAACTTGTATCATGCGTAACGTAATTAGGGGTTTTAAGAAGCCAGAAGTCCAAAACTTCGATCAATTATATCTTAAAAAGGACAAATATTTTGAAAAGCAATATAGAATAAAAGATGCTTAGAATGATATTTTAAACAATATTCAGTCATAAAAGTTTCGTTATCTGGCCCCAATAAGGAGATAAGGGTCGGCCCCTAAAACGTTCTATCCCAGATAGCTCAAAAACGGCAAAGAATTTCTAAACACTTGTTGAACAAAATATGTTTAATATCAAAATACCTTTTATATGATGTCAAGAAAAAGGGGCTGGTCCTTCAATTTTGGGGCCAAAAGGGCTCTAAAGTCTTTCTTCCATAGCACTTTACTGAGAAATATTTTGTAATATGTTTAAGAAGCAAAAATGTTCATCTTTCACTTATAAAACTATACATTATAAAACTTGTATCATGCGTTACGTAGTTACGGGGTTTAAGGGGCCAGAAGTTCAAAACTTCGATCAATTATATCTCAAAAAAGACAAATATTTTGAAAAGCAATATAGAATTAAAGATGCTTAGAATGATGTTTTAAACAATATTCAATCATAAAAGTTTCGTTATCTGGCCCCAATAAGGAGATAAGGGGTCGGCCCCTAAAACGTTCTATCCCAGATAGCTCAAAAACGGCAAAGAATTTCTAAACACTTGTTGAACAAAATATGTTTAATATTAAAAGAGCTTTCATATGATGCCAAGAAAAAGGGGCTGGTCTTTCAATTTAGGGGCCAAAAGGGCTCTAAAGTCTTTTTTTCCATATGTTTAAGCAATAATGTTCATCTCACATTTATTTAACAATATATTATAATTATTTTATCATATGTTCCGTAATTAGGGCTTTTTTAAGTGGTTTTAAGGGGCCAGAAGTACAAAACTTTGATAACATATCTCAAACAGAACAAATATTTTAAAAAGCATCATTTTGAAAATCAATATAAAATAAAAATGCTGAGAATGATGTTCCTAACAATATCCAACCATCAATTTTTGTTGTTGTCCCGATAAGGAGATTAAGGGTCAAATATCAAAGTCAAGGTCATATAACCTTCAAAAATCGCACGGAAGACCTCCTCGTTCCTCGCAACGAGATCGTGTCTAGTTATTATTATTTTTTCTTTTTTTTTCTTACAAAAAAAAACGGCTCGGTCGATTTTTATGAAACTTTCAGATCTAATAGATGTTGATCTGAACCTTATTGGAATTTTTTTTTATTGATGACGTCATTTCCGTTTCCAAGATATTGACGATTTAGTGATGTTTAGAGGGTCTGCTTGTCCATTGAACTCCTCCTAAACGGTAAAAGATATTGAGTTCACATTTTCAGGGATGATACACGAAAGATTGTAGATATGTCTAAAGGCAATCATAAATGTACATGTATGGCTCCAAAAGCGTCAAAGCTCGCCTGGACCCAAAAAAAGAGATTAAAAAAGCGTCTTGATTTTTTTGTGGTTTTCTTTGTTGATCTTTTTTCTTAGAAATATTTTGTTAAAACATGTATAGCAAAAAAAGTTTATATTAGAAGATCTTTCGTTTAATACCAAGAAAAAGGGGCTGGCCCTTGAAATTAGGGACCCAGAGGGGTCTAAAGTCTCTAATTTGTAGCTCTTTACTGAGAGGTATTTTGTTATAAGTTATAGAAGCAAAAATGTTTATCTTACTGTTATGTACCCATACAATATAATAATTATCTCATGTGTTACGTATTTAGGGATTTTTGGGGGTCAGAAGTTCAAAACCTTGATCACATATGTCTTTTTATTTTGATAAGCAGTATCGAAGGAAAGATGCTCAAAATGACGTACTCAACAATATTCAACTCTCAAAATTTCTTTAAACGGCCTTTATAAGGAGATAAGGGGTCGGCCCCTTAAACTTTTTTTTTCTCAGATATTTTAAGAACGATAACGAATTTGAATACACTTGTTGTACAAAATGTTTGTAGTTTTAAGTGACCTTTTATTTAATACAAAGGAAAAGGGGCTCGCCCCTAAAATTAGGGACCCAGAGGGGTCTAAAGTCTTTTATTTGTAGCTCTATACTGAGGGATATTTTGTAATATGTTATAGAAGTAAAAATGTTTATCTTACTGTTATGTACCCATACAATATAATACTTTTCTCATGTGTTACGTAAGTAGGGATTTTTAGGGGTCAGAAGTTCAAATCTTTGATCATGTATATCTAGTAAAGGAAAATGCTTTGATAAGCAGTATAGAAGAAAAGATGCTCAAAATGATGTACCTAACAATATTCAACTCTCAAAATTTCTTTAAACGGTCCCGAAAAGGAGATAAGGGGTCGGCCCCTAAAACCTTCTCTCTCAGATATTTCAAGAACGATAACGAATTTGAATACACTTGTTGAACAAAAAATGTGTAGTTTAAGTGACCTTCTATTGAATACCAAGGAAAAGGGGCTGGTCCCTTTAATTAGGGACCAATTGGGGTCTAAAGTCTTTAAAGTTATAGGTCTATACTGAGGGTTATTTTGTAATAGATTATAAAAGCAAAAATGTTAATCTAACTATTATGTACCCATACAATATAATGATTTTCTCATGCATTACATAATAAGGGGTTTTTATGGGGTCAAGAGTTCAAAATTTTGATCACCTATATTTTCACATATATCTGGTAAAGGAAAAATATTTTTAAAAGCAGTATAGAAGAGGAGATGCTCAAAATGATGTACTATACAATATTCAGCCTTTCAAATTTCGTTAAACGGCCCCGATAAGGAGATAAGGGCTCTTCCCCTTAAACATTCTTCCTCAGATATCTCAAGAACGAGAACGAATTTGTAAACACTTGTTGAATATAATGTGCGTAGTTTTAAGTGACATTTTATTTAATATGAAGATAAGGGGACTAGCCCCTAAAATTAGGGGTCAAGAGGAGTTTTTCAATCAAAGCTCTTACACCTAAAACAAAATACTCTCTGATAATTAGAATGAAGACCCTCTTTTCCTCTTTTT
Organism: Magallana hongkongensis; assembly: GCA_016163765.1. Lineage (NCBI taxonomy): Eukaryota > Metazoa > Mollusca > Bivalvia > Ostreida > Ostreidae > Magallana > Magallana hongkongensis. The sequence continues at coordinate 25,035,233 of WFKH01007768.1, forward strand.
TCAAGTTATGTTTAGCTGGGTTTTTTTTGTTGCAAAATCAAGATCATACGTAAATCTCGACTTCTAAAATCGGACGGAAGACCTCCTCGTTGCTCGCAACGAGATCATGTCTAGTTATTTTTCTTTTCTTTTTTTTTTTTTTTTTTTACAAATTTTGTCCGCGTGAGTTCTCGGAAATGGCTCGGTTGATTTTAATAAAACTTTTAAATCTGATAGATATTTGTCTGAACCTTATTGGAATTTTTTTTTATTGATGACATCATTTCCGCTTCCGAGATATTAACGTTTTAGCGATTATTTAAGGGTTGTTTTGTCCATTGAACTCCTCCTAAACTATTAAAGATATTGAGTTCAAATTTTCAGGGATGGTAGACAAAAAGTCTGTAGATGTGTAAAATGGTAATCATATCTGTCTGATTAAAAAGGCACCGAAGCTCGCCTGGACCTAAAAATTGAGTTTAAAAAAACGCCGTAATTTTTCCTGGTTTTCTTTGTTTATCTCCTTTCTAAAAAATATTTTGTTAAAACATGTAATGCAAAAAAAGTTCATATTTACAAGATCTTTCTCTTGATATAAAGAAATAGGGGCTCGCCCCTCGAAAAAGGGATCTAAAGGGCTCTAAAGTCTTTTATCTATAGCTCTTTACTGAGGGATATTTTGTAATAGGTTATAGAAGCAAAAATGTTTATTTTATAGTTATGTACCCAAACACTATAATGATTTTCTCATGTGTTATGTAATTAGGGTAATTAGGGGTTTTTAGGGGTCAAAAGTCCAAAACTTTTATCCTCTATATCTCAAAAAGGAAAAATATTTTGAAAAGCAGTATAGAAGAAAAGATGCTCAAAATGATGTACTCAACAATATGCAAAATCAAAATTTCGTCAAACGGCCCTGATAAGGAGATAAGGGGTCGGGCCCCTAAAACCTTCATTCTCAGATAGCTTAAGAACGATAAAGAATTTGTAAACACTTGTTGAACAAAATGTGTGTAGTTTTAAATGACCTTTCATTTAATACCAGGAAAAAGGGGCTAGCCCCTAAAATTAGGAACCCAGTTGGGTCTTAAGGCTTTTATTTACAGATCTTTCCTAAGGGGTATTTTGTAATAGGTTATAGAAGCAAAAATGGTTATCTCACTGTTATGTACCCATACAATATAATGACCTACTCATGTGTTACGTAATTAGGGATTTTTAGGGGTCAAAAGTTCAAAACATTGATCACCTATATCTGGTAAAGGAAACATATTTTGATAAGCAATATAGAAGAAAATATGCTCAAAATGACGTACTCAACAATATTCAACGCTGAAAATTTCGTAAAACGGCCCCGAGAAGAAGATAAGGGGTCGGCCCCTAAAACCTTCTTTTTCAGATATCTCAAGAACGATAACGAATTTGTAAACACTTGTTGAACAAAATGTGTGTAGTTTTAAGTGACTTTTCTTTTAATACCAAGAAAAGGGGCTTGCCCCTAAAATAAAGGACCCAGACGGGTCATAAATCTTTTTTTGTAGCTCTTTACTGGGGGTATTTTGTAATAGGTTATAGAAGCAAAAATTTTTATCTCACTGTTATATACCTAATATACAATATAACGTCTTTCTCATGTATTACGTAACTAGGGGCTTTTAGGGGGTCAGAAGTTCAAAAATGTGATTACCTATATCTGGTAAAGGAAAAATATTTTGAAATAGTGTATGGAAGAAAAGATGCTCATAATGATGTATTTATCAATCTTCAGCCATCACAATTTCGTTAAACGGCCCCGATAAGGATATAAAGGGTCGGCCCCTAAACTCTTCTTTCCCAAATGTCTCAAGAACGATAACGAATTTTTAAACAATTGTTGAACAAAATGTTTGTTGTTTTAAGTGACCTTTCATTTAATACCAAGAAAAGGGACTGGCCCCTAAAATTAGGGACCCAGACGGGTCTGAAGTCTTTTATTTATAGCTCCTTATTTACGGATATTATGTAGTAAGTTATTGAAGCAAAAATGTTTATCTCACTATTATGTACCCATATAATAAAATTACTTTCTCAAATGTTACGTAATTAGAGATTTTAGGGGTCAGAAGTTCAAAACTTTGATCACCTATACCTGGTAAAGGATAAATAGTTTGATAAGCAGTATAGAAGAAAAGATGCTGAAAATGATGTACTTAACAATATTTTACGGAAAAAAAAATCGTAAAACGCCCCCCATGAGGTGATAAGGGGTCGGCCCCTAAAACCTTCTTTCTCAGATATCTCAAGAACGATAACGAATTTGTAATTACTTGTTGAACAAAATGTGTGTAATTTTAAGTGACCTTACATTTAATATCAAGAAAAAGGGGCTGGCCTCTAAAATTAGGGACCCAGACGGGTTTAAAGTCTTTTAGTTATAGTTCTTTACTAAGGGATATTTTGTAAAAAGTTATAGAAGGAGAAATGTTTATATAACTGTTATATACCCATCAAATATTATGACTTTCTCATGTGTTACGTAATTAGAGATTTTTAGGGCCCCAATAAGGAGAAAATAGGTCGGTCCCTAAAACAATCTTTTCCAAATATCTCAAGATCAGTACGGAATTTCTAAACACTCAATGAACAAAATGTGTTTAGAATTGAACAACCTTCTACTGATATGAAAAAAAGGGGACTGGCCAAGAACAGTCTAAAGTTTTTCAACCAAAGCTCTTCACCTGAAAAAATACTCTCTGATATTTCGAATGAAGACCCCATTTTCCTCTATTCTCAAGTTTTGTTAGCTGTTTTATAGCAAAATCAAGATCATATATCTATCTTAACTTCTAAAATCAGACGGAAGACCTCCTCGTTGCTCGCAACGAGATCGTGTCTAGTTATTATTTTTTTTTTCTGACTTTTGGAGCGTTATTTCTCAAAAAACTATTCAACCGATTGGCACGAAATTTTCAGGACTGATTGAACATCACCAGCGCTACATAATATTAAATTTTTAAATGATGACGTCACTTCCGGTTTCAAATATTGACGATTTTGTAAATTTTTACGGGTCATTTTGTCCACGCATCTCCTCCGAAACTAATCAAGATAGAAGCTTGAAATTTTTCAAGGATTGTAGATAAATGTCTGAAGTTGTACCTCCATGCTTTCAATTATGAAAATTGCGCAAGGCCTCGAAGCTCGCCTGAACCTGAAAATTAGCACCAAATTTTTTCACGAAATTTTCGAACATTTCCTGTAATATCTTTTGACGTATAAATATTTTGTTAAAACATGTAATGCAAAAGGTGTTTCAATTTCCACGGGCTTTCATTTGATATCAAGAAAAAGGGGCTGTCCTCTCAAATTAGGGGCCAATAGGGCACATGATAACAAAGTGGACCACATGAATTTACGTGACTGGTGATGGTGTTGAAAAGACTATCCGAGGCAAGTGAAGAGACGATATCAGTAGTAAATTGCATAAAGAATTTAATGGTACTAATTGTTTTCACAGAATTTGCGTATAAATAAGGTTAATTAGTCGAAAACTAGCGCAAATTGTTCTGCGCAATAAATATACAATTTTTTCAATGGGTGGCCCTGTAGCTCCCAGGTCGTCCATCCGAATATTTTCAGACCGGGAGCTACAAACCTGCAGCTACCACATTCTTGGTTAAAAAAAATAGTGTTATGTTCAAAGTTAAATTAACTCGTACCTAAAATAATTCGATAACTATTAAATCGCACTTAAACACATTCAAATTTGTTTTTGCTTAGTCGTTCTTGAAATCGATAAGGTTTTGTTAATTCGTACTAAAAATCATTTGGACTTTGTTAACTCGTACCAAGAATAATTCGATTTTTTTCTTTTTGTTTCAGTTACTTATGTTTATTGGTTCAAGAACTCTGCTTCTTAGAGGAATTTCTAGCTTTACTTTCGACATTAACGGAAGACCCACTCATTGCTTTGCAACGAGCTTTGCTCAAGTTATTATTTTTTTCTGACTTTTTTCGGACGCTATTACTCGTGAACTACTGGGCCGATTTGCATAAAATTTGCAGGACTGATAGAACATCAAAAGTACTTGGGGTTATTAAATTTTGGGCTGATGACGTCACTTCCGGTTTGAGATTTTGAGGATTTGGTGAATTTTTAAGGACCATTTTGTCCACCTAAGTCCTCCAAAACTAATAAAGATAAAAACATGAAACTTTCAGGGATAGTAGATGAATGTCTGTAGATGATTCTCTGGGTTTGATATTGTGGAAAATGCGCAAGGCGCCGAAGCTCGCCCGAGCTCGAAAATTGGCAGCAAATTTTTTTACGAAATTTTTGCACATTATTAAATTATTTCTGAATGTGTAAATGTTTTGTTAAGACATGTAATGCAAAAATAGTTCAGATTTACACGCATGATTTGATATCATAAAAAAGGGGCTGGCCCCTCACATTAAGGGCCAAGAGGGCTCTAAAGAATTTTTATAATAACTCTTTACTGAAAAATAATTTGTTATTAAGTATAGAAGCAAAAATGTCTATTGTGCAGCTGTTTATCTATATAGTACCATACTGAAATCATTTGTTACGTAATTAGGGGTTTTAAGGGGCCAGAAGTCCAAAACTTTGATCATTTATATCTGAAAAAGGAGAAATATTTTGTCAAGCATTATAGAAGAAAAGTTGTTCAAAATAATGTTGTCAACCTTATGCTACCTTTAACTTTTTGGTTTTTGGCCCCAGTAAGGAGTTTAAGGGTCGGCCCCTAAAACACATTTGTTCAGATATCTCTAGAACGGTCAACAATTCTTGAACATTTGTTGAACAAAATGTGTTTATATTTATGTGACCTTTTATTTGATATCAAGAAAAAGGGGCTGGCCCCTCAAATTAGGGGCCAAGAGGGTTCTTAAGTCTTTTTATAATAACTCTTTACTGAAAAATAATTTTTGATTAATTATAGAAGCAAAAATGTTCATTGTACAACTGTTTATCTATACAGTTCCATACCTAAGTCATATGTTACGTAATTAATTAAATACTCTGATCATTAATATCTAGAAAAGGCGAAATGTTTTAATAAGCATTGTGGAAGAAAAGTTGCTCAGAATAATGTTCTAAAAAATATGCAACCTAAAAAATCTTTGTTGGTGGCCCCGGTAAGGAGTTGAAGGGTCGGCCCCTTAAACACAGTGGTTCAGATATCTCTAGAACGGTCAGCAATTCTTGAACACTTGTTGAATAAGATATGTTTATATTTGCAAGACCTTTCATTTGATATCAAGAAAAAGGGGCTGATCCCTCAAACTAGGGGCCAGGAGAGCTACAAAGTCTTTTTATAATAACTTTTTTTGAGTGATAATTTGTTATTAATCATCGAAGCAAAAAAAGAGATTTCATTAGGCTTAATTTAAAACTGAAATCCGTTTTAAAATTGGACGACGAATTACAGAGATATTGGGGTTTAAAAATTGTTTCTTCCGGAAATTTTGGTTCCGTATTCTTGGTTAAGAAAATAGTGTTATGTTCAAAGTTAAATTAACTCGTACCTAAAATAATTTGATAATTGTTAAATTAAACTAAAACACATTCGGATATTATTTTGCTAAGTCGTTCTTGAAATCGATAAGAGTTTTGTGAATTCGTACTTAGAATCATTCGGATTTTGTAAACTTGTACAAAGAATTATTCGATTTTTTTCTTTTTGTTTTAGTTACTCATGTTTATTGGTTTAAGAACTCTGCTTCTTAGAGGAACTTTTAGCTCGTATTTCGACATTAACGGAAGACCCCTCGTTGCTTTGCAACGAGCTTTGCTCTAGTTTTATATTATTATTCCTCTGACATTTTTCGAGCGCTATAACTCAGAAACTGTTCTCTCGATTTTCACCAAATTTACAGGACTAATAGAGCATTAAATGTACTTGCGATTATAAAATTTTGAGCTGATGACGTCACTTCCGGTTTAAGATTTTGAAGATTTTGTGAATTTTTAAGGACCATTTTGTCCACGTAACTCCTCAGAAACTAATGGTAATAGAAACGTGAAACTTTCAGAGAGAGTAGATGGATGTCTGTAGATGATCCTCTGTATTTGACATTGTGAAAAATGCGCAAGGCGCCAAAGCTCGCCCGAGGTCAAAAATTAGCACCAAAATTTTAGGCAAAATGTTAACACGTTTTGTAAACTATCTTTTAACCTGTAAATAATTTGTTAAAACATGTAATGCAAAAGTTGTTTAGAGTTACACGAGCTTTCATTTTATATTAATAAAAAGGGGTTGGCCGCTTTAATTAGGGGCCAGGACGGTTCTAAAGTCCTTTTATTATAACTCTTTACTGAACAATAATTTGCTATTAATGATAGAGGCAAAAATGTTTATTGTACATCTGTTTATCTACACATTACCCTTCTTTAATCATATGTTACGTAATTAGGGGATTTAAGGGGCAGTAAGCCCAAAACTTTGATCATTACTATCTAGAAAAGGAGAAATATTTTAGAAAGCATTGTAGAACAAAAGTTGCTTAGAACAATGTTTTTAACAATATGCTTTCTTAAAACTGTCGGTTCATGGCCCCAGTAAGGAGTTAAAGGGTCGGCCCCTAATACACTGTTGTTCAAATATCCTAAAACGGTTAACAATTCCTGAACACTTGTTGAACAAAATATGTTAATATTTACAAGACCTTTCATTTGAAATCAAGAAAAAGTGGCTTGCCCCTCAAATTAGGGGTCAAGAGGGCTCTAATTCTTTTAACTATAACTCTTCACTGAGCAATTATTTGTCAATAATTATAGAAGCAAAAATATTCATTGTACAGCTGTTCATCAATATAGTTCCATAAAAAAGTCATATGTTACGTAATAAGGGGTTTCAAGGGACCAGAAGTCAAAAACTTTGATCATTAATATCTGAAAAATGAGAAATATTTTCAAAAGCAATGTAGAACTAATGTTGCTCAAAATATTGTTTCTAACAATATGCTACCTTAAAATTTTTGGTTTATTGCCCCATTAAGGAGTTAAAGGGTCGGCCCCTAATACACATTTGTTCAGATATCTATAGAACAGTTAACAATTCCTGAACACTTGTTGAACAAAATATGTTTATTTTTACAAGACCTTTTATTTAATATCGACAAAAAGGGGCTGGCCCCTTCAATTAGGGACCAGGAGCCTCTAGAGTCTTTTTACAAGTCTTTTTATTATTACTCTTTACTGAGCAAACATTTCTTATCAATTACGGAAGCAAAAATATTCTTCTCATCGTTATTGACCTGAAAAATATCATGCCGAGTTCAAATCTGAAATATGTTTAAAAATCGGACAATTCATTGCAAAGATATCGAGGTTTTTCAATTGATTTTTCCGAAAAATTTTATTCCTCGCTCTTGAGTTTAAAAAAAGTGTAATGTTAGGTTAGATTTACTCTTACAAAAAATAAAATTCGATAATTGTTATGTCGTTCTTGAACATATTCGGATTTTTATTTGTTAAGTTGTCCTCAGAATTTTTAAAATAAATGTTAATTCGTCCTTCGAATCATTAGGATTTTGTTAAGTCGTACCAGGAATCAATTAATTTTTTATTTGTGTCAGTATCAATTGTTATTGATTTTCGTAATTTGCATCTTACAGGAACTTCCAACTTTACTATCGACTTTAACGGAAGACCCACTCGCTGCTTTGCTACGAGTTTTGCTCTAGTTTTGTTTTCTTTTTGTTTTGGGGGTTTTTTGGTCAAAATTGTCGGCAAACCTTTAAAAGAGATTAAACTTAGTTAATACGAAAGACGAATAGTACCAAAAAAAAGAACATGATGGATACGTACTGATATAAGGTATTATTTAGATAGTTTAACCTAGACTTACTCTACCTTGCAAGTATATATACAAAATCTTACTTAAGAATTGTACCCTTTTGAGTGATGTAACCCATTGATATATTCTTCTAGGTTCTTTCGCAATTTACATTAACCTAGTTTTACCAGCCTTGTTTAACAAAATAGCATTTTATTTTTTATTTAGTTTACTGTCCAAAAGGATATGAGATATTGTCTGCTGCCAGTAAAACTTGTCAACCCTGTCCAAGAGGTTTCTTCAAAGACAATTCCATTATATTTAGTAGCTGTCTCGCGTGTCCATCTGGATTAACAACCGAGAAAGTCAACTCTACCAGCATTGATAGCTGTTCTATTGGTAAATGCATTCGCTTTTGCTGTTTATGGGGGTATAGTTTAAGGTCATCTGGGTCACTCAAAGACTGTTATTTTAAAAATAATCAGACTTTTATCCACATTAATATCGATAAGTGTCCCATATCACCTTAATAATACATGTTAACATTTCCTATTGAAACATTTTTTTTCATAATGACTTTTTGCGATTGATGTAATTTTATAGAAATATACAAAGGGTTAACATATCAACAAATAACAGCTTTTGATTATAAATATCTATACTTATAAATTAAGACACTTTGCAAATAAACTACAAAATTCCTGCACCAGAGTAACTGCTTACATCTTTGGTATTTCAACACGTGTCAGATGAAGTTAGTTAGCTATAATCAAATGTTAACTGATTAGTAATTATTGTGAAATTAATTAAAACCTACTTTCATTTCATGTTTCATAAACAAGCCCGAAATAGCAAAAATGAGAGTAAGTTGGTAAACACGCTTTGGTGGATCCAAGTCAATGGTAGTTTGCATCAAAATATATACTTGCAATGAAATAATATTGAATGATAACGTAGCGAGTGAATATATTTACTGAGAACTTATTTAGAGTATACATAGAAGTTAAGATTTGACAAATGTTGAATAAATAAAATTAGCCTATTCGTTTTTGAATGCGCGATTTTATTTTTGATGATAGAACTCTCCAGAACGAGTTAACCAAAAACGCGGGTTGGCTAATCCACGTAATGGCGGAAAGTGTAGAACGAGTTCATCATGCATTGCGGGCAGATAACTTGGATCAGACATTTTTGTTAAATACAAACACAAAGCAAGTTAAGAAATAAAATGAGCCAATTTGACCCCCTTCTCCTATTGTTTTTTCAAAAAGTTATTTGTGATAAATATCATATTGAAATTTGACCTAAAAAACAATTTTAGAAAAGATATGCGACGCACTATACACCGAATCCCTCGTTTGAAATAAAATAAAAAGTACATTTTAATTTGTCTAGTCAGCTGCAACAAAAAGAATTAAGGCCACGCACATGTATATATAAACAATTTCAGTATAGGTTTTCATCCCTGCCCGCTCCTTTAAACCCACGATGCTGTTGCTTTTTAATTTTAATTTTAAAGTTTAGGTTAAGAAGGCAACGAAGAAAAAAATCGAACACAGTATACAAAAATGATAAAAAAAATTTTGGTTCAAAATATTAAGCAGTGTATTTAAGAAATAAAGTACGAGTTTTCGTGAATGTTGCAGAATAACCTCCGAGGTCGAGAAATGTTGTTTTGAAATAAAAAAAAAAAAGCCGAGGCGTTAGCCGAGGCTTTTATATTTCAAACAACATTTGGAGACTGAGGAGGTTATCCTGCAACATTCACGATAACAAGAACTTTATTTCTATTCTACTAACAGCCAAGTATTTCTACAGATCGTTCTCCTATAGAGAGACGATCTAGGTAATTTTGACGGCTGTTCCGTATAACCCCAACGGGTTTGTTAGTAATGTTTACATGTGTATCGATCAAAGAAATCACATGCAGACGACAGAATTTTTTTTTTTGGATTTTTAATACTCTTCACTTATTTATAAAATATCTTTGAATCATATTCCTAATATTTTAAGGGCAATTTAATACGATTATTACTACTACACGTTATATATTTTATGTAAAAACACGCAGTGAAAATGTGCTAGGGAGGTCCTAGGAACAGCCGCATTGATCTCTTAAAAATAAACATTTGAGGCAATACACATCGTTTTGACTGGAACTAACACGTGAAATTGACATGGTTTTAAAACTTTTTACGGTTTGAAGTTGTACTTTCATGATCAGTGCGAGACAAATAGGTATTTCTGATCTGATAATTTACTGATGACGTTCGTGGTATATTGGAGAATAATGTCCGCGGCATCTCTTTGATCTCGGCAATAACTGTAGTAGAATATATTATAATGTGTAAATTGTTAATTCCCGCGCTTGCGTGGGATATCATCAAGTGTTTTATTAAATTAATATAAAGTTAACATGCCTTGTTAGAAAAATCAATACATTTTATACTGTGTACTGGATTATATTCGCCCCGTGTTTTTTTTTTTGTTTTTTTTTGTTCGTTCTTCTACAGTTGCAAACGGTTTCGTACCGTCCTGAATTCGCCCAAACATAGTTGAGTTGAAAAGGAGATAGCTTGAGACCTTTAAATAGGCCAAGTCTTAAATCAGATCGCTAACAACGAGGATGAAAGAGGCGAAAATAACGGGCGCGAATTTTTCCCTTTATACAGAATTAGCCAAACTAATTTTTCAGTTTTTTAAAAATACAAAAAAATTTTATTAAATAATAAAGGGTTTACGGTATATTAGTCTTTATTGGTTAAAATGATACTTTATAGATAAAACTTAAAATATATTGGTGTGAGCTACTTTAAAACTAATGTTTCGAGTCAATGAAGAGTATGTTGGACAAGTGCTTCCTAGTCTTCTTCGTTGTTTTTTTTTAATGATCAGTATAATTTAAACTTCAACCTTTTTTAAGATAACTAGGTCTGCATTGCTAATCAAATAATTGTTTTTTGTATAAAATTAGTTTTCGTAATTACTTTATAGTTGAATTGTCACTCTATAAATCTTAACCATCAGTGTTGCATGACATTCAGATTACCATTAAGAGAGCTTGAGAGAGTTCTCTTTCAGACAGAGGAATGATATCTAAAAAAGACCATTAAATATCCTGCAATAAAAAACACTTTCCTTTATTGAAAATAATGATATCCGAAATGTGTTATCCACACAAATCATGTCACATTTTAATAGGAGATAGACTGCGTGTATCAATTAAAAAATATATTTTAATATCTAAAATTATTTGTTTATAACACATTTTATGATTGTATTATTTAGATAAATGTAGCACTGGACAAGAGATAAATTTTGAAGGAGGGTGTTCTGATTGTGAGCTGGATAAGTATCAGCCAGTAGATATGCCAACATCCACTGACAAGTGTTTATCATGCAAGGAAAACTATGGCACAAAGCAGAAAATGTCTAGCAGTTCATCAGATTGTCTGCGTGAGTTTTATTTGTCAGGTCATTCTAGTTGCATATTTTTTTCTAGGCAAAAAAAGATGTAAGTTGGTTTTTTATAATAATAAATGAATTGTTTTATTAATATATATTAGGTAGCAGTAATTTTCTAAAACAAGTTGTTTTCTTCTTTACTTTAGCCATGTGTCCTGAAGGACAATTCTTTAATCAAATATCAATGATGTGTGAAAAATGTCCCAAAGGAAGCTGGAACAATGGAAACTTCACAATGAAGTTTGAGGACTGTGTGGCCTGTCCTGTAAATTTCACCACAACAGGACCAGGAATGACATCGGAGGATAACTGCACTATTTGTACATATTGCAATTTCATTCAAAAGTTTGTCAACACAATGAAGAATTATTTTAACAAGATTTAGTTGGATAATGTGTGTCTCAATTGATGATTTTTAGCCGGGCTTTGCTGAAAACAAAGTCCTGGCTATATGAATGCAAATTGCATGTGTTTCTATAAACAGCACAACTGCAAAAGTAAACCAAAAAAACCGAACAGCTTCAAAGTAGAAGCTTCCGCTATACCAAATAGATTCACAGAGAGCCATGTTCTGTCAAATCTATTGTTTTATTGTTTGCGAATTTAGCGAGGAGTGTTTTTTGTTTTCTTATTAATTACGTGTTTTAAAAACAAGACTATTCACTTTAGGCACTTATACAATGCGCATGAAATTCTGTGAACTACTTTACAAATCATTGGTATTTGGCTGCACATCGAAGAAATGGGTGATTGATTTTATAACGCTCGTTTCAAAATTCAATGCACTGATTTTTTCAACTAGACAGACATATTGTTGTTAATAGCCGCTTACAAAATTTGGTCGCTCTCTGACGCTTTGTCGACATTAAAGCATGTGAGAGAGAGAGAGAGAGAGAGAGAGAGAGAGAGAGAGAGAGAGATTGGCAGTCTTTACCATGTTTACTATTCAATATACATAATTACACACCAAAAGAGCCCGACTTTAAGTACTTCAGTACTTTGATTTTTCCTGGTCGCTTCGGGCTTCATGTCCACATGATTTGATCTCGTGCCCAAACCAAGTTCAGATTTCAGTAAACTTTAATAAATTTCACTATGAATTAACAAAAAATGTTATTGATTATATTTACACCTTCTTTAAATTATTTATATGAAATGGGTAAAATGGCGTAATGTGTGTAAGGTATCATGGTTTAATGTTAAAAAATAAACTTATTGTAATAAGTTATTTGTCAAATATGATGCATTCATTTTATATATTATCTTTACTGTTTCAGTGGACTGTGATCCTGGATCCTATATTAGTGGTACAGATTGTCTGTTGTGTGACTTTGGAACTTATCAGCCGGCCCGTCACCAGGAGTCTTGCATAAAATGTGGACCTAATCTTAATACCAGCTCCAAGGGTGCTTCCAAACAGGGAGAATGTCAACGTAAGTTAATGTGATTGAAAAGTGTGTTTGTTTAATTAACTAAAATGTTCTTTTAATTGTGTGTTTGTTTTATATTCTATTATAGTATACTGTGGGGCTGGGTTAGAAGGACACAGTAGCTGTACTCCCTGCAAGGAAGGGTTTGTCAAAAGTGGATCCGGAACTTATATGTGTCAGGAATGTACTGGTAACTTTACATCCAATGACGCTCGCACCGACTGTACTGAATGTAGGTCGTTATATTTTATCTTTATATGCACTTTTTAGTTTGTAGTAGAATATTTTCAATTTAAAAATTCAAAATGTTAATATAGATACCATGGAATGAGTCTAAACTCAAATAGTAATTATATCAAAATTGATGAACATTATAATAAAATTTTTATTAAAATTTTTTAGTCTTCTGTGACAAAGGATTTTACAGTAACACTCATCAAAGTAGCTGCATACCTTGTGATATTGGATATTTTAAGAAGGACAGAGGAAATGCTCTAAAATGTACTAGATGTCCAGATGGATTTTTGACTCCAAAAATTGCTTCAACTTCTGCAGAAAACTGCGATGAACGTATGCAGTATACCTTTTAAAATTTTTCACATTTTTTATGTACTTTTAATACATAAAAAATATGTATTTATAATGTTGTTTACCCTTAGTTGTCTTAAAACTAATGAACATTTTGCAGTAAATATTGTACAAATTTAGGTCTCGTGTTAGACCCACACAGCTGAAAATATTGAAATGAGATGCTATTTTAAAAGTCAGTTCGGCTTGCGCTAGAATGTTAAACATATCACCCTATCACCCTTAAAGCAACTCGCCATTAAGTCATTTCACATTCATGGAATGTGAACTCGCCCTACTTTGGCATTCGAAATCTTTCAATATGAATATTATCTTTGATGTTGTTAATACTCAGTAATATGTAATTAAATTAGTACATAAATTATTTCTATAATAGCTCTTTATATGTTAGTATGATTAAAGTATAAATTGTTAATGTTTACCAACTAAAATGGGGATTGGGTGCCCTTAAGTATGGTATCTATATAAATATATATGAATGAAGATGGATTTATATACTGAAATGAAATTTGAAAAATCATTTGACTGTTGTGCTTTGAAATCAAACCTGAAATACTCTCAAGAGACTTTTGCACCATATACAATATTCACTAACAATAACACCAGAAAGTATTTATTCTATTCCTGATAACGCTTACAGAATAATTTTAATAGATAATAATTGAGAAGTTAACTCAAAGCCTTAAAGAGGTTCGTTCCTCTGATTTTGGGTAGCCATTTTGGGTCACCTCTAGTCTGGAAATTCAGTGTCATATATTAATTCTACTTCTATATTCCTATTTTACAATGCCAAATAAACTATATTGAATAAAATAGTTAAGGGAAAATAACATATTTACAGAGTTAAGTAAGGGACTATATTTTGTGGCGGAAGGTTTTTAAGAAGAAAATAAAGATTTTTCATAACTCAGTTGTTTTAGAGTACTGTAATTTTAGCTTCCTTGTTTGCAGTGCAGACCAAATTTCCAGCTAGTTTATGCATTGGGTTATCTTCGTGTTGTTTCAAAATACATATTTTAACAATATTTCAATATTTCTATCGACGTATATTGGCACATTTAACTAATATTTTATAAAAGTCACGAAAAATGAACTCCAATTTTTGCCTAAAATTAGCTTATTTCATGCTATATCTCAAAATATACATCATAGACCCATACTTTTGGTTTTATTTTCTGAATTTGTTAGATATTTTTGACAAGTCTTTTAAAATTTGAGAAAAAGTTTGAGACTTTTAAATAATTTTATTGCATGTTGAATCGCTAATAGATACAAACAACGTTTTATCAGTGCAAAATGGTCAAAATATCAATTAGGTGTAGAAATTGCAAACTTTTCTTAATAATTATTTTAATTCTATTAATATTAAATAATATAAATTTGTATTTGATGCCATGGTTTATTCCGATTAAAAATTATTGAGGGAAAAGCGATTTATGTGCAATTTGCACTTTCAGTGCAGAAAGGTCATATTAAATACATTGTAGCACCGAAAGGAGCATATAGACCCCAAAATTTTGTTTTGAATTTTGGTTTAGCTATGTATGTAGATTTTTAAAAAAGACTTTAGAAAAAAACTTAAGACTTATGATCGCAGGACCCAACGTCCTTAAATTTACATCCACTAAGTATGTTTCCATCTTTTTCTTACGAAACTGATTGTAATTCAAACATGCATAACAAGACAAAAAACTACGCAATCCTTTGCACGACCTAGCAGTCGGCGTAAGAATATACGCATTCTTATAATGTTCAAACACTGTTTTAGATGCATTGTTTAGCTTTTAAAATGTCAACTTTAATTCAAGTAGCTATAATTAATCATTTTTACATCGTTTATTCATGTCTTTATGTACTTTCGCTGCTTATATGCGTTGATTACTTTTTGATCGATGGAAACTAAAGCTACATTAAAAGCACTCCACGGACTTGGACTTGCACTGACTGACTTCAGACTTCTAAGTAGACTTTAGTTAACTTGGCAATCATCACATATATTGAAAATTATCTGTTCGTTCTGTGTACCGTTTAAATCGACAATAACACTTTTGATGGATAAATGATTTAAGGATTCGAAAATTAAAATGCTTTCTTTAGTGTTTCATTCGGGCTATGAAGGTAGCTAGCAGAAAAATTACATAACCGGGTTAGCAACCTATCAACCTAAATGATGCTAGCACAAAAGAAAGCCTTTTATTGTTTTATTATTACAAGTACAAAAAAGTTAATTAATAAATAATAATTACATACACAGTCATTGATATTCAGGAGACGCTTCTTTGATTAATAACTGCAGCTTTAAAATTAGTTGGTTAAGTTCTCGGGTTTTTTTTAAACACGTTTTAACATTCACAATTGATACTATTTCTCAGATCTATATTTCTTAATCAGATTTTCTGTTCAAAACTCAAGATTTTTGTTCACATGTTGCTTTTTCTTTTAAAGACAGCAATTTGTTGTTTTACATTGATGTAGAAGAAATAGTTGTAAAGTGGCATCTTGGACCGTCAAAATGCATAAATTCTGCCTATGATTCATTATAGATCAGTATTTTAAAGAAAAGAAATGTTTTGTTTTAAAAGCTTTTTGCATTCCTGGCCACTACCTGAACTCCAGCGGTGTTTGTGTACCATGTATGATAGGTTTATATAAAGATGTGACAGGAAATGGGAACTGTACAGCCTGCCCATCAACTCTTACCACTCCATTAATGGGGTCTACTACACTCTCCAACTGTTCCATTGGTATTATCATATACAATATGAATTTTCAAACGATATAAAATATATTTTGTTGTGCAATAATTTAATCTTGAGTATTTTAAAAGTCAAATGTATTACAAGAAAATGTTGAGAAATCGCATTGAATTTAATGTTTTATGGATAATGTGTACAAGCATACTTACATGATGTGTGTGTTACTTTGTAGTTGTTTGCATTGCTGGTGAAAAGAGGGTTAGTAGTAAGAACACTTGTATGAAATGTCCTTTGGGATATTACCAGCCAAACAGAGGAGAAAGTGACTGTATCAAATGTGGTGGTGGCCAGACCACGGAGCAAGTGGGGACTGATACCAAGACAGGCTGTATCCGTTAGTTAATAATCATTTTGTCAAATTTTTAAGAAAATATCTAAGCATTTAGTCATTCAGATATATCAAAAATGTATAGTTTGCATTTCAGAAATCCCCAATTATGATTTTTTTTTACTTACCGTTACCAAACGTCATGCATATAGATCTCCAAAATATCATATATTGACCGATATTACATGAATACAGATCAATCTACTCTTTTACAATTTGAGATATTTCAATACAAATATTCGGATGTAGTTTAGATTCAAATTGGTTAAAACAATGACCCCTGGACAAATATTGGGTTCCCATGAGAGATGACAAATTCAACAAAAGGAATATGCTTTGAAACATCTTTGAAAACATTTTCCCAAAAAGTTACAATAATATTCTACAATTTAAAAATTGCAAGCATCCGGATATACGTATTATTTACACTGTTGTTTTTACAAAGTTTATACTACCAAAACTCATTTCATTGCTCTCTTTAGAGATCACACGGGCAACTATCGCAGAAAAAATAATATTACCGGTTGACTTACATTTTTTTTAAAAATTTCTACAGTTTGTGCTACCTTCAAACTGACATTAACCTGCAAAGAAGTATTTCAGTCTATTTAAAAAACAAATATATATAAAGGGGTTCCGCCACAAATATCCACCAATTACCTTTATATTGCATACTTTAATTTACATTAATTCAAATATTTTATAATAATGTGTAAGTTCTTAAAAAGATTTGACATTTTATTTTTCAAATTTTAATTTTCAAGCCATAACGTATGATCTTTAACATCCGTTTTCATGATAACGGAGACTACATGTATTACCTGTTGTTACTGTAAAAAGGTAAAAAAGGAAAAGATATGCTGATTCCGAAACGTTGAAAAACTTGTTTAAACACATTTTGAACATTATTTGTTGCTATTTGTGAACTACAGACTAAAATGTTATATCAATCATTATTCAGCATCAAAAAATGTTGCTGTTAAAGGACTTAGACACGATTTGAGCTCAAAATTTTTAAATTTTATTTTTTCATTTTTAGTCTCTAGAATGGTCAATGTGGGTATTTTTAATGATTCATCAAAATTTGAAAGTCAAATATTGCATTACAAGCAAGATACAGAGTTCATTATTCTTTGTAATGTAAACAAAGTTCGAGTCTCTTCATTGTTTACATATGTGTGGTATTGGAATGAGTTTCAATCAAATGTTGCATTTTTTTGTTGATAATATTATTTATGAACACATTGAATCAGTTTAGTCATTTTGTCAAAGAAATTGTTATTTCTGTACTTTGCATTATTTGTAAACAAATATAAGACTCGAGCTTTGTTTACATTACAATAATTTCTTACATCTGTATCTCGCTTGTAACTTGACTTCTAGCATTCAAGTTTTTGTCAATCATTCAAAATGCACAAGTAAACAATTTTAAACATAAAAAATAAAAGTTTGATCTCAAATCGTGTCTAGGTCCCTTTAAGGAAATATATGTACTTTAAAAACTCATTCAGAAATTCTTATTTGTCGAAAACGTCATAGCAACTACTATTTCTTTTGCTAAAATTCATCTGTAATTGATACTGTATGAAAGCTGAAGACATGTTTGGTCATTACAATCGACTGATTTTCAATATATTCGACTACTGCTTACTATCAATTCAAGATATATTACTATAGTCAGGTACTCTTTACACAGTTGCGCTGAAAAAATATAGTTCTTTTCATGATCAGCAGATACAACATTGCAACAAATGTTTAGAATATCAATGTATATGTAATACGTGTTAGAAAACAAAATTAACGTAAAATTAAATTTAAAAAGCACCTTTCCCCAAGAAATGTAAATGTGAAGTATTCATATTCATACGCTAGCTGCCTCCTCAGTCTTTTTTCACGAAAATATAGGTCATTCTTAGATTGACAATTTTTTCACTAATGAATATTGCTTATATTATTACAATAATTATATTACTGTCATTATTATTGTTCCTTAGTTATCACACAATCTCTTTCAATAATCTATTGTGTATGAGTATGTGGGTTTTTTTTTCTTTTTTTTAATGACGGAATGGTTATGCAACACCTGCACCGTATTTCTGATCGCACTCGTGTAGAATCTGTTTAAGGATGCGTGCAATGTTTGCTAGTGATGCAAGACTGATGGAAGTATTTGCTACGGACATGAAGAACTTTATACGCCAGTTCTTAACAATTTCAGTGATTTTTAACTTAAAGATCGGCTAAGCACAGTAAATATTCAAGTTATTTAAAAGTCGATTATCTTGGATATGGGGAACCCATATCTACTCTTGTTAATTATCATGTTTCAGGTTCTTTCAAAAGTTCATGTAGTTCAAAATACACACATTTTCGTAGTTTTCATGCTTCCTACCATAGCAACGGTTTTCAGTTTGAATATATATTGTCTTTTTACCAAAACCACATCAGTAGATTAAGAATTGTTGATTAAAACTATGTTTAAATAAACTGAAGTAAATTATTTGCTGTTAAGTAACCAATGACACACTATCAAAATACTCATATGCTTATGAATTTGTTTTCAATACTTTGAAAATTCACAACATTTTCTAATAATTATTTTATGTTGGATAGATGAAACCTTTGCAATCACTTACAATTTGTCTTCAAAATAGCTTAAAATGGCTATTTTCAATATATTGCTTCTGTCCCCATTGCGCCATTTTAGGTTGTATTGCATCTTAATTAACCGAAGTGTATCAAATTATGAAGAAAATCGGCGACTATGCATGACCCCTTAATTCTTATTATTACATATGTAAACTAAAATGTAAAACTATTGGTTGAAATTCTGCGTAATATTATACGTATAAAAGGATCTTATTTAATAATTCAATACTTTTGTCAAGTTAACGAGAACTGGGATTTTTGTTTACAGCTATTTGTCCTGCTGGAAAGGAACATGTGCCTGCCAGTAAAACATGCGTAGAATGCCCGTTGGGAAGTTACAAGTCAGAAATAGGCAACAACGAAGCCTGTACCACATGTCCAAGTGGATTTACAACCGAATTCACTGGTTCAATATCTGCCAGTAACTGCTCTCTTCGTAAGTATTTTCAAAAGTATAAATGGTTTGCACTTATAATAAATATGTCAACATTTTCCCCAATTTTTATCATATTCGAGATCACAAACTGTTGGGTTAAAGGGCCTGGATGGTCAAGGAAATTTTAAGACTATATTGATCTCCTTGGTAGGAAGAATTATGTATAAAGATACAGGAAAGTACTTAAATTTTTAGGCTACAACATAATAGAATTTTCTTTACTTGATAATAATTTATTGCCTTTTTGATATACATAACTTACTGTTTGCGTTTTACGTCAACTGAAGCAATGAAGATGGAAAGGAATAAAATAAGACTTTCGTTTAGATCTTATATGTAATAAGATAACATGCAACAAAAAGCAAAATACTAGTATGTTCTATTGTTAAATTTTTCAGATATTTTGTTCTTTTCTACTTTGGAATGGAACCTCTTATATTAAATGTATGAAAAAAATCTGCACTCATATTTTTGCTCACATCGCTTCAAACCCCCTTCTGTGGAGTGTAAAACTAGATAAGCATTGATAGAATTTGCATTGCTTAAAAGGTATTAAAGATCTACGTGCTGCTTTTTATAAAGAAGATCTTTTTAAATTGAATACAATGAAATATATTCTAACCGGTAACTTATAGTAAATTTTAATGTAATGTAAAAATACTCCTTGTGAATTACCCTTTATGTTCTCTACTTTTATAACAATTTTTATGTTACTGTTATTATACACATCTGGCTGGGAAAGATCCAGAAAGATGGTGTTGTGGTCCTCTCTAGTTTCTGAAATTCGGGTCCCAACGTTTGGAACACTATTCATTTTAATGTGATTTTAAACATTAGGCTCGAAAACATTAAGGTCCCCTACCCTGGGTTACGAAATTTTTAGGGTCATCTACTAATGGTATACCACTTTGGAAATATGGCGATGTGATCGTCTGTGGTTTTTGAGAATAGGGCCCCTACTTTTAGAACACTATTCATTATAATAGGATTTTAAACATCGGGCGCGTAAACATTGAGTGCCCCTAGCCTGTTTAGTTTAATTTTTCAACACTTAAAGGTCTCTTAAAAGAAATTGTATGATTCAAATTCTAAAATATTTAACAGCATAATTGTCATTACTTTCTTAAATAATAAAATGCACAAAGATGAAATAGAATATTAATGCCATTGAAAAAAGGTACATTTTGTAGCTGACTGTATATCAGGAACCTATCGCTCAGCTGGTGGCTGCCAAAATTGTCCAGTAGGAACGTATCAGGATCTAAAGTCTAAGGAATCCTGCAAGGCCTGTCCATCAGACAGAAATACTACAGAAACGACAGGGGCAACATCTTTAAGCTTCTGCATAAGTAAGTGAATTGTACTAAAGAAATTCGTCCTTATAACATTTTGCCTTGTCCATTCCTATCTGTGAGATGAATGGATGTTTCTTTTGTGCTTGCAAACCCTAGTAGACGACTATGTGGGTTGCATTTTGTTTCTCAATGTTTTGGAACACGACTCATATTAAGTATTTTCATTCTATGCAGAGCATCCTTCTCTATGTAACTTCTGGATGTAAAGCTTCACTGAGTCTTTTTTGCGTTAATCGATACATCCTCTTGGTTTCAATATGGGTTCTAAGAACATAGTCAATGGGTAAAGTCGATTCAAAATAAAGCTTTTGATTTCTTAAGTTGATCCTATAATTTCTATATCTCCGCATTCATCATGGCTTGTAGAAGTAAACTTGTCAAGAATCAAGAATACTATAACCTTGTATCTCGTAAGTGTAGAAAAAATACCACAATGCATACTGTCAAGTTGTATCATATCTACTTAGATCCTTTTACACATGAAAATGGAATTCTGCAACTACTTTGTGAAATATCTTGGTTGTTTTATTAACCATAATATATTCCACAGAAAGTAAAATAGATGTATTGGAATATTATGAGAATATGGTCTGAAATTTATTTATCATTGATATTAGTCAAGAAGGGAGTAATGTAAAAGAACGAATAATCAGTCGTAAGATATGTCGCAACTGATATTTCTGGCACCCATTTTAAGACAAGGGTACCCTATTTTGAGATAAAGCTACAACTTAAATGTGCAAGATTCAACCTTTTTCTCAACAAATAGTTAAAAAGTGGACACCAATGGCCTTCTTTAATATCTTTAAAGATTTTTAAATATTTAGTTTAAGTCTGCAGATAAGTGATTACAAAAAGTATTGTTCTATACTAGTGTGCACAATTTGCATACAATATTTAAAACCTTATATTTATTCATTTTATTGCTATTGCATCGTTTAACAACAGTTTGCTCAATTTTTGATATAAACAAGTCAATGCTTTAAATGTTTACATTTTTGGTCTACATATGTACAAGATGGTCGCGCATCCCCCTTAACTATAGTTTGTCCTAAGATATTTATGCAGCACATTTTATTAAATTATTAAATACTTGTAAATATCTCAGAGATCAGACTATGTCCATTCAATAATATGAAAAAATTCCAAGAACGCCCCCTTTTACTTGTCAGGTTTCAATACCACCTTGCTTGACCACCTAACCTGTTTATTTGGGAAAATATACCAGATTGTACATCTCAGTAAATAAAATAAAATCCCTATGATTGTAATGAACAGTAGAATTGTCTTAAAAGGATTTTTTTTTCCATAGAATTATGTTCCGCTGGCCAACAGTATGATAGGACTTCAGAGACTTGTCAAAACTGCCCCAAGGATTTCTACACCAACAAAACCATTTCCCAGTACTGTATCAAGTGTCCCACCGGATACATCACATATGGAGAGGGATCGGATACCTGTATCCCGCTGTCAGCACCAGGTATAGGCACTGTCACATTACGCAATGTTTGTGAATTAGATATAGACATGTACAATATATATTTATTACATGTTTTTAGTTGTGCAGAGCAAATTTGAATATTTCTTTCATATTCATTATATTATATATCTTGCAAAGGAGAACAAAATTTATTTTTTTCCCTTAATCATTATTTTCGTTTCCTTTCATTCATTAATGGTATAACTCAAATAGTGTCCAAACTACTGTGAAATGAACGTCATTCAAATCGTTAAATCTTTAATGACTTTTTATTTTCAACTGGTACAAACTAGCATATTGTTTGTAGAAATATCTTCAGAAATCAGATTTATTTAAATAAAAGATTTCTCATGATTTTATCCACATCTAGATTTTCTTTAATTAAGCCTTGATGATGGGATAGAAAACTCTCAATGGGTTGGTAAAAAATCATACACAACCACATATTATTAGTTTCTCTTTTAAATAATTATCATGTTTTAACCAGTTACGTACCGATAAATCACTTTTGGATGCTTTTTTAGTGCATTAGATTTTATCTAATTTTTTTACGTAATCGTGGAAATTATGATGTAGTTGCAGTGGGATGCATCCTATTGGTGGTGATGTGAAATACGACCCCAAGTGAATTGACTAAAAAATAGATGTTGGAAATTCTTTTTCATTTTGGTCGCATTTTAATTTTTGATATATGTGTACCGTCAAAAATTCCTTTTTTTTTACCTTAGATAAAACAGTTGGATGGAAGATATGCATCATCATTTTTGGTAGTGGTACACTGTTTAAATTCATCAGCACACAGACTTTTAGCTCCGCCCTCCGTTTGAAAGACTTTGAGGTGGCTTACTACACCTTGAAATACTATCTCAAATTAGCAGATAATTACTTGAATATGATAGATAGCATAATGGATAAGAGATATACCTGTCAAATAGGCGAAAAAATGTACAATTTTGAATAAAATATTATATTTTTAAATTATAATTCAGTAAATATGTACAAAAGTTCCAGGCGGATTAGAGCTCATGATCTGCGGTTCACAAGAGTTATGAACATACATATGCAAATCGGTTGATACAAACATTTTAACAAAAGATTTAAATTGCCATCTTTTGACGTAGTGTCGTAAAAAAATATATATATAGGTGTAGTGAGGGACCCTAAAATACATGAGCGGAATTAGGAACATTTTTCCTAAATCTAATTATTTGTAAACGGAGAAAAATGCACTTCACTGCGCTCATATATAACTACGGTGGCTGTTATAGGACATATGCTTGAGATTTTTTTTTTTAATTCGTGGCCACGAAATAAAAGTCGTTCCCACGAAATAAAATTCGTGGCCACGCAATAAAAGTCATTCCCACGAAATAAAAGTCGTGGCCATGAAATAAAAGTCCTTCCCACGAAATAAAAATCGTGGCCACGAAATAAAAGTCGTCCCCACGAAATAAAAGTCGTGGCCACGAAATAAAAGTCGTTCCCACGAATAAAGATCCGTGGCCACGAAATAAAAGTCGTGGCCACGAAATTATAATCCGTGGCCACAAAATAAAAGTCGTTCCCACGAAATAAAAGTCGTCCCCACGAAATAAAAGTCGTGGCCACGAAATAAAAGTCGTTCCCATGAATTAAAAGTCGTGGCCACGAAATAAAAGTCGTTCCCATGAAATAAAAGTCGTGGCCACGAAATAAAAGTCGTTCCCACGAAATAAAAGTCGTGGCCACGAAATAAGTTCCTTTCTTGAAATAAAATCCTAAATATTACAACGAATGCTTTTTCGCGAGGAAAAGGACGAAGGCTGAAGGGACGAGTAATTATAGGTAGATTTTAATTATATTTATTTAAAAGAGAGTCGAAACTACGGTGGCTGCCATAGGACATATGCTTGAGATTTTTCTTTTTAATCCGTGGCCACGAAATAAAATTCTTGGCCACGAAATAAAAGTCGTGGCCACGAAATAAAATTCGTGGCCACGAAATAAAAGTCGTTAATACGAAATAAAAGTCGTTCCTACGAAATAAAAGTCGTGGCCACGAACTTTGTTGAAGAAAATAAGAATGGAATGGTTTCTAGAAGTACTATAAGTACTACGACTACATGTTATTTACTACTTTAATATATTTCATCTTTTTAGATGGTCAGTAGACAAGTTAACTGTAATCTGAAGTTCGAAAAGTAATAAATGCAAGTCATAATAAACAAAAAATATGCAGCTTTATAGAAACAGTTAACTTGTCTACTGACCATCTAAAAAGATGAATTATATTAAAGTACTATATAACACATAGTACTTATAGTACTTCTAGAAACCATTCTATTCTTATTTTGTTACAACAAACAAAGTTCGTGGGAACGAATTTTATTTCGTGGCCACGACTTTTATTTCGTGGGAACGACTTTTATTTCGTGGCCACGAATTTTATTTCGTGGGAACGACTTTTATTTCGTGGCCACGACTTTTATTTCGTGGCTACGAATTTTATTTCGTGGCCACGAATTAAAAAAAAATGTCAAGCATATGTCCTATGGCAGCCACCGTATATAACTTTTAAAAAGACTCAAAAAATTTAGAAAAATCTATTTGGCTTTCCCCATCAAAATATGATGTTGTTTGCCTAGCCTGAACTCGCTCAACCTTTCATGTTTCTCGTCTGAACCACGCGTATTGATGCGAATACATCATTTTGTTAGTTATTTTTAGCGGGTGTTATTACTAATCGCTAAATTTCTCTCAACTAGTGAGATTTATGTAAACAAGTCCTGTTCCTTCTTCTTAATTTCTTCATATGTACTAAGGCTTACCAATTCTATTTATTTTTTTTGTGGAAAGAAGAGGGTCATAAACCAAAATGAAATTCGCTGTTACTAGGTGTACAAAATTATCGATAATGCTTCAAATGTTGCAATAAAACAATCCAAAATATTAACACCAATCAGGATTTGTAGTTTTTCTCTACTCGCTTTTAAAAGTTATTAAGTTTGTTAGATTCATTGATTAGAAAGTGGCTCCTGACAACTGTTAAAGAATATCCTTTGATAAATAAAATGCTTGCATATTGGTGCAAACTTTTTTAAATAATACCATAATATGATTTATTACAATAGATCGTTTGTTACTAGCATTTTAATTAAACAATATGTATATTTTAATAGCACGGTCATGTAACAGCAATCGACCAATCATATGCTTGTGAAAAATACGATAGTATAATGAATTGTATAATTATTGTATGATATTCATTTGGTATCATCAATTAAAAACCCACAATCTGTCTGGCTTCTTCTACTTAAGGAGGTAAGAGAAGCGAGACTTATAGGTTTGTGTTGTTTTTTATGAAATAAATGTTTCATTTTTATGTTAAACTGTAAAAACATGAACAGATTCAGTTTAATACGTTCAATAAAGGAAAATTTAGTGCAACTTTTTTTTTTCTATTTCGGACAGGAATAACACAAGCTCCTGCAGAACCTGTACAGCAGACCTATACATTCAATCTAAAATACAAGGCAACAGTGGACTGTACAGATAAAACAATCAAAAATCAAATTAAAGCAAATCTTTTAGCTAAAATAAGAGAACACCTCAGAAATTTGGTCAAACGCTATACCAAACTCTGCAGTTTACTAGAGATCAGTCGTTGCTTTGCATCTATAGACGTAACAATCAAAGGCTGTAATAAAGTAACTTCAAGGAAGAGAGCAACAGAACCTTCAACTATTGATGTTGAATTGAACATACCTGATTTGGGGTATGTATAATAAAAAGCTTATGTAATTATTCAATTATATTTATATCTACCGAGTATGATTCCCTCTATTTCTTACGGAAACTTATGGTTAATTCATAGCTCTATAGAACAGCTATAGAAACTGAGAGGACTGAAATCTACACGCCCCGTTTATTGATTGGTCGAAACCTATCTTTTCTTTGTGGCTCATACCTTAACCATATAGTGCTTTTGAATAAAGGGTGTTCATTGATATTGAACAAAATTTCTTGGTCAACGATTAAGGTCATTACAGACATGAAAAACCTTTGTCCGGACCATATTTTCTCTACCTTTTGCCCAATAAAGCTCATAAGTTACATAGAGTGCATGCTTTTCGATATAGGGCATGCAGTGAACTTGAACAAAATTTCAAGGTCAAGAACTTGTTGGACCTCTATGACAAATTCTCCTTAAACCATAAAATTATCTCCCCTTCACACTATGTAGCTCATACGTTATATAAGGAGTTTATCTTTGTTTAGGATGTGCAGTAACCTTGAAACACGTTTTCAGGTCAAGGTTATAGTAGATCTCTTTTGAATCCAGTTAGGCACCATAACAAATTTGTTACAAAATCGATTCGTAGTTTTATCACAGACAAAGACACTGGAAAATGTAAATATAATTGTATAATTCATGCTTTTATTTTGCAAAACTGTTCATATTATTATAGTGAATACTTTTAGCAATTTATTAGGTTTTTACATTGATGTTGAAGTCTTTGAGCTTAATGATATTTATATTTTTATGGTTTTTTTATGTTTATATTTAATTTTTTTAGCTCACCGAGACGAAGTCGGGGGGAGCTTATGCTATACCCCCGGCGTCGGCGTCGGCGTCCGGACATGGTAAAAGTTTTTGTTGCAGGTCCTGTATCTAAGTTATGACTAGTCCTATCTTCACCAAACTTGCATGGATGATGCATCTGGACCTACTTATGGACTTGATAGACTTGGATGCTGAATCTGGGTCATGAGTTTCAGATGCTGGAGTAGGTTAAGGTTTTTGGAGCAGGTTAAAGTTTTTGGTGCAGGTGCCCTTTGATAGCAATTTCTAAGTTATTACTGGTCCTAGGTTCACCAAACTTGCATGGATGGTGCATCTTATGATACTGATGCACATGACAGGCTTGAATGCTGAATCTGAGCCATAGGTTTCAGATGCTGGAGGAGGTTAAGGTTTTTAGAGCTGGTTAAAGTTTTTGGAGCAGGTGCCCTTTGATGATTATATCTTAGTTTTTACTGGTCCAAACTTCACCAAACGTGCATGGATGGTGCATCTTATGATACTGATGCACATGACAGGCTTTAATGCTGAATCTGAGCCATAGGTTTCGGATGCTGGAGAAGGTTAAGGTTTTTAGAGCTGGTTAAGGTTTTTGGAGCAGGTGCCTTTTGATGATTATATCTTAGTTATTACTAGTCCTAACTTCACCAAACTTGCATGGATGGTGCATCTTATGATACTGATGCACCTGACAGGCATGAATGCTGAATCTGAGCCATAGGTTTCGGATGCTGGAGGAGGTTAAGGTTTTTGGAGCAGGTGCCCTCTGATGATTATATCCTAGTTATTACTAGTCCTAACCTCACCAAACTTGCATGGATGGTGCGTCTTATGATACTGATGCACATGACAGGCATGAATGCTGAATCTGACCCATAGGTTTCTGATGCTGAAGGAGGTTAAGGTTTTTGGAGCTGGTTAAAGTTTTTGGAGCAGGTGCCCTCTGATGATTATATCTTAGTTATTACTGGTCCTAACTTCACCAAACTTGCTTGGATGGTGCATCTTATGATACTGATGCACCTGATGCTGAATCTGAGCCATTGGTTTCAGATGCTGAATGAGGTTTAGTGTTTTGGAACAGGTCACATGTTTAATAGATAATAGTACTATTTCAAACTTGCATAGTTGATTTAACTTTGATGTAAATGAATCGCAGAGGTAGCTTCAGATGCAGAGCCTGATCTCCATTATCAAGGATGCTAAAAAATATATCTTAGTTGTTACTGGTCCTAACTTCACAAAACTTGCATGGATGATGTATCTTATGATACTGATGCACCTGACAGGCTTGAATGCTGAATCTGAGCCATAGGTTTCGGATGCTAGATGAGGTTTAGTTTTTTGGAACAGGTCACATGTTTTATAGATATTAGTACTATTTCAAACTTGCACAGTTGATTTAACTATAATATAAATGAATCGCAGAGGTAGCTTTAGATGCAGAGCCTGATCTCCATTATCAAGGATGCTAAAAAAATCTCCTACCTCACTCAAACCTGCTTGATAGATGTGTTTGTTGTTAAATGATATAACATGATTCCTATGATATAGTATTACATGTATATGATATGATACACTATTTTTTTATATGATACAATATTATATCATATTGTAAAAAGTTATATGATACGATATGATATTGTATCAATTTGTTTGTACATTATGATATGATATTGTGTCTTGTAATTGTTATGTATAGTGTTGTATATTATGATACTATAATGTATAATATGATATTGTATTATATATTTAATATTTTATCACATGATATTGTTTCATATGATATTGCAAAGTAATATTGTATCATATGATACGATATTGTATAATATATAATATCGTATAATATGATATTGTATAATATGATATTTTGTTTATATAATATATTATTATATCACATGAATTGTATTATATGATATTGTAATATATAATATTGTATTATATGATATGATATTGTATAATATGATATTGTATTAAATAATATATTACTATATCACATGATATTTAATCATATGATATGATGCAATGTTGTATCAAATCATATGATACAATATCATATTATGTATCAAATATGATACAATATCATACAATACAATATCATACTATATTATACAATATAATATCATATGTTACAATATTGTGATGTTTTATGTGATATGATATTGTATCATGTAATACTATATTGTATCATATATTGTATAATGATATTGTATTATGTGATCAAATACAATAATGTATAACACTATACAATGTCATATCATATGTTACACTATCATATTGCATAATTATTTATTGCAGTATTATATTGTATTATATGATACTATATTGTAAGTATCATATGATGCAATATCGTATTATATATTATTGTATTGATAAACATTGTATCGTATAATACCGTATGAAATGAACATATGATTTTCATACAATTATCTTAACATATGATATACGATATTGTGTCAAAACAGTTTCCATGAATATCCAAGATCATTAACTATGATTTTCATATCATACGATAAAGGTGTTCTCATAAAGGTGATGCCTCATAAAGGTGATGTCTCGTCTCGGTGAGCTTTGTAATCTGTGATTACCTATGTTTTAATTTTGTTTATATCTTGTATAAGGGAAACTGTAACAGACAACACTAAAAACGTACAATTACAAACGGCAGTTATGCTTCAGGAGGATTTAGATACACAAAAGGCTGAATATACACCAACGGTAAATGTTAGATTTGTTTATGTAAAACTATAAAAATAATAAAAATGTATGAAAACTGTATCACTTTTTAAATGATTGAAACAATTACAATGTATCTAAAAGATGTTTCCCAACTTGATTGATTACTTATTGAAAATGTAGTCCTGTCATCTTTTAAATCATTCAAGGGATTAACACTGGAAGATTCTAGTTTTGTGGGGAAATTTGTGACCTGTACAGCGGGATATATTTCAACCAACAACAACCAGTCCTGTGGTAAGAATCCAGGGATTAACTACAAAGCTACAAATGGCTTGAAAATGGGGTTTTCAAGTTCTTTAAAAATACATTTACAATTATATTTTTTACAGAAATATGTCCAGCCGGGACATATCATCATAGCACAAGCAACCAATGCATGAATTGTTCACAGAAGTCTTATCAGGACCAGGCGGGTCAAACAAGCTGTAAAAATTGTCCCGATAAAAAGCACACCACGTCCATGGGCTCAGTTTTAGAAAGTAGCTGTGTGTGTAAGTGTTTCAATTAGAATTAAGTATTGGTAATAGGTTGATACATGTATTATGTCAACTATTACAGTTTGCAAAAATAACATTGCTGAAGGTTATAATAGCGATATTAACGGTAATAAACGATAACATCATAGAAATCACGTTCTCCTCTATGGGATAGTTTAAATGTTAAATTGGGGACGAGATTAGTTTCCTAGAAATATGGTAAAATTCATTATTCAAAGGATGTTTGTCGCCATAAGTTACTGTAGGTTCACTCACCATTGTGTGTACTTGTTTGTACATAACGACGTCTTTTCAAATGTATTTTATATCGCATATCATTTGACATTAATTTTCAAGCAACCAATCATTTTCTAAAGAACTTAATTTAAGCCCCCGCATGATTTAAGGTGAAGGTTGGCTTTTTTCTCTTAATTTGCTTTACATTATTTTATCTGAAAAATTCTTTTGTTGCAGGGTAAATAAAGACCGGGACTTCTTTTCAGGATGAGAAAATAAATTTAAAAAAAATAATTGCTCACATTGGAATCATGCACTTTGCATTTAGACATATCCTTAAGCTTTCATTTAACTTATATACGATTGTAAGGTTTGTTAGCTAATAAGTATTGAATCAAAGTTGTGCAGTTCTTTACAGTTGATTTGTTTTGTGTTTATTTTGTTTTTGTTTGTTTATTTTTTGTGATTTTATATGGGGTCAATTATAAAGATTAGCTAATTGAGTGAAATCTATTTTAGCAGTTGCAAATGGCACGTCCTACAATATGCCAGAAAATTTTTTCCTGTACTATTACATCGGAGTTGGGAGCGCTATCTTGTTGCTTCTTGTTGCTATCTCGGTTATATTTGGCCGGGTGTTCTGCAGACATAGAACAAATAAACCCAAAAGGTGAGGATTTTTTCTCTCAGCCGATACAGATTCTGATTAATGATTATTACACTACATTCCGTTTATACGCCAGGTCGGTCACTTGGGGGAATTTATGTCCAGATCACTGACCGTTTGCCGTTGCTATATTGTATATATAATATATTTTCAATTTTTCTTGTGAAATATATCTTCCTCCGTTAAATTGATTTTCATGTACTGTAAACGTATTATATTTGGCGTGTACGATATTTTGCGGAAATTAGTTTTTGAACAAGTTGGCGTGGATTTGAATTAGCGTATTCCTGAATGTGGCTATTCTTATACATGCATGAATGGCATTTAGCGATATACTTTATTTAGCGGAAGCCGCATTCCGCCAAAAGCGCTAAATAGATTACACAGCCAAATGTAATACGTTTACAGTAATTTTATTGAACCCTTATATTGTGGTATAAAAACTCAAATGACAGAGACTCTGGTCACCTTGTTTTCATTATAGGTACTACTACGAAAACCCCCTAAGAACTAGGACCAGGCAAGAGGACAGCTATACGGGACTGTCGAATTCTGGAGAGTACACCACAATAGACGAAATGAGGAACTACATGAATATGAGGACCTTAGGTGGGTCCACAGCCTCCAGTGATACTTATCTTACACCGCGTGGCCATCCAAATTAGGATACATTCGTTCAAGTCTAGGATCCGCATCTGAATGTGAATTAAAAGATGGATATTACTCAGGACTTCAACTTTGTTCTTGTTCTAACTATTATAATTTTAACGAAATATATAGTATATTGAAATTATGGTTATAGTATATAAAGACCTATGCTATGGGTTTTTGAAATGAGCAATTATATTATAAATCTATTGCAATTCTATTGCATAATGATTATATGGTGAGACTCATACTTCTAGTAATAAAAAAATACACATTTTTCTTTTACATGTAACTCCTATGTCCAACTCGATTGTATCATCGAGTCTATTTCAAACTCATTTGACGAAGAGACACAATAGACATGTACTACATTACATTATACGTCACATTACACTTCTATTTTATCTTTCTTTGTTGTTTAAATTGAAATAAAAAAGGTCAAATTGTAGAAAGTTGAAGAAAATTCACTGCAACATCTATATGTAGTAGTGTCCGTTTTAGATACATAGACTAACTGGTTTCTAAGATGGATAGACAGTGATACAAAAATGCTCGTACTGTGATTATTTCTTGGCGCATTTCGCAGTTCAAGCACTGCCCAGACACACTAGCAAGGCAAATGACCTCTCGGTTATTGAATAATAAAAAAGAAACTGATGTGCCGGCGTACACGGAGCGCCTAATTCACGCAGCGTTAGAAGGATGTGCGATATCACCGTGGCGCTTGCAGAGTGTGAGGCGCATGCTCTAAAATGAGTCAGTAGCATGGGTGGCACAACGCGGGTAGGGATGGGAATCAAAATACACAACACATTGTGAATTCGGTTGATTTAAAACATGTTTCTTTTGTAATCCTTTGTTCTTTTTGGCTTTTATACTAGGCAAGAATAGATATGGGTTACCCCATATCAAAGATATTCGACTTTTAAATTACTTGAATTTTCACTGTGCTCAGCCGATCTCTAAAATAAAATCACTGAACTTGTTAAGAAACTGGCGTGTATATTTCTTCATGTCCGTATTAAATACTGCCACCCGTCATTAACAAACAGTGCACACATCTGTGCTTAAACAGAATCTACACGAGTGCGATCGGAAATATGGTGCAGGTGTTGCGTAACCATTCCGTCGTTTAAAAAAAAAGAAAAGAAATAACACACACTCATACACAACAAATAATTAAAAGAGATTGTGCGATAACTAACGAACAATAATCATGAAAGAAATATAATTATTGTAATAATATATGCAATATTCATTAGTGAAACAATTGTCAATCGAAGAATGACCTATATTTTCGTGAAAAAGACTGAGGAGGCAGCTAGCGTATGAATATGAATAGTTCACATTTACATTTCTTGGGGTGGGGAATTTTTTCAAAATAATTTTACGTTAATTTTGTTTTCTTCCACGTATTACATATACATCGATATTCTAAACATTTATTGTAATGTTGTATCTGCTGATCATGAACAGAACTATATTTTTCAGCGCAATTGTGTAAAGAGTACCTGACTATAGTAATATATCTTGAATAGATAGTAGGCACTGATCGAATATATTAATAAATTACGTATGTACTTCTTAATTTAAAAACAATCCAATAAGTTACCTGTAGGTGTCCATTCTTAAAAATAATGGATAGAAAAGATGTTCATTCTTCAAATAATGGACGGAGACAGGTAAAACTTAACTTACTGTGGAATCATTAAAATTCGAGGGGGCCAATTTTCGTGGATTACCTAAATTTTACAGGTTCGTGGGGACGTTATTTCGTGTATTCTCTTATACCTACAAAAGAAAATATAACTTTATAGCCCTAATTTATCAATTCGTAGGGGATGTTAATTCGTGGATGAGAGGTACCCACGAATTCCACGAAAATTGAGCCACCACAAAATCTAATGATTCCACAGTATTGGGCGGCTATAGGAAGGTTTGAAACAAGAATAAGATATTATATTTGTCAATAAAGAAACCTATTTGATGTTTAACACCTTGTGAATGAAAATCCGGACCACATCCTTACAGGAAAAAGTTCATAAAAAGAAACCTTGACCTTCAACCTCCTCAACACCCATGAAAAAAGTTCTCTGTCCAAGCCTGTCATTTTTTGTTTTGGTTGGTTTAATCATATAATGATCTCCGATCCTCAGCCATGTTCGATAACTCTAAATTATCCGGATTTTTTTTATTCGTACCATAAATCTGCCTTTTATTTAGACAAATGTACTCAGTAATTAGTCTTCTAATGTTAATATTACGATCAGTTATTCAACGAAATGGTTGGCTTGGTGGTTCCACGGAGATCTACTAAATGTAGGTATTAAAAGGTTTCGAGCCACCGATGCATCGGTACAACCTTTTTTTTCAATTTGATCTCAACTTGTATATTTATTCTATTATATCCATTGTGGGCAAATGGAATAACTTCGTAAAATGCATGGATACCATCAATAAATTTCTCTTTATTTCATTTTAGTTATAAAGTTTGAAAGACAAATAACATGTTTATGATGAAAAAAAGGCTGAGGGTCGGAGAACCTTAATACAGAATATCACTTAGAATATCCGGATATCTGTGTGTCATGACCATGATCTCAACGTTATTTGATGAGAGTTAAAGTAACAATAATTTCATAAACAGAAATCTGATACTGGTTTTAAGGTTGATAAGAGATGATTCATTCTTCCGTGGCGTGTATTGGATGATATAATTGCGTGCGCTCTATCATACATGTACAAAATGTTAACAAAGCATCATCATAGATATGGTCCCGCCAGGTATAAATTCCTCCAGGCCAGCTCTACACCAATGAAAAACTCTACTGTGTACACCTTATCAATGCAAACAAGGCAATAGATACCTTAGTTTACTTCTTTGATAGAGGTTACAGTAATCTAAATGTAAGACAATATATTTAGAATCGCAATTTACACTTGAACATTGATAGGCATGTATTATACTAAAAACGAATAGTTACCCAATGTATAATTATTATGTAATGGGGTGGGGGCAATGATAAGCAATTACAAATAAAAAACGTGTATAGCTTCAAATCTTTCAATTCATCGCAAAACAAAAAAAATGGTCATAGTATCCATAACTTTGTGTTGTATTATAGCGTATTGCATATCTGTTTTGTAACTCCTTTATTTTTAGTACATACAATGCATCAAATTGTTGGAAAAGGAGACAGGGTATTGGCGCTAACAATTTGATATGTAATGGATATTTCCCTTCTAGTTTGGGATATCTATAACAACTACATGTACCATTCTGTCTGCAGATTCTTTTGTAATACAATACATTTTGCATATACATTATTCATGACGATATTTTTTTTTTTTGCAATACAGTGGACCATTACAGAATTGCATTCTCCACATTAAAAGTTTTCAAACCGAAAATTACATAGAAGATCCATCTTTCATTCAGTGCGATGTCTTGTCGCGAACTTAAAAATATCAAGAATTAAAGTCCGGATAATTTCGTACATTACATGCAAGCATAGCAAAAGGTTAAATAAATACTAGGTATGTGTTACAGAAGATTGTATGATGTGTTGATCGGCGAAGTAAACGCGAAAAAAACAGAAATTCGAAACCACTCTTCCCGGCTTTGCAGAATAAATACAAACCACTTACTTGGCATTCAGCTAATAGTTGTTGGTGTAAAAAAAAACGTGCTTTCCATTTATGTTAAACAGAATGTATAATAGTTGAAAGCTAATAAAAACTTTTAAGAGAAATTCACTGTGTAATTCTCAACAATTTATGGAGAATAGTGTTTTGTTTCTTTAAAATGAAGCATCATGATCATTGTAAGATGCAATAGAGGGAAAGTCAAATATAATCACACATATTTATAATACACAAATTTAACAGTATAAGTGGTGTATTAAAGATTAAGGTTGACCTTTAAATAGAAGAGTTTTGACTTCAAGGACATTCAAGGGAAAGAAAAAAAAAGATATTTTTTATTTAAATGTCTGTACAAGGAAGTGAAATAGAATCCCATTTACCAGTTTCGTTTTAAATTATCACGAAATGACTATGAGCAACGTGACACTGAGTAGTTGTGATATAACCCAGGCGGGGCCGCTTCTGTGAATTCAGTGTGTCATCTAAAAACATTCAGTGTTTTCTCTCCCAAAATCTGTGTTTCTCTGTTCTATCCCTGCAATTGCTTGTCCAGTCAAGGTTTTTGTCCAGTGTTAATGAAATGTACAATGGTCTGTCAGTCAATTTAGACATTTTACTTATTGACATCTTTACTTGCATGAATCTCTGTTGTGTTTGATACGGCGATAGCTATATCAATTGCTTTTTGGGGACAAAATATGCTATAATTATGCTGCACAATTTTATTCTGATACATTCTGATGTAATTGATGATCTAATTAAATCCTTGTTTCGTTTAGTTTTGTTTGTATGTTTATTTTTGGATTTTTTGCTTTACAAGATAATGTATATCATTTATCATCGTTTGATATACTGTACTGGTTATCTGCTATATTTCTATGATATTTCTCGTTACATACTATTACCATATATATTATATACCATTAAGTAAGGTTTTTATATCTTGTATTGTATATTTATTTTTGAAAAAATATATCCAGGTAATTCAAATATTTACAAAGGTTCAAAATATTACATAGTTTTTGCTGCGAAAAGTATGCATTTTTCTTTTATATAAAACTTTTGATGTGAAATCATGCTATTAAATATAAAATGTAATCATGTTAAAGTGTGTTTTTGTAGAATACGACTAGGTATGATCATACAGCACATTTTCATATCAAATAGTGAATTAGTATAATGTCCGATATATAGTCAAATAGTCAAATATATATATTAAGAGTATATAAAAAATGCATTCATTTGAAGCATAACGTGTACATGTATACAATTATTTACACACACCCAGTAAATTCAGACATTACACAAAGGCACACAAGCATGAAAATATTATTCCCAATTATTTCAAACAAAATTTTAGGTCCGTTAATTCCCAAGTAAATATAATAATTACGGATAAATTTACCATTCAGTTCAGTTAATGTTACATGTACTTATATTGAATACATATACCTATGCAAGTAACAATTCTTACCTGGCAGAAAAACATCAAAGCGAATCGATTTATGAAAAATACCTTAAATCTGGCAATAAAATTGTACACATTGTGTGTACTTTTGGTGTAATATGTTGAGTTGTTTTCTGTGACGTGAACATGATGGTAATTTGCTGAAATTAATGCAAACTGAGGTATCTCACTCCTCAGCGTAGTTGTATCAATTTACAATCTTTAGAAGTATAGCATTGAAGTCTATATAGACAAAATATACTGCATAACTACAAAGGAAATATGGGTCGGTATTTATCCCTCTGACTTATGGCAGATTTAATTTAATTTGACCATTTTGCACTAGAAAGGCATTTTGACAATATCTTTTTTATAAGTGGAATAATAACATCGAATATAATGCTGCACTATTTTTATGACCTTTCTGCATATAAAATGGGTAGTGTTTTCATAATACAAAAGTAACAGTTTAATTTAATGTGGGAAAAAAGCCATTTAAATGCCACTTTTTAGATCACCTGAGCCAAAGGCTCAAGTGATCTTTTCTGATCACAATTTGTCCGTTGTCTGTCGTTGTCGTCGTCGTCGTCGTTGTCGTCGTCGTTGTCGTCGTAGTCGTTGTAAACTTTTCACATTTTCATCTTCTTCTCCAGAACCACTGGGCAGATTTCAACCAAACTTGGCACAAAGCATCACTGGGTGAAGGGGATTCAAGTTTGTTCAAATGAAGAGCCACGCCCTCTTTAAAGGGGAGATAATTTAGAATTATTAAAAAATTGTAGGTATTTTTCAAAAATCTTCTCAAAAACTATTAGGCCAGAAAAGCTGTAACTTGTATGGAAGCATCCTCAGGTAGTGTAGATACAAGTTTGTTCAAATCATGGTCCCCGGGGGTAGGGTGGGGCCACAATGGGGGGATGAATTTTACATAGGAATATATAGAGAAAATCCTTAAAAATCTTCTTCTCAAAAACTATTAGGCCAGAAAAGCTCAAATTGGAGTGGAAGCATTCTCAGATAGTGAAGATTCAAGTTTGTTCCAATCATGCTCCCCGGGGTAAGGATGGGGCCCCAATGGGGGGGGGGATGAATTTTTACATAGGAATATATAGAGAAAATCTTAAAAAATCTTCTTCTCAAAAACTATTAGGCCAGGAAAGCTGTATCTTGTATGGAAGCATCCTCAGGTAGTGTAAATTCAAGTTTGTTCAAATCATGGTCCCCGGGGGTAGGATGGGGCCACAATGGGGGGATGAATTTTTACAAAGGAATATATAGAGAAAATCTTTTAAAATCTTCTTCTCAAAAACTATTAGGCCAGGAAAGCTCAAATTTGGAGTGGAAGCATTCTCGGATAGTGAAGATTCAAGTTTGTTTCAATCATGCTCCCCTGGGTAGGATGGGGGCCCCAATGGAGGGGATGAATTTTTACATAGGAATATATAGAGAAAATCTTTAAAAATCTTGTTCTCAAAAAGTATTAGGCCAGGAAAGCTGTAACTTGTATGGATTCATCCTAAGGTAGTGTAGATTCAAGTTTGTTCAAATCATGGTCCCCGGATGTAGGGTGGGGCCACAATTGGGGGGGGGGTGAATTTTTACATAGGAATATATAGAGAAAATCTTTTTAAAAAAATCTTCTCAAAAATGCTCAAATTTGAGTGGAAGCATCCTCAGATAGTGCAGATTCAGGTTTGTTTAAATCATGGTCCCCTGGGATAGGGAGGGGCCACAATGGGGGGCCACAAAGTGGGGGGGGGGGGGGTATATAGGAATAGAGAAAAATCTTCTTACAAATACAACAAAAGGGGCTTGGTATTTACCATAAAAATATGTGGATAAAAATCGGCAGATATTTTAAATTTTTTTAGCAAGATCTACTGTACTTAGTTGTCAAGATATTTTGATTTTGTTACTGTAATGATAATTTGATCAGAGTTAAGGTTATTGTTGCTCAGGTGAGCGATGTGGCCCCTGGGCCTCTTGTTTTAATCAATGTAGTTTTTCATAATTTTTTTCAGACTTTAATTATTTATTTGCATGGTTTTAAGTCTATCAAATTATCTGCTTCTGATTTCTTCATGTCAAACAAGACCTGCAAAATATGTTCTGAACCTATCACAAGTTAAAAAGTTTGCTAACATTGAAAAGTCAAATCAAATGTATTGTGTATTAATCGTATGATTTTTACTACATGTATTTATATGTACAAGACCTTACGCACGAAAATATAGTGTTCCTTATAACTTATCGGTTTAACAATTTAAAACTCATTTTATAATTGGATGTGGTGCAATAATTTAATAATAATTTTGCTTTCCTGGTGAGATGGATACTTGAAAGAAAACACTTAAATTCGGTGTTTTTTTCAATAGTTTTATTGATTTATTTAATGCTAGTACTAGTATAGCTTAGCAATTATTCATAGCCTGCTTGCTATACTATCGCACAATTTACATAACTGATTCATATTTTTGTAAAAGGTATACTTTTGGTTAGGGATACATGTAACAAGAAAGCTTGCAATTTTTGGAACTTTATCACCAAGTGGACAAATGATTTTAATACACCCCCCCTCCCACACACAGTTCTTAGTTTCATTAATGATACACTTTACAAAACAAACTGTCCTTATAATTCTGAAGTAGCACATCTAGGGGCTTCAACCAACGCTCATACATCATGTCTAAATTCAAACAAATTGAAACGGATCTTTAAGTATGCCACTATATAGCTGGCTAACTGTTTATTTGCACGTCAATGATTAAATGTTACTTGTAATACCGTAAATGTGAAATGATATTTCTATCAATAACGAGTAACAGCAGGAAGTGTTTTTGCCAATGACCATCAGAGCGTGTTAGATTATGATCAGATTATATTTCTGACAAAAAGAAAATGCAGCAATTGAATTGTTAGTATTAGAATTTCAAAATGCATTAACCTTAAAACAAAGATGCTCCCTTTTTTATGAAAGGGGAGAATAGAGGTGCGTTTGTTATAAGTTAAATGCAGGTGCATCCATTTTAGTGCAGTTTCATTTCTATTGGTGATATAGTTATATGTATTTGGTGTCAACCTTCACTGATGTTAAAAAAATCTTAGTGTTTTCATAAGTCGTCATGAAAAAAAGGATAAATCTCGTTTTGTCCCAAATGTGGCCAAACTAACCTCGGAGATTTCAGTGTTTTATAACACTTGTTTTTCTGTCCCTAAACTATTTTCTTTTCATCCAGAGAAAGAAAGGACAAATAAATACCGCGTAAAACCCCCATGTTTTGATTTCATTTTGATATGAAACATTTATGGCCAATGCTCTGTTACCAGTACACCGTGCAGCAAAATTCTCAAAATATACTCAACTGATTACATTTAATCGATTCCATAACTAAGCGCCATGTTGTTATCGATATCGCATAGCTTTTAAACAGTTGCACGGTCCCTTACAATAACCACCCATGTTTTTAAATATGACACCTTACCCCACTGGAATATTCCTTTAGAATGCGCAGTTACCCAAGCAGAAACTCGGAGATTTGTAAATAGGGCGGGAACACTGGTCCAGCGGACGCACTACCAGGATCGAGTGCAATGAATCGTCTGTGGGACTTATTACTTCTCTGGTTCCTATTCCAGGTAAATATGTTTAATGTAGATTTAGATCAATTTATACCATCGGAAGAAAACGAAAACAGATATTTTTTTAAAATTTCATTTTCGATATTTTCCCCTAAAAAACACTGGGCGTGGTAACTTTAATATACCGTACAAACCCTACCATTTTGCAAAAGGTAGCAGATGTTGACACGTACTGAAACTAATCTTCTTTGATAGAAATGCATAATAATAAATGCATATGAGGAGTTTGGTGGCCAAAGAACTCTACCATGACTTTCACTTTTTATTGAAGAATCCCTCTGCACTCTTTATTGCAAAAAAACAAAACAAAACAACAAAACAATACAAGTATGAATCAAATTTTACCGAATTGTAACACGTGAGTGCCATTTTCAACACACATGAAGAAGAGTCGTGCACTCAAAGATTTTATTGGACGATGGTCAAAGTTGTTGACTTTTTGGGCTTGGTTCCTGCAGAGCGGAACAACTTCCTCGTTCTGGTGATCGGAACGGTTAGATTCCAAATTTCTGAAGACGTGAGTCAATAATCAAATAATCAAATGCACAACACCGGGTTGTGTGTCCTATTGAATAAAACGTTCGTGAGGGGGGGGGGGGGGGGTCTGTTGAAAGCACAAAGACGACTTCAAACTTCGCTCAATTTTCCTTGATCACGCACATTGGGTACAAAAAGGCACATAAATTTGAGACATTAGCATGATCGACGAGAGTGACCAGGGAGAACATTAGTGTGATGGTTAACTTGAAAAGACTAGGTGGTGCTTAATGGTGATATTTTATTCGAGTTTTGGTCATGGTGTGTAATTTTGATATTATCTCATTCTGTTACCTGGGTGTGTCAGCCATGCAGTAGAGAACAAACAAACTGTTTGTATCTTCATCCATTTTTCATCACTGACGATCCATATACAAGTACATCATCTTTATTCAATGATAAATGCGTAGCAGTAACGCCCTTGTCTATTCTTTACCTCTTCTCAGGATTTAACATATGCCCAAAAATCATTCATTTTTCAATGACCATGACCATGACAAAAGCATGTAACAAAACATGTTGAAAACTTTTTTTAAAGCTAAGGAAAACTTCTGCAAAGGACATTTGATGATCTAATCTTAAAATTTAAATGCCATAATAGTGCTACACCAAATTTCTGCTGAATGAACTGATACTTAGATTTCATGAATAAAGTTTAATCACTGGTATATATTGATTGAAATGGGTTTTTTTTTTCAACTCATGAGATGTGCCTATGTTTGTTTAAATGCATCAGAAAAACAGGCTAGGATATGTTATGCATTATTTAATTACCACGTGTATGTTAATTCTTTTAATCTATACAATCATGCTTTTTTTCTACATTACATTTTATGCAGTTTCTACCCTTGTACATATCGCTCGTCATCGGTAATAGAATCTATAAAGAACTAGTCGTTAACACTTTTTAACTTTTTACATGAACTAGTAACTTAGGTAGACATTTTATCGTGATATATGTAAAATAATGAAATTAAATCAAATGTGATTTACATTACATGGACCATCAATATTCTTTTAGAAAATATTTGTATTCAGATTACTAAATTTTACCCTAACTTGAGATTGTTTCCAAACTGTCTATCATTTAAAGCATCAATTTTGGCAATAAACCATAAACCAGCTACTGTTTTGAATTTTTTCTTTGATTTTTCTGCAATACTAAATGCGTATTTTCTTTACCCTTCTCTTTTGACTGTTCGAGTTTCAGAGTTTAATTTCTTAAGAAAAAGAAAACCTCTTTTTTTGTTCGGGTTTCAGACTTTAATTTCTTAAGAAAAATAAAACTTAAATGTTTTTGTTCGAGTTGCAGACTTTAATTTCTAAAGAAAAAAAAAAACTATGCTTTTTCTTTTTTTTTCTTTTTTCTTTCTTTTGCTTTTACATAACCACCTATACAAATTTTGCACAACCAGGGTGTATTCTTTTTCAGGTTGGGAACCAAGGATGTCACGGCCACAATGATGGAAAGATGGGCGAAATAGGTTTCAAGTGTCCCAGCGGTATGTATAGACTCGTGACACGAAACACGGGAGTAAATGGGCTGTAAGAAAGTAATAAAATAGCACACTGTAAAATAACCTCCATTTTGTATTCGTCTTGGGTTTGGTTTTATAACTTTTCATGTAAACACCATGTGTTATAAAAGAAAAATGACATGACAGTCTTCGTTTTGTGTGTGTGTGTGTGTGTGTGTGTGTGTGTGACATGCCAATCAAAGAAAATAGTCCGGTTTTTTCAACTATTGCCTGTTTTCAGAAATTAGGTCAATTTGAATAGATCTCGGGTCATTTTTTTTTATCATTATTATTAATAACATCAGATTTTTACGTATACATGACACAGACATCAAACAATCTACTGTTTTATTTTTAAATATCAATAAAAAAAAATGATTGCCTATATGCGTGTAGTTCAACGTAAATTTTACAAAAACTCTCTTTGTTTAAAAGAACCCTTTTCTTCAAAATAGTGTTGAATTCATTGTATAGCTAATCTCTTTGTGACAAAATAATTTCCAAAATATTGTACCACTAGTACCTGTAACATTTACCAAAAATAGCATCAGTCAATTAATGTTTATTGTACTGTTTATGTATTCCCACAGTAAGTGCACTGGCTTGTCAAAGTTTCTAACCGGTAATTAAAGAATGTTCAATTTTCGGTGCTGGCACTTTTCATTTTATATAAGTACTAAATGTCGGTGTTACTGTAAACATTAGCTCATCTTGGTGGCTTACTGGTCCGTCCCTGACCTCGCCCTTAACGAAGATAAGGTCAATTGTTTCGAATTAGGCTCTTGTTTTAATTTATATTGTCATTATAACTAAATTATACATATACTTTGCTTATTTTGGTTATTTAAGGCTAGGTATACTAGTAGTACATGCAAGGGATATAGTTATTTATTTAAATTGTGCATATTTCTATTTAAATGCATTATAGTTGGTTAATATTCAAA
Source organism: Magallana hongkongensis (assembly GCA_016163765.1). Taxonomy (NCBI): domain Eukaryota; kingdom Metazoa; phylum Mollusca; class Bivalvia; order Ostreida; family Ostreidae; genus Magallana; species Magallana hongkongensis. The sequence goes on from WFKH01007768.1 coordinate 25,078,537, forward strand.
ACTGTGCATATTTCTTTTTCAGTGCAGTACAGTTAACTACATAAAAAATGTATTCAAAATTATTGTGTTAAGAATACTGGTGATCTTTCTACTAGTAAGTTGACAACATAATAAAATTTCCATTGTTGACTAGGTTAGAAAAATTGGGCGTGATTACTGTCCAATTATTTGATCTTGCCTTTTACGACATTTTGACTGAAACGTGGTTGACATCCACTAAATTTAAACCCATAAAATGATTTTTTTTAAAAAGTGCGTTGGTAATTCAATACAACACCCAGTTATTGTGATATTCCCTGTGTCCGTTACAGATATGGTAATAAGCTGCCAGCAAGAGGCATATTTCATTTTTTTATATATATATTTTAACAGGATCTGCGTTTTACGAAGGTTACTGCTTTAAAAAAGAGACGGTTCCGATGACATGGAAAGACGCAAAGACAGCCTGTTTACGGTAGTCTAAAAGTTTTCAATTTTAGATTTTAAATTTAATACCTTTTCAAAATTGTTTATGATATGCAGATTTGGTAAACGTATCCCTTAGTGAGTTTTCCTATTCTGTATGTTGTTCTCATCATTAACAACAACAAGTCTATCACACGAACTGTTCTTGTATCAGATTATTGGGAATGATGAAAATTTATCGGATATTCAAATTGAAATACTTTGTGCCTAATTCAAGAAAGCTGTCGCAGAATGTAAATTTGTCTTGAATTTAAGGCAATAAAACACCAAAATGAAAAAATATAATAATCATAGATGTGTAATAGATTAATTTAAAAAAAATAACTAGCAATAAATTAAAGCGGCTTGGTTGTGTGCATTAAAGATCGACTCTAATTTTGATGTTGTAAGGTGAAAATAACGTAGTAAAAATGTTTATTTCATATTTCTTGAACGTAGATCTGGCATGTATCTGGCCTGGTTAGAGGATGACATTGAAAACGAGTATGTCGCCACCCACGTGATGTCTGATGTGAACCAGTACTGGATTGGTGAGTTTTCTCCGTTTTTTTTTTGGTGGTTTTTTGTTATCTTCTTGCATATTTCAAATACTGTAGTCCTATGACTAATTTTGCAAAAATAGTTTTACAAAGGATAGTTTGGTAAAAAAAAAAAAGTATATTTGGCCCTTTGATCAGAAAATGCACGAATTAAGGGCCTCAAAGTACATGTACCGGATGTATATTATATCTCTTATATTTCGATCAGCATACAACTATAATCGACAGATAGCCAAATACATTCCATTTAGGTTTTAGCTCAAAAATATGAATCAGTTATAATATGATAAGTCAAGTTTTGATTAACAGTGATTAATCTCGGTTATGATTCGATTTGGCTTGACCCATGAAAATCCACATATAATTTTCAAATTTGAAGCAGAGCCATATCCCAGCTAATAGAGTATGCAATGTTAAAAACATAAATTGCTTTTTAAAGACAGGAGTCTGATCAGGGTTCTGACTTATCAAAATCATAGAAAAATCCATTGTATTGCTTTTTTTGGGAATTATAAAGTAGTACAATTGCCAGGCACGTATATGTATCTTTTTTTTATATAGTGACGCATTCCACTTCCATTTTTCTTATGCACCCATAAAAGTGTGTGGGACATATCTTATCGTGAAGTTTTTTTTATATGTAAATTTCAGAACCCAGTTTGTTGCGAGAAAAGGGGGAAGGGGACCCCCCCCCCCCCACCCCAACGATGCTACTTTCCTTGCTGTTGTTGCTACGAAGCTCATAACATTTAGGCCTCTCAAATAAAGCTCCTTTCGAACTAGATTAAAAAAATCGAACTCATTAATCATTTAACTAATTTGTCTTAATATATGTATATATGTTAGTATACTTACAATCGGAACATCGTTCGTCCTTTCCCATTATAATATAGTCAAGTGTTTTTGACGCGCGCCACCTACAGGCATATCGAGTTCTTAAGACTATGAAGAACAATATTCAAGGTTTATACCCAAGCAAGGTAGAAACCGTGGTTTCCAGGCCTCCTACGTGATATATGTAATGCTGTGATAATTCGTTTTCAGTCATATTGATCAGTCATAACCAGAGACACAAATAACATTTTATTTATGTATCTGGTCATAACATAGAAAATTGATTCTTTGCTTTCTGCTCAAACGTTACGTGTATTGGATACCCGGGACCTGAGAAAATTCAGCGTAATACATTAGGCTATGTAGGCCCCTACATGCTTTGATTAATCAATTAATGTTAATCCCATGTTCTGTAATTTATATCTTCGGGATCGGGATTCGTTAGCAGATGTCATATGCAGAAGGATACTCGCACGATAGGTACCCAAAGACCGATTTGTTGAAAACAGGGATTTTAGTCAACCCGAGTGAGAAAAAAAGGAGGTATATAGAATAAAGGGAGAAGTTCTCCTCTGTTATACTATATATGCCCTTCTTTATTTTCTCTTGCTCACATCGAGTCGTGTGCCTGAAAGGGAAACTGCATTTATAGTTATTTAGTTGCGGGGCTGAAGGGACCAATATTATCAACATTATAAGTGATAGCTTTGAGAAAGAAAACATTAATAATATATAATAAATAGAGAAGGTAAGACATGAATGTATATGATTTTAGGTTTGTCAAATACATCCTCGGCCACAGGACAAAATGAGGTTTCGTGGTCCCGTTATAGAATGTCGGAAGACAAGACGATTCCATTGTACAAAGGGATGTGGAAAAACTTGCAACCAGCTGATTTCATGGAGGAGAATAAGTGTGTTTCCACCCTAAAGGATAAATATGACAACCACTGGACAGTCACAAATTGTAGAAAGAAACTTCCGTTTGTTTGCAAGATTTTGGGAGCCCCTAAACCACATTGTAACTACCCAGAATCAATTGAATTACTTGTAGTAAATTTAAACACTGTTTGCTCTTATGCAGATATTAATCAAAGATATTATAGTCTGTCCCAAGATATTTATGCAGCACATTTGGAGGATTTCTAATAAAAATACAAATAACTATATATAGAAGAAATGTAATTGAAATAGTTAAATACATGTAGATGAAAAGAAAAATATTCAATAAACAATGTAACTTCATTCACACATTGTCATTTTTCACTTGGAAAAATTCCCAGGAACAAAATCCCTTCAAAACATCACATATTTTAGCTATATATTGAAACCTAATAAGCTAGAGAGTACGTTTTAAAGAAGAAATCTTGTAAATTGTTCATACTTTTGAATGAACATTATGTGAACCCTGAGGTATATTTGTATAAATATCGAGTAAATAAGCAAAATGTGCTTGGAAAATATTTTGGGACAGATGCATAAAATGTACGTTTGTTGTATTTAATTCATCTTTCATGCAATCTGGTGAAAAGCAACTGTAAAAAAAATGAATATTATTTATTTTACAACGATTGATAAACAAGTTCTACAACTTATATTAATATCTATAAACTTAATTATATTAATATTAATATCTTTCATTGGCATGGATGTTACCGAAAAAAGTACATGTGTTGAAGTGGCATATGTTTTTTTTTCCTTATCACAGATGTCATATTTTGTGGAAATGGAGGTTACATTCATAAGAACTGGAAATGTGATGGACAGAACGACTGTGGAGACATGTCTGATGAAATTGATTGCTGTAAGAAGACACTTGCTCTCTATCTAGAGACCAAATATAGCAAATTGAATAAGGCTTAGAATTATTTTTTTTTTTCAAAATTTCATATTTATAGCAAAACAAAAGTTATTGACAAGTTGAAAACCAAAGAAGTTGAAAATTATAATCATATTAAAGATTTTTTTATTTTTGTACTGCATATATGCTGACTTCATTTTTAGCTCACCTGAGCTGAAAGCTCAAGTGAGCTTTTCTGATTAAAATTTGTCCATTGTCTGTCGTCGTTGGCGTTGGCATTGTACACTTCACATTTTCATCTTCTTCTCCAGAACCACTGGGCAGATTTCAACCAAACTTGGCACGAAGCATCACTGGGTGAAGGGGATTCAAGTTTGTTCAAATGAAGGGCCACACCCTCTTTAAAGGGGAGATAATTATGAATTATTGAAATTTTTAGGTATTTTTAAAAAAAATCTTCTTCTCAAAAACTATTAGGCCAGAAAAGCTGTAACTTGTATGGAAGCATCCTCAGGTAGTGTAGATTCAAGTTTGTTCAAATCATGGTCCCCGGGGGTAGGGTGGGGCCACAATGGGGGATGAATTTTTACATAGGAATATATAGAGAAAATCTTTAAAAATCTTCTTCTTAAATACTATTAGGCCAGAAATGCTCCAATTTGAGCGGAAGCATCGTCAGATAGTGTAGATTCAAGTTTGTTTAAATCATGGTCCCTGGGGGTAGGGTGGGGCCACAATGGGGATGAATTTTTACATAGGAATATATAGAGAAAATCTTTAAAAATCTTCTTCTCAAAAACTATAAGGCCAGGAAAGCTTTAATTGGTGTGGAAGCATCCTCAGATAGTGTAGATAAATTTTGGTTAAATCATGGTCCCAGCGGGAAGGGTGGGGCCACAATTGGGGAAAATTTTTTTCATAAGAATACATAGAGAAAATCTTTAAAATTTTCTTCTCAAAAACTATTAGGCCAGGAAAGCTCAAATCAGAGTGGAAGCATCTTTAGATAGCGTAGATTTAATTTTGGTTAAATCATGGTCCCCGCGGGAAGGGTGGGGCCACAATTGGGGAAGAATTTTTTCATAAGAATACATAGAGAAAATCTTTAAAATTTTCTACTCAAAAACTATTAGGCCAGGAAAGCTCAAATCAGAGTGGAAGCATCTTCAGATAGTGTAGATTTAATTTTGGTTAAATCATGGTCCCCGCGGGAAGGGTGGGGCCTCAATTGGGGAAGAATTTTTTCATAAGAATACATAGAGAAAATCTTTAAAATTTTCTTCTCAAAAACTATTAGGCCAGGAAAGCTCAAATCAGAATGGAAGCATCTTCAGATAGTGTAGATTTAATTTTGGTTAAATCATGGTCCCTGGGGGTAGGGTGGGGCCACAATGGGGGATGAATTTTTACATAGGAATATATATAGAAAATCTTTAAAAAT
>WFKH01007768.1:25104340-25116121 GCA_016163765.1 Magallana hongkongensis
GCTGCAGTTATGAGACTGTATCTTTCAAAAAATCATGATTTAATGCTTATATTTACATTTTTTGATCTTCTTGCCTTGTCTGCAAATGTGATTTATACCTTAAAATTCCTATCTTATCATAAGTTCATATTGAGAGCCACTGTAATAGCCACAAGGGTGAACTTTGATTTTCGCTTGTGAAGTTGCAGTTTACAGCGTTCAACATTTGTGACATCATAATAAAATTTGTCATTTTAACCTTTGAGTACCCTGTGTGTATTACAGTGTAATAAATGCCGTAGCTTTCAAGACACTTTACAAGCAAAAAATTTGTGGAATGTAAATATATTATGATATTGTATTATGTGATCAAATACAATAATGTATAACACAATATCTGCGTATCATATGTTACAATATCATATTGCATCATTATTTATTGTATTATATTGTATTATATGATAAATATTGTAAGTATTATAGGATGCAATATTGTATTTTATATTATTGTATTGATAAACATTGTATCATATAATACCGTATGAAATGAACATATGATTATCATACAATTTTTTAACATATGATATACGATATTGTGTCAAAACAGTATCCATGAATATCCAAGATCATTAACTATGATTTTCATATAATATGATAAAGGTGGTCTCCTAAAGGTGATGCCTCATAAAGGTGATGCCTTGTCTTGGTGAGCTTTGTAATCTGTGATTACCTATGTTTTTTTACTGGAATGTTTGATGCTTCTTTAAAGGCAGAACATTTTACAAACGCCTCCTTTTTTACCTGTACAAACTTCAAAATGATGCTGCTTGTCAATCAAGTTTGAAACAATAGCATCAAGTTTCATTGAGGTGATCCTCGATCCGAGCGTGATCTGGCCAGGTCCGCGGATTTCTGTTTACTAGCAATTAACAACGCTATTTTTGATATCTTCCGCCACGTTAAAAAATTAAAAAATGAATTTTTAACATTACCAGTATTAACATTGTTTATAAAAAATAATTCTTTGGTAATTGAAAGTACACAATTTATATTTGAATCATAGTGAATGTATGTGACCTAATAAATTCCATTAAGATCGGGAACAGCTCCAAAACATATAAAATTTCCTTTTTTAAACAATCTTATGAACTACTAAAGCTGTATTTACTAGTAATACACTCAATTGGAACTTGTTGCACGAAAACATCACTCCATGGAAAAGGATCACCATTAATTGTCGTCGTATAATCATGATAATCGCTGCCTTTACATTCACCATTCCTACTGATCGTGCAATTTTCTTATACAATTATATTTATTAAAATTAACCTCCTAAACAATGTTCAGTGCTAAACACAATGTACTGAGTTATATTTTTAAAGCAGAATTAATTTACTGATTTTTTTCAATTGTACTTTACACATGTGTGCTTAGAGAAAATTCGGACGACGCATAACATTTTCGTATAAAATCACTTCGTATGGTCTTTGGAACAATAAGATATTAAAAGTAAGACCAATTCTGACTATTAATTTATTTCCTGTGTATTAATTTGCTTCCTGTGTATAGTGATTAGCAGCGTTCACGATCGCAGGTACCGACTGCAAGCCCCGGAGGCTTTGACACCTCTAGAAATTAAGCCCCGCCCTCACCTGAGATTTACCACCAGGTAAAAATGTTCGGCCTTTAAATATATGTCATATTGTACTACAGTAGCTTTTCTTCTAATCAATTTAATGAAAACTAAAGTAAATAAAAAAAGGATTAAAAACGATGGATATTTTGATATTGTTAATTGCAGTTACATACTGCAGCACACCACCAGCAGTTCAAAATGGAATCCTTAAAAGCGCAACAGGTGGAAAGGTAGGAGATAATGCAACATATGAATGCAATGGTGGCTTTACTCTTGGTGGATCAGCCACCATCCAATGTAAAGAGAATGGAATGTGGGAGGCTAAACCAAGCTGCAATGGTAAGTAAAAAATAATAGTGTTAGTCTCTTGTCTTTACAATGCTGTAAGATTATTATGGCTGCTTTGTGTCAATTTTTTGATTCATGATTAATTTAAACAAATGTTATACATTTTATATATATTAACATAATAGGATTGGGCAACAGCCACTGATTTATGATTAATGGTAAAATTAAGGATTAATGGTATAAATTAATATTTCAGCTCAACAATGCAGCCCAGTAAGTGATCCAACCAATGGAAAAGTTAACATTACTGAAGGAAGTGGGACTGATTTTGCTTCTGTGTTGATGTTTAGTTGTGACCCAGGATATGATCTTCTTGGGTCTGTGTACATCCATTGTAGGTCAAATGGCACATGGTCACACTCTGTATCTTCTTGTACAGGTAATTGATATTGAGCTATAAAATGGCTCATGGTCACTCTGCACCTTTATGTACTGGCTCTGTCATCACCAAAATTTTAGAATTACTCAACTCTATTCTCCATTCAAATCTATCAACGAAAAGTGCATGTACAGTTGAACTTCGATATCTCGAACACTGATGTCTCGAATACAATGAATATGTCGAAGTGATTTATAAGTCCCAACCACTTATTTTTTTAAAGTATTTTACTCTCGATATCTCAAATACTCGGATATCTCAGAAGTTTTTAAACAGTCCCATCTAGTTCGAGATAACAGAGTTTGACTGTATTTGAGGTCAAAACTCAGTGATGATGGAGCCAGGTAAGATATATCGAATAATCGATGCAATGGCAAACAGTCACACTCTGCACCTGTAAGGTAAAGGGCATGGAGCAATAAGATTGATCATGGTCACACCTAGCATCTTTTTGTATGTGTAATAGATAAAGAACAATAAAATTATACAATATTAAAGACTAGAAACCTGTATTAAATAAACTTAAAGTAGCACCAGATATGTTCATATATCAGTAAAAATATAGAGATTGCAAATACTGTATGTAGGGTTATTTTCACCCCGTTTCCTTTTCACCCTTCTTCACTTGCAAACAGTTTTACCCCGTCTTGATTTCGCCCAGACAAAGTTGCGTTCATAAAGAGATAATTTGAGCCAATGCAATTCGTCCAGTCTTAAATTCGCTTGTAGACAAGGTCTGAAGGAGGGTGAAAAGAGTGAAAAAAAACCCAGGGTGAATATTTTCCTAATATCTTGACAGCTAGTTTTCTTATTTTACATATCAATCTCGATATTATGCTACATACAATGTGTTTTAAATTTGTAACTGGTCTGATGTAATAAAGTTTGTTTATTTTTAATGCATATACTTGTAATGAGGCAGTAAATTAACCTAAACAATGAAGTTGGATAATAATTTGATCTATTTTTGTCATAAAATAAGAAGTCAAAATGAATTGCTTGTAAAAACTTCTTTTTAGCAATCATGAATGTTAGGGAACCTTTTTCAGAGATAAAATGTCCCTTACCACAAGTGATGTATGGTAAAGTTGAATCTGGTGGTGATGTTAAGTATAAAGAGACAGCCAAGCTGAAATGTGATGCTGGGTTCATTGTAAATGGTACATCTTCAACTGAAAAAGATGTGACGTGTGGTAGTGATGCCATGTTTTCTGAACTGGGTCCGTGTGTCAGTAAGTCAAGTGTCTAACAATTCTTGAATATTTATTTATTATTAAAGCTTGGTTTCTGCAAGGCCATAAAAATTAGTCATTATGTGCCATTTGATATCAGTATTTTTTTTACAGAATTAAGTAATACAGTGTTACATCTTTTCATCTACACTTTAGTTGATAATGATGAATTACAATTAAATAACAAAGTATACTGTCTGAAATTCAGAATATACTTCCGTTGTTTCAGACAATGACGAATGCACAACAGGCAGTCCATGTTCATCTTCTTTTAACACGGAATGTGTGGATACAGTTGGTTCTTACATCTGCAAGTGTAAAGATGGGTTTACTCGATCAAGCTCATCAGGGTCATGTGCAGGTAATGTATTTTTATGTTGATGACTGAAGTGAATATAATAAGCTTGAGAAGGCACATTTTGCATATGAACTAAAATTTTTAAAAGATTAGTATAAATTTCTTCCTTTTTGAGAAAATTATAGAATTCATCATGTTTGTGATGTGAGTTTTAACTGTTGCCATGGTATATTTTAACAAAAATTCATTGAAAGTAATTATCTCACAGCTTGATTCACATTTTAAAAGCACTACTGTTTAACCGGTTATGCTCCTGTTATAAATATCAATATTGGTATACTTCATATATGAGTTGTTCATTGATTCTTACTGTACATTGTAAGAAGTAATCAGGAATTGACATATACAGTTGAAAGATTGTCATGGGCAAATAAAATCTTGGAGATCTATTTCCCAACAAAAATTAAATGATGATGACTATTATCGGTATAATGTTGAGATTGTTATATTCACATTTGCAAATATGCTGCCTTATATGAACCTATAGAATAGCGAAAACGTTCAATTCTGTATGAACTTTTTCAGGATGTCACAATGATCATAGCACACGCTTATCACTTGTCACTTGGATCATTGTAAACATAAAATCTTGGTAATTTAACAGTTCTGAATGAATTGTCTTTTTCAAACATAAATATAAGTAATAAACAGCAATGGTAAAAAGTTAACCGGGATATGCAGTTGTTTGGTATGTGATCAAATCTACTGAGAAGCCCTTTGGGCTTCACAGGATTTGATCACGTGACCAACCAACTTCATATCCCGGTGAACTTTTTAAATTGCTGTTTATTTCTTAATTGAACATTTTCATAAAGATGTGTATGACATGATGGTGTACAGCTTGTGTAAAAATGGGACATAAATGGACTTAATTATCAAACAGTCAATTGAAGATGTTCTAAGTATCTTATATTTATGTAAATATTTTCATCAAATATATATCAAATCTTTTTGACATTATTTTATATACTAATACTTTACGTTTAACAGATATTGATGAGTGCAGTGTAAATAATGGGGGATGCAGTCACAGTCACAGCTGTAGTAATAATCCTGGCACATACTCTTGCTCCTGTAATCCAGGTTATCAATTGTATGCATATCCCAACTTTAACAATATTAGCTTGGCAGATGGAGAAACAGGGACAAGAGCCGGGGATAAAATAAGAATTAACCATACCTGTGTCAGTAAGTTACTGAAGTTTCTTATCTCAAAACTTAATTGTAATACATCATATCCTCTGTTATCATGCATGTAATTATATACCATAATGAAGATAATGAATATTGTGATGATAGACAGTAACATGCTGCAAAATATAATTGAATTTATACATTGAACAACATATATTTACATTGATGTTTTTTAAAGCATCTTTCATTACCGGTACTAGTTTATTGTTAGGAACTTTGTGAGCTAAATATGTTTAATAAATCAAATATTTAGTAAATGTATTAACTTATCAACTTGAATCAAGTACTAGCTGACACAATTTTTGGTAAATCGTACTTTACTTCACCGTTCACTATAAAATGGGTTTACCAAAAAATCTAGATGTTGTAGTAATAGTCTTTCACATTTATGAATTATAGGAGTTCAGTGTTCAACACCAGTATCTCCAATGAATGGAAAGATCCTGAGCAACAAGAAACTTTTTTATTATGAGGATAAGCTATCCGTGGAATGTGTTCATGGTTATTTCATAGCACCTTCCTCCCGTTCCAGTGTATTGAAATGTGAAAACTTGGGACAATGGTCTGCTAATATGCCAAACTGTACAAGTATGTATTGCAACTTAAGAATAATCAAAGGTGCTCTCATTTATGTAAGTTATAGCAAACAACACAAATGCCCAATATAATATATTGCAGTCTGAGCCATACAGGCTTAGAGCTGCATGTAGATGTAATTTGAAAAATACCTGGGTGATGAAATTCAGTGGGCTGAACATTAATTGGTGCTAATTTTTTGAAACTTTATTTAGTGGTAGCATATTAAACATAAATAAACACACTTACCATAAATACCTTGTATTATTCTAATAGTGTTCATACTGCTACACAGAATTGATTCATGATCTAACTAGTAACTATTACTAAACTTTTCATGTCTAATAACATGCTTAAATTAAATGAGGAGAAAACTGAGCTGATTGTTTTTGCCCCAAGAAGTTGCCCAGAGAAGTCGTATCAAAAACCTGAGCGAAACTAGCTTACTCTTCGGCGAAAACATCATTCACAGTGTTCCAAGTGTGAGAAATCTTGGAGCTTTTTTTGATCAACCTATCTTTTGAAAAGCAGTGCAATGCAGTCTGAAGTACATGTTACTCACAGATTAGGAAAATAGGACACATACGTCATTTTTCACGGACTCGGCATGCAAAACACTTGTCAACTCTCTGGTTACGTCGCAGCTGGACTATGGAAACACGCTCTTATACAACATAAAAAAACACCTTCATAATCTACGGTAACTCCAGAGGGTTCAGAACACTGCTGCACATCTTATTACAAGGACAGGCAAGCATGGACATGCATATTCAGCCCATCCTGTTTGATTTGCATTTGCTTCCTGTGATGTATAGAGTGCAATACAAACTATGTGTATATGTATACAAGGCGCTCCATAATCTTGCCCCAACGTATCTAGCTGAACTAGTTTGTGTATACAAACCTGCTAGGTCACTTTGCTCGGAGTCGGAAAACCAATTAATAGTGCAGCGAGTCCGAGCAAAAACTTACGGCAATCGTTGATTCGACAGGGTGGCACCAACGCTTTGGAATCAGCTTTCAGTGGGGCTCTGAACAGCTACCAGTTTGAAAGTTTTTAAAGCACAACTAAAAACTCATCTTTTTAGAAAGGCATTTATTTTTAAAAGTGTACAAAAATGTATTTATCTGATAGGTTTCACATAGTGATTGTGGTTTTGTTGTTCTACATTTTTAGAGTTGGAGTCCTGATCTAATTTATTTTTAATCCTTTTAATGTCTTTTGTTTTAGCGGTATAATGTAAACTAGTCCTGTTTTATTATGTAATTTGACTTACTCTGTAAAGCGCTTTAGAGTTTTATTAAAGATAAAGATAAGCGTATATAAATGTTATTATTATTATTATTATTTTTTTTTTTTTTTGGCAAACAGCATTTAAAGTTATAGCACACTGAATAGAACATATATCTGCGGCACACTGAATTTTTATCAATATATATCATGTGAAACTACTATACAATGAAAAACACGCATACACTACTCACATGCTTACATATAAACCACACAGGCTAGTTGGAAGGGAGGGATGGTATTAAAATTCTAAACTTTCAAAAGTGTTAAAAATATTTACATGGACCGTTTGCTTTGACAAAAATTTCAAAAGTGATGCCAAATGGGTGAGTAATTCCACTTATTAGGGAAATGTGTTCATATGATTGGACAATATATGAACTTGATTAACGGCTTAATCTAATTGGTTAAAAAGTAAAAACAAAATCTGATTGGCTAGCGCAAGTTGTTTTTCCAGGGTGCGCTGTGTACCCAGGGTAGCAGTGCCCCCTAGTAACATAAGTAAACTTGCCCAAGTAAACTTGGGCGCGCAATGATGGCCGGAAATAAACAAAACACAAAGGAAATATGTCCATGTAAAACTCTTATACTTGTGTCTAGTCTTTTTCACTTATAAAATATACATTGGGTTATATTTAGTTATATTTAGTATTACAATTCATTTGTCTGTTACTTGACATTGTGATTAAAAAGGCAGAAAGTAAAGCACAAAACACAGCTATCAAATGTCAAGAGATATTGCTGTATTATTGAGTTGTTTATAATGCATGTAACTTTCATCAGTTTACATATAATTTATTCAATCAAGTTGATATATGATTTCAGTTCACATTGTGCCAATGGCTATTGATGATTAGAACTAGATTACCGGTATTTTGTTTACAGAGGGGAGCTGTGATGTTCCTGCATTGAGTTCAAATCCAAATTACAACAGAATTATTCCAAATGACATAAGCGTGGACTTTGGTACTGATGTTACCATTGAATGCAGATATGGAACTGGTTTTCGTAATCTATCCTTGTACTGTGGGGAAAGTGGTGTGGCGACCTACACACTGCTTGGAGATAATCTCACCTGTCCAGGTAAGGAATAACAAAAATTGTTCAAGCATACGTAATTATACCCCCGCAAACGAAGTTAAGGGGGGTATATTGGATTCACCCTGTCCATCTGTCTGTCTGTCTGTCCGTCTGTTTGTCTGTCTGTAGACGCAACTTGGTCCCCCCCTATAGAATTTTTTACTACTGCATGGAACAGTCTGAAAATTTGTACATATGTTGAACACCATCTGAAGATGTGCACCTGCAATTTTTTTTAAGATCACACAAGATTTTATGATTTTATGACAGTTTTCATTTTCCTTTTTCTATATATTGTACACTGATGTTGAAAAGTAATGGAGGTAATCCTTACACACTTTATTATTTATCAAAAATCTCACATGGGTGTACATGCTGTGACCAATAAACTGATGCGTTGAGTGATGACACTATTGGGGTCGCGAGTTGCAGTTTTTGAAACAATCATTTTCATTGGCTGTTTAGTACCCACCCACTTTTACCTGTACCGTGGTATTGATAATTTATGCACCGACTGCTAACTGTTGTTTACTCTGTATCAGGGGTGACTGCAAAAACTATACCACTGCAATAATTGACTAAGAGGTCTCACAATAATCGCTTTCTGTTTTTTATGGTGTAAACAAGTGTCAAAAATAAACTGTTTAAACAGGTTTCCCATTACATTTTTTTTCAGCACAATGCTTCATCGATAAATTCAATCCATTTTAACGCATCAATTGCAATTAAAGATGAGGTAATATTTATTTTGTTGTAGCTTATTCCAAAGAATTTACAACAGATACTGACAATAAATATTACTTAAATATTGCATTTTATTGAACTTCAGCCGTTCAATGACACTTCTACAAGTGTGCATGTGTTTTCAAACATGTACACAAACTTGAAATTTACAGCACAACTGTGTTCAATTTTGGACTGTGATCTGTGATTAACCTTATTTCGTAACTCACTTAGTCTTTAGAAACATTAATTTTATTACATGTACCTCAATATTCATCAGACAATATTTACTACAGATGTTGACGCTTTACTTGCCATTGACTTTCTCTCAAACACGCTAACCAACCTCGGATTGTAAAATTCATGTGCAGATTGAGTCGCCATTTTACAGTTTTATTTCTATCAGCAAACCACACTTCTTCATTTTACGGAGCTGATGACGATGTTTCAAAGATTTTCAGTACATATGTATTATAAGCAAATAAGTGAAGACATAAATGCTGTAAAACGTCTAATGGATTTCACGGCGTGTCAACCTGAATTTTCCCGTGGATCTACATTGTACATTTTACAGCAATCTTTTTGTGAGGAAAAACAGTCTGTTCAACTCATGCGATTTTCCACAAATGGTACAATATGAACGGTAACGTAAAATATATTTGTTCATCAAACAGTTTCTGACAAATTTCTTCACAATAAGCTGAATAATGTATGTTATTCGATGAGCAAAGTTTTAGAGAACTTTTCCTTTGTTTTCTTTTTAAGCTCACCTGAGCTGAAAGCTCAAGTGAGCTTTTCTGATCACAGTTTGTCCGTCGTCCATCTGTCCATCTGTCTGTCTGTCCGTTCATCTGTAAACTTTTCACATTTTGGCCAATTTCAACCAAATTTGGCACAAAGCATCCTTATGATATGGTGAATATAAATTGCAGAAATGAAAGACTGATCTTTATTCAAAGCGGAGAAAACTTCGAAAATGTAAAAAAAAAAGGGGGTGCATTTTAAAAAATCTTCTTCTTAAGAACTACTGAGTCAAATTCAACGTAATTTAGCATAAATATTCCTTATGGAAAGGAAAATATAAATTGCAAAAATTATGGGCTAATTCTTTTCAAATTTGAGTAATTTACGAAAATAACAAAGAGGGAAGTCAATCAGTTTATAACTTCGGGTATGGTATTTCATAAATCGAAAACCAGATTAGAGACAGAGAACCAGTCTAGGTCTTTGTTGGTAGTCTCGTTCAACCAGATGCTCGGCTGTCTCAGTAAATCTCAGATGCTCGGCTGTCTCAGTAAATCTCCGACGAGCATGTCGGAGATTTACGGAGGCAGCCGAGCGTCTGGTTGAACGAGACTACTTTGTTAGAAGCAGCAATGTTGAACGCATGATAAGTGGGTCAATGTTACAAAGATGAATTTGCTTGTTGTGCAACAGTTTACGTGCAATGGGATTTGAAACAATATGCGAAATTTATTTGTGCCGATTTTGTGAAGTAAATTGAGGTTAAATATTTCAATGCATTGAAATTTTCACTTGTGACGGTGATTTTAGCTTGTTTTGAATTACGTTTCATTTTCATTATGCTTTTTAACTTGAGAGGAACTATCGCCTGTATTTTGGAATATTTACGTATCAAATCAAACATGGACTTCGGTAAATTAGACAGCTGATTGTTTACCTGCGCAAAATAAGTAAAATCTGATGCACTTGCAACATATTATAAAATACCATACATTCTATTGGTACAAAGTAATTTGGGTCGATCTTTACGTAATGGTTGATTAATGCAACGTGTTTTGTGAAGATGCTCAGCATTTTCAGTCTAAACGAAGATTATTTTCGCTGCTAGAAATATATAGGTATATATATGATGAAAAAATAAATTGTGCTTTTACTTTGTTTTGGTGCATTTTTCCTTTGTTTTAATTGTTTAAAACTTTCTATTTACTAACCCTGTCTGAGAGTCAAGCTTCGAGTTATAAGCAAGATACAGAGCTTTGCTCAAAATGCTATGTTTTTACACAGAGCTGAGGTCATGCTTCAGTTTGTTTATATTTCAAATGCTGATTAGGAAATACCAATTTTAAAAATCTAAGTTGAATTTAATAAACTCATGTGAACAAAAACATGACTCAAACAAAGCTCTGTATCATGTTTATAATTCTATGATTGTCATACGCTTAAATTTTGGTTGCTCATTAGAAATGTCTTGTTTTAAACATTAAATACTTGTACAGAAAAATTAAAAGGATGAGATGTTGTAACTACTTTTTGGTGCCCCTTCTTACACGATGAATTATATAAAATCTACACCAATTTTGATAGTTTTTTAAACAGAAGTAAATAAAAACAACGTCTTTTAAACACTTTCCATAGTTCTGACACATTATTATTATGAGGATAACAGCATTATCGTTGTTCTTTAAAAATTATTGCAGCGGAAAATAATCTTTGTAGCCATTTGTTGTTTTTGAATAAAGATGAAAAATAATGGGTGGGCCTTAGTACAATAGAGCGATATGCCTGTCAATACATTGATTAGAATTATAGCTCTTTAATTAATATATCATGTGACAACATTTTTAGCTCACCTGAGCTGAAAGCTCAAGTGAGCTATTCTGATCACATTTTGTCTGTCGTCCGTCTGTCTGTCTGTCCGTCTGTCCGTCCGTCCGTCTGTCTGTAAACTTTTCACATTTTCAACATCTTCTCAAGAACCACTGGGCCAATTTCAACCAAACTTGGCACAAAGCATCCTTAGCCTAAGGGGATTTAAATTTGTGAAAATTAAGGATCACGCCCTTTTGCAAAGGGAGATAATTAGGAATTTATGAAAATTTTCGAGAAATTTTCAAAAATCTTCTTCTCATGAACCATAAGACCAGGAAAGCTGAAACTTGTGTGGAAGCATCATCAGGTAGTGTAGATTCTAATTTGTGAAAATCATGACCCCCGGGGGTAGGGTGGGGCCACAATGGGGGG
>WFKH01007768.1:25116521-25132942 GCA_016163765.1 Magallana hongkongensis
GGGTAGGGTGGGGCCACAATTGGGGATTGAATTTCTACATAGGAATATATAGAGTAAATCTTTAAAAATCTTCTTCTCAGAAACTAATCAGCCAGGTGATTCTTTAAAATTGTTTAGACTTTGGCCCCTTGATGATTCTTGGGCCTCACAAGGGGTTCAGAGTTTGATGTAGGTTTATATCCCATACATAAACAATTGTTTAGGATCTTTTTGAGAACTGCAATGTTCAACATGTGTTATGGCTATAAAATCATCCTGTTAGAAAAGGGACTAATGATAATGAAAATAAGAATATCCAGGTGGAAAATGGATTTTCATTTATACAGGATCTACATGTATTATACTACATTGTCCAGATAGTTTGTATTATGACTCCTTTAAGCTGATTTCATCATACCTATTGTTCCTCAGGTGAGCGATGTGGCCCATGGGCCTCTTGTTCAGTTAAGTTTAGTCATCAGTCAAGTGAGTAAGTTTATGAAACGTCATACAAATTCACGCCAGGTAAACGACAATCATTTATAAGAGAGAACACCCATTAAATTTTTGAATGTTTTCAATTTGAGTGCATTGAGGTACAATTTTCTTCTTTCACATATAGGAATTTTTTAAAAATAAAATACAATAACTAGTAAGTAGTTGAGGGAGAAAATGTACCTTTATGCTCTCATGTATTTTGATTGCTTTATAAAGTGGTGGGGGGGGGGGGGGGCTAAAAAAAAGGGAACTGGAAGTTAACCGTGAACCCCTACCAAAAATTTAGTTAAATATCTTGCATAGGATCTTATTTTCGGTAAAAATGGTATTTCATAAAGGTACAATGTCAAAGATTAAGTGTATGCAAAAAGAAGTGTTAAATTTGGATACTTTACGGTATTTTTTTCATTTTTAGCTCAAGTGAGCTTTTCTGATCAAAATTTGTCTGTTGTCTGTCGTCGTTGGCGTTGGCGTTGGCATTGGCGTTGTTGTTGACGTAAACTTTTCACATTTTCATCTTCTTCTCCAGAACCACTGGGCAGATTTCAACCAAACTTGGCACAAAGCATCACTGGGTGTAGGGGATTCAAGTTTGTTCAAATGAAGGGCCACACCCTCTTTAAAGGGGAGATAATTTAGAATTATTGAAAATTTGTAGGTATTTTTCAAAAATCTTCTCAAAAACTATAAGGCCAGAAAAGCTGAAACTTGTATGGAAGCATCCTCAGATAGGGTAGATTCAAGTTTGTTTAAATCATGGTCCCCGGGGGTAGGTTGGGGCGACAATGGGGGATGAATTTTTACATAGGAATATATAGAGAAAATCTTTAAAAATCTTCTTCTCAAAAACTATTAGGCTAGAAAAGCTCAAACTTGTGTGGAGGCATCCTCAGATAGTGTAAATTAAGTTTGTTTAAATCATGGTCCCCGGGGTAGGGCGGGGCCACAATGGGGAGATGATTTTTTACATAGGAATATATTTATAGAAAATCTTTAAAAATATTCTCGGAAAGTTTTCAGTCCAAAAAGCAGTAACTTGTGTGAAAGCACGTGTTGTGCAGATTAAAGACTATGAAACCATGATTCCCTAGAGAAAAGTGGGGCCACAAAGAGGGGGGAGGGGTATATAGGCATAGAGAAAAATCTTACAGGTACAACAACAAAAGAGGCTTGGTCACCATAAAAATATGTGGATAAAAATCGGCAGATATTTTAAATTTTTTGAGCAATATCTACTGTACTTAGTTGTCAAGATATTTTGATTTTGATACTGTAATGCTAATTTGATCAGAGTTAAGGCTATTGTTCCTCAGGTGAGCGATGTGGCCCCTGGGCCTCTTGTTTTGTTATTCTACTGAGGGCCCATATAGCACAATATTCTTTGAATGCCCATATAAAGCCATTGTAACTCAGGTGAGCAATGTGGCCCCATGGGCCTCTTGTTTTCACTTACATTATTTACACATGTACGTAACCATCGCCCCGTTTGTTTTCAAATAACTCTATGTAATTTTATCAAGTACAACTTTTCTTTCTCCGACATTTGTATCCACGTGTTAGCATCATGTTCTCTACATGCATTTGATAAATGGGCGGGTCTATATAAATGCACCAATCAGAATCTTTGTTCCGAATCGCAATTGAAATTCACACCGATTAGAAAGTGTCATTACTCAATGCAATGGAATATCGGCCATAGCATGTACATGTGAGATTTGCGATAATTAATAGTAAACACTCTAAAATATATTTATATTAATACACCCAGATGGAGGTTTTTTGTCTTTATTTCTTAACTTAATTTATTTTTTATAAGTATTCTATCAACTGGCTATACAAAATTTTTGTTTGTCAATGATAAATTCTTAGGAGCTAATAAGAACATCAAAGACAAGTGTGGCTGAATTCATTTGTCCCAAGGGGGCCATTATCTGAGCCATGGTTTAGATGGAGCATGTGTTTAGGGAAAATTGATAATCTGTAAAATGGGCGGTGGTTTTGGGGTTATTTTAATACTGCTTCATGTAAGCCAAAAGTTTCTATCATTATAAGGAAATAAATAATATCATTATTAATAAAGAAGTTAACTATTTTTAGAAGCTGTTTAAATTTATTAGTCAAGTAAATTGATGAAGTGACCCTATAGGGCATTAATTTAAATGAAATTCAAAATTACTGATTTGGCAATTTTTAAAATTGTTTGTAATATTAAATTTTCTTTTTTTTTCATATTTTTACATAGTATGCTAATTATGATAATGTTTTGGGAGTTTATCCAATTTAACAAGCTCATCAAAGAAAATCATAGTCCTATGGGATCAATTTTCTGATATGGAGTTGCATTGTACCATAGGAGAAAGTGAGGAAAATTTGAAACAACTAATTGCATCTGTCAAGACTCTGATTAGAAAGATATTCAAAGTTTTATCAACAGAAGAGCATTGCTTGGCTATTTTCATTTACTGCAAAGAGAGGGGTTATTGTCACTTTGTTGGTTTTTCTTTAAAACAATGAAAAAAAAAATATCATCAGATACATAAATTTGTAAATGTATTACTGTTATACATATGTATTTACAGAGAATTTATGAAAATTTTGATTTTAATTTTTCTTTGTTAACTAGTTTAGTTTTTTACAATTCTAGAATTTTTTTTATTTATGTGTCGCAAACCTTTATTATTCAATTATTTGTCCCATTTGAAATTAGCCTTGCGGGGGTATTAGTCCCATTAGGACAGTTCTAGTTGCGATTTATTAACATATGTTTTAATTGACATTTGTATTGTTATGTTTAAAACTGAAATGAGCTATAGTGTGATTTTATCGCAAATCTCCAATTGGTGTACACGCTGCGACCAATAAACTGATGCGTTGAGTGATGACACCATTGGGGTCGCGAGTTGCAGTTTTTGAAACAATATCATTTTAATTGGCTGTTTTGTACCCGCCCCAGTGTTTTCAATAAGAGCAGGCAACCGGCAAAATTAACCGCCTGTAGAATAAAATTTTCCGGCTGAGATTTCCGTCTTAAAAAAATTCTGCCGATATAGGAGCTTGATTTAGTTAATATCAAAATCCTTATCGTTAATGCGTTTGAAAATATGGCATCAAAATAGTAACACGTCTATGACCCAGATCAACATGAACTGGTTCCCACCATATGTCAAACGATCGAATCGGATATCCCATGTCGAAGAGGAAAATCTTTCTATATTTGTATTGTAATTTTGAGAAATAAATCTTCGTTTTGATGTAAAGGTAGGACTTTTATGTATTGAAGTTCAGTGAGCGTTATGTAACGGTGACGAATTGCTTTGATACCTCATTAACAATGGCGGACACTTCAAAGTCCGAGCGAAGTTGCAGGATGAGTGCAGGTGTTTTGGCAGATAAGAAATAAATGATTTTGTGAATAGACCTTTGGAAAATGTCAAGAAACAGTTTTATTATGTGTCTGGTAAATGCTCATCAACTTTTTGCTACAGCAATGCCATTTGCTCGTAAACGAAATTTTGTGTTTCAACTTGCTCACTAAATAAACGAGGTAAATAAACAGTTACACGGATAAACAGATAAAGCAGAATCACTCGCTGTAACAAATTATATACGGTAGACCCCTCGCCGAGATTAGGTTTCCTGCTGTTCCAAAATTTTTTCCTTCTATTCAAAAACTTATTGAAAACACTGCGCCCACTTTTACCTGTACCGTGATATTGATTATTTATGCACCAACTGCTAACTGTTGTTTACTCTGTATCAGGGGTGACTGCAAAAACTATACCACTGCAATAATTGACTTAGAGTTCTCACAATAATCGCTTTCTGTTTTTTATGGTGTAAACAAGTGTCAAAAATAAACTGTTTAAACAGGTTTCCCATTACATTTTTCAGCACAATGCTTCATCGATAAATTCAATCCTTTTTAACGCATCAATTTAAGTTGAGGCAATATTTATTTTGTTGTAGCTTATTCCAAAGAATTCATAACAGATACTGACAATAAATATTACATAAATATTGCATTTTATTGAACTTAAACCGTTCAATGACACACTTCTACAAGTGTGCATATGTGTTCAAACAATTTACAGCACAGTTGTGTTCAATTTTGGACTGATCTGTGATTATCCTCATTTTGTAACTCACTTAGTCTTTAGACACATTAATTTTAGTTCATGTACCTCAATATTCATCAGACAATATTTACTACTGATGTTGACGCTTTATACTTGCCGCTGACTTTCTCTCAAACATGCTAACCGACCTCGGATTGTAAAATTCATGTGCAGATTGAGTCGCCATTTTACAGTTTCATATTTATAAACAAACCACACTTCTTCATTTTACGGAGCTGGTGACGATGTTTCAAAGATTTTCAGTACAGATTTATTATAAGCAAATAAGTGAAGACATATTCTGTAAAACGTCTAATGGATTTCACAGCGTGTCAACCCGAATTTTCCCGTGGATCTACATTGTACATTTTACAGCAATCTTTTTGTGAGGAAAAACAGTCTGTTCAACTCATGCGATTTTCCACAAATGGTACAATATGAACGGTAACGTAAAATATATTTGTTCATCAAACAGTTTCTGACGAATTTCTTCACAATAAGCTGAATAATGTATGTTATTCGATGAGCAAAGTTTTAGAGAACTTTTCCTTTGTTTTCTTTTTTTTTTTTTTCACTTACATTATTTACAACTGTATGTAACCATCGCCCCATTTGTTTTCAAATAACTCTGTATGTAATTTTTAACAAGTACAACTTTTCTTTCTCCGACATTTGTTTCCACGTGTTAGCATCATGTTCTCTACATGCATTTGATAAATGGGCGGGTCTACATAAATGCGCCAATCAGAATTTTTGTTCCGAATCGCAATTGAAATTCACACCGATTAAAAAGTGTCATCGCTCAATGCAATGCAATATCGGCCGTAGCGTGTACATACCTGTGAGATTTGCGATGAGTTAATTGATCATGAATACTGTTTTCATGAAGATCAGTATCTAGAGTGGCTCTTGATTACAAGTCAACTCTTGTTTTTTTTCGTTCAAATTCAGAATATTTTCATACCACCATGTTATACCAGGGGCATGGCTTGATATTGATTTGGTTTTGGTTTTGGTAGCCATATATTTTCTAAAGTTTGAAATTAATGAAGTAAAATAGGATAGGCAGAACAGGTTTATTTACTGGAACAAATTAATAATGCAAATATTGATGACAGCTTTTAGGTATTGAGCACATTACATTCAGTATTTTGATAGTCGGTTACTTGCCATGAGTCAATATAAATGTGAAAAAATCTTATCAAAATTGAAGTCTTTAGGAATGTTGCTGCAACCACTAACTGTAGGATTTGTGATGAACTATTTTAATGATTAATTATTAAATACTCTGAAGATTATAGCATTTTGATTCTATAGATCAAAGTAGAAATTGATGTCAATTTCAAATGGAATTTAAAATTGTGTTAAACAATTTCAGTGATTGATTGTGGGACCCCAGAACAAGTACCAGGCGCAGAGAAATACATCTATACTGACACTCTCTATGGCAGTAGCTTTAACTTCAGCTGTCAAACTGGCTCAGTCCGTAGTGGACTCTCAGTAAAGGAAGACTACACTGTCACTTGTCAGGAGAACAGAAGATGGGGTTTTGGAAATCTCACATGCACAGGTAGGTGAACGTGAGGAAAATACTCACTACAGCTGAATAATTATTCATTTATGCAAAGTATTTTGAATTTCTTAAAAATTACTAAAATTTATACCAATTATAAGCAATGCCGATTAATTAAAGCTAGATATTAAAAAAACCAAAAATAAATTGATGACAAAAAAACCCTACATGAATAGCATTGTGATTTCATAGATTTCTGTTCTTCCTACAAGAAACTAAAAAGGAAACAAAATCGAAGCATCTTTATTTTGATACAATGCTGAGTCAGACATAAAAGCTTGCTTCATTGATGACACATTGTATGACTTGCATGATTTATTTGGGTATACAGGATATATATTTAAAAAATCATTTTACTGGCAAAATAAATTTTGCATATGGCAAGACAAAATTTGAATTGACTAGTTTTTTAATATTTGGATTTCAATTACATGTAAATTGGTACATTTTTAGGACTGCATTTTAATGACTCGTTTTTAAATTGCTGATGCATAACCATACTGATAGGTCTTCTAATGGAATAATTTTCATATTTCACACATATTTTATATCTACAGTGGGGCGCTGTACAGATCCTGGTACACCAGGGGGAGCTGTTCAAGAAGTTAGGAGTTATGAGGCTGGGGAGCTACTCAGTTTCAGATGTTTACGTCAAGGATATGAACCAGTCCCGTCAGCACCTTTAATGTGTCAACAGGGTGTAAATGTTTCCAAATGGAATAGCACATCTTTACCATTATGTACAGGTGAACCTATTTTTTTTTTTTTATCAAATTAAATAATATGAAGGTCATGTGAAATCTTACGCCATATATATCATTTTAGTTCACCTAGACCAAAGGTTCATGTGAGCTTTCCTGATCATGCATTTTTGATCCAATTCTTTTGTAGACTTTTTTCATTTTTGACATCTCAACAAGCACAGGATAAATTCAACCAAACTTAACACAAAACATCCAGGTGTTCTAAATCATTAGAATATAGGGTCAAATCCATTTAGAAGGAAGATTATCCTGAAACCTTAAAAATAGGGTGGAATTTCTTTTAAGAAAACTTGAAATTCTCATGAACTAATGCACAAGAAAATCCAAAATTTACAACAACACTTCAATATTTAATCTTGCTCAGACTTTACCAAAAGACTGCTTGTAGGTAAGGAGTGTGCAGTGACATTGAATTAGGTTTTAATGTCAAAGTCATAGCACACCCTTTGTGGACCTTATTTTTTTCTCCTAATGACCCTATTTCTTTTACCACTCTTATTGAGTGTTTGTAGAATGCTTTTCATCTAAGGTTGGTTAAGTTTGTTTTACTTTTTGTTTTAAACATGTAAATGTGTAAACATGTCTGATTGTGAACTCAAGCAATTGTATGTATTGTAATGTGGTATTCATTAATGTATCTATCAGCAAGTTGTTTGTGAGTTAAGTCTGAACTGCCTCTTAAAGCTCAAGTTAACATATGTACAACAAATGCATCCACATGTATTGAACAGATGCAATGTAAATACATACATTAAGATTTCAAGATTATATTATTTGACACTGTCATAGGAATTACAGTTTATCTAAATTTGTTAAGTTTTTTTTTAGATGTAACTCCACCAAAATTCAGTAACTGCCCCAATGTGCTGTTTTATGTTGATAAAATGGAAGCCACTAATTTTTCTGTTCCAACTGCTACGGATAACTCAGGACTGGTAAAAAATGTGACTGTGATGCCTTACAACTTTAAACCAGGAACTGTGGTGTCTAAGGATCTGAATGTTACCTACACAGCAGTAGATAACAGTGGAAACTCAGCTACCTGTACAATATCATTCATCATCAAAGGTATTAAGATCTAAACTTGTTGATCTGTAAGGGGCATGTCATACAAGGGGTAATGTACATTTTTTTATTGATTCTGATTTATCATTTATAGTAACTCAAACTTAAATGACATTTTCTTGAAAATCTCTATTTTGGAGATTTATTAAGCTGCTGGCTTAAATATAAAAGATATTAAAAAGAAATTTACAGCATAGTAATTGAAGCTCAGAAAATGGAAAATATAACAAAGTTGTTTTGAATGAAGCTTTAGTGTGTGAAATGTACTAAAATGAGGCTGTTTCATTTTTAGCTCACCTAAGCTGAAAGCTCAAGTGAGCTATTCTGATCACATTTTGTCCGTCGTCCGTCTGTCCGTTCGTCTGTCCGTCTGTAAACTTTTCACATTTTCAACATCTTCTCAAGAACCACTGGGCCAATTTCAACCAAACCTGGCACAAAGCATCCTTAGCCTAAGGGGATTCAAAGTTGTGAAAATTGAGGACCAAGCCCTCTTACAAGGGGAGATATTTAGGAATTAATGAAAATTTTTAAGAAATTTTCAAAACTCTTCTCAAGAACCATTTGGCCAGGAAAGCTAAAACTTGTGTGGAAGCATCCTCAGGTAGTGTAGATTCAAAGTTGTGAAAATCATGACCCCCAAGGGTAGGATGAGGTCACAATGGGGGGGGGGTCAACATTTTACATAGGAATATATAGAGTAAATCTTTCAAAATTTTCTTCTAAGAAACCGTTCGGCCAGGAAGGCTGAAACTTGTGTGGAAGCATTTTCAGGTAGTGTATATTTAAAGTTGTGAAAATCATTACCCCCAGGGGTAGAGTGGGGCCACAATTGGGGATCGAATTTCTACATAGGAATATATAGAGTAAATCTTTAAAAATCGTCCTCTCAGAAACTAATAAGCCAGGAAAGCTGAAACTTGTTTGGAAGCATCCTCAGGTAGTGTAGATTCAAAGTTGTAAAAATCATGATTCCTGGGCATAGAGTTGGGCCACAATGGGGTTGGAATTTTTACATAGGAATATTAAGAGTAAATCTTTAAAAATCTTCTTCTCAGAAACTAATCAACCAGGTGATTATTTAATATTGTTTAGATTTTGGCTTCTGGATGATTCCTGGACGATTGGTTCTCACAAGGAGTTCAGAGTTTGATGTAGGTTTATATCCCATTTATAAACAATTGTTTAGGATCTTTTTGAGAGCTGCAATGCTCAACATGTGATATTACTATAAAATCATCCTGTTAGAAAAGGGACTAATGATAATAAACATAAGAATATCCAGTGGAAAAAATTGATTTTTATTTATACAGGATCTACATGTATTATACTACATTGTCCAGATAGTTTGTATTATGACTCCATTAAGCTGATTTTATCATACCTATTGTTCCTCAGGTGAGTGATTTGGCCCATGGGCCTCTTGTTATTCATACACTGGAGTTGGGCCACCTCTTGATCCTTTACACAAAATAAATTTGCAAATATAATGTACATATTCTGTCATTGATTGTATTTGGTCACTCAATCATTATTGGTATTTGTTGGTTTGCCATTATTTACTATAGTTATTCCTGTTTACCTAATACATGTAACTCATTTTGTAAAACTTTTCAGATATCACTATTATTTTAATCATATTTTAGATCGCTCACAACCCGCATTGAATTGTCCTAAAGTTCTTGAAAAGACAATCAGCACAACAACAGGCATCACAGTTGACCTAAATGATTCTGTAACTACTGGAGCAACATAT
The DNA here is from genome assembly GCA_016163765.1 of Magallana hongkongensis. NCBI lineage: Eukaryota > Metazoa > Mollusca > Bivalvia > Ostreida > Ostreidae > Magallana > Magallana hongkongensis. Next base: position 25,126,272 of record WFKH01007768.1, read on the forward strand.
TACCCAAATCAGTTTATCACACTTAATCCTTCAACACTTGATGGACCACGTCAAGTCAATGCAACATTGCAGGACAAATGGGGGACGTCAGATACGTGTACATTTTTGATTTACACCAAAGGTAAGGATTTTGCCCAATATTGTTGAGTAACTGAGCAATATTGTTTAGTGACTTGTTTACTTGATATGTTGTCCTTAATTATTTCAGCTGAAGTGTGCTTCAAGGAAAGCTTACCACATGTATCCAATGCTGATAGGAGTTGTGTTTCAGTAGGGGGGAATGTTACATGTACATATGATTGTAAAACTGGATATGTGTACTATGATGGAACTAACACAAAACAATACCATTGCTCTGGAGCCAATAACTGGTCTCCCTCAGCTAGTCCTGAAGATTGTCTTAGTAAGTATCATGAGCCTGTAATAACATGTATAATAAATTAACAAATTCTGTTAAAATGATTTTTTTTTAAGAAAATGAATTCATGGTAAAAGATAACCAGGAAAATTTGGAAGAAAGTGCCTTGGCTTACATAATTATGAAAGTGCTGAACATCTGTCAGCATTTGATTTTTGGACTTAAGTATTGTTTTCAACTACCGGTATTTGTCAGTGCATACATGCCAACCTTCCTGATCTAGTCGGAATTTTCCCCGATTTAAAGCATCGATCCTGATTTCCCGATCGGGATTTGTAAACTGTACAGAAATCCCGATTTCGTAAATATTACGACAAGGAAGAGTCATCATTACTGTTTACCTGTGGCACATGTCGTGATTTGAGATGTGTGAACATGTGTTGGGAGGTTAATTGGAGATAACTGGGAGCGTGTGTTGATAGTAATTAATCGGCACGATCGAAGTTAATTGTTTTATAGATAAAGAACGAATGAAGCAACTGACAGCACCGATCGCTTGTAAATCACTAAATGTCTCCGAGTGATGGTATGTAAAAACATTTTCACTTTACTATGATTAAAAATACCTTTAAAATTTGTTAGTCTTTAAACTGTTTAAAGAATTAAATTAAGCTCAGCGTAACTACTTTTAAATATTTTCTAGTATTAACCATGGTGGCTACAGTGAAGGGCATACAAGTAAATGCACCCACACTTCAGGTTAATCAGAAGTCGGAATGCAAACTTTTTGCATTGAAAAAAATGTGGACCAAGATTAGTACAATAAATTGTTACGTGTATTGTAAACCATTTGTATAATTAAATAAGAACGATGTCTAATTATGATATATGTCTGGTGCTTTGCTTCAGTGGAAAAAAATATCGTCTAATCGTCCGAAAAATACGGTACTCAGGATTACAGTTTCGTCATTTTTTTTGGATGCGTAATATACATCCAAACTAGCTTTTTTTCACCACTTTCAGGCCCAAAGTGTGTGTGGGGGGGAAGGGGATGCGTATTGTACACTACTGCATATTATATTCACCGGATTACTGTAATGATTTCAATCTTGAAGTGTGACCCTGGATATTGATTATTGATAATCAAAATGTTCACTTGAAAATCATTTTGCAAAAAGAAAACATACCACATTTATACTTTATACTTTTGCTAGTTTATGACCATAACCAATTGAATTGTTCCAGAAGCTTTTTACATGCATTGTTCAATTCATTTGATTAAAATCACACTGATAGTCTTTGACTGTATGCAGAGCTACATGTTCAATTTGTTTACTTGCTTCGACAAACAGCGCTACCCAAAACTGTACACTTCTGTTCCTACACTGTATGAGAGATTGCAGATCTGCAATACAATATACAATATCACTGGTTTGATAATGACATTTGTTTTCCAGTGTACGAGATTCCATCTTACAAGGCAAAGTTAGAAGTTCAATATGTAACTGAAGACACTTTGGCATCTAGTTGTAAAGTTGGTTTTGAAAATATGCTGATTACATATAACACAACCATAGCAAAAGCAATAGATGAGAAATGTAAGGATTTGAGGCCAGGGAATTTTGCCATTAGGAGTTTCACCTCCACAACATTATCATTCAAGGTAACTTTATTATTGTTGTTAAGATATAATTAATGTATTAAGATTATATTTAAGCTATCCTAAATCAAAGGGTCATATGATTTTAAGATTACCTGAGTCACTCGAGTGACCTATTGCCATTGGTCTTCATCCATCGTCGTACATCGTTCATTAACATTTTTAGATCACCTGAGCCAAAGGCTCAAGTGAGCTTTTCTGATCACAATTTGTCCGTTGTCTGTCGTCGTCGTCGTTGTTGTAAACTTTTCACATTTTCATCTTCTTCTCATGAACCACTGGGCCCATTTCAATCAAACTTGCCATAAAGTATCCTTAGGTGAAGGGGATTCAGGTTTGTTCAAATGAAGAGCCATGCCCTCTTTCAAGGGGAGATATTTAGGAATTAGTAAAAAAGTAATGGTGTATTTTAAAAATCTTCTTCTCTAGAACCAATTGGCCAGAAAAGCTGTAACTTGCGTGGAAGCATCCTCAGGTGGTGTAGATTCAAGTTTGTTCAAATCATGATCCCCGGGGGTCAAATTTTTACAAAGGAATATATAGAAAAATATCTTTAAAAAACTTCTTCTCAAGAACCAAATGGCCAGAAAAGCTGTAACTTGCGTGGAAGCATCCTCAGGTAGTGTAGATTCAAGTTTGTTCAAATCATGATCCCCGGGGGTACAATGGGGCCACAATGGGGGGTCGAATTTTTACATAGGAATATATAGAAAAATATGTTTAAAAATTTTCTTCTCAAAAACCATCTGGCCAGAAAAGCTGTAACTTGCATGGAAGCAGATTCAAGTTTGTTCAAATCATGATCCCCAGGTGTCAGTGGGGCCACAATTGGGGGTCAAATTTTTGCATAGGAATGTAAAGAGAAATATCCTAGTTTTGAAAATCAATTGAGCAGAAAAGCTGTTACTTGAGTGAAAGCGTTCTCAGGTAGTGTTATATATATAGAGAAAAATCTTTAAAAATCAAATAAAAAAGGATGAAACTAGAAAGGGGGGGGTCAAATTTTTACATTGGAAATAAATTTGATCATTCTCAAAAATATTTAGTACCGTATATACTCGCTTATAAGTCAGTATTTTGGGAGTAGAAATTGAATAAAAACTAGGGGGCCCGACTTATAGGCGTGACATACAAATAGAAAGTTTTTCCACTGGGTAAAACTTCGTTTTTTGGTGCCATTTTGCTTCCAATTGTTTACTTGCTATACCTATACTTGACATGTTTATTTTATAATTACTAAAAAGATAAACTCATTAATAAATGCATTGAAAGTTGCAATTGTATTTCTTAAAAATATAAACAAGGTTTATTTGATAATTTTTTTTATTTAAGCAGTTAATTATTTACGCTTGAGGTGATAATAGCTGTAGGTAAAAATGTACTTAAGACAATTAACACAAGCCTGCACTGAGTTTGAGGCTAATTACCAACCCTAATCAGTCAGTAGGGGATAAAATCACTGTCATTTTATTTTCAGTAGCATTTAAAATAGTTTTTGAGCTATTATCCAGTTGAAATGAGTATTTTTAAAAATAATGGCGTCCAAAATCGAAAGTTACTAACCTCAAAGAAAGATAACTCTGTTTACGAAAACTATTAAAAAACATGGCGCCTAAAAGCGATCTAGCGGGATCAAAGAACAACAATTTCTGTTTAATAATTTAAATACAACACATGAATAAATGATGGTCTGTTTAAAAAAAAAAATAGAGATTGTTTTATCATTGTTCCTATTCATAATTATTAACCACCATTTAATTACACTTGAGGTGATAATAGCTACATTGGTGGCAGTAGATGGCATGTCACCTAAAACAACACAAGCTAACACACCAGTTATAAAAGGGGCTAATTACTATCTTAATCAGTCAACAGGGGATCAAATAACTATCATATTATTTTCAGTAGTATTTTAAATAGTCTAGAGCTTATAGCAAGTTTTCATTAGTGTATTATAAAAAAAAAAGGGCGTCCAAAATCGCAAGATATTCACAAGATAAATGTCTTAACTAAAGACAACACTTTTAAAATGCATTGCATCTAGAAATGATAACAGAGGGGTCAAACACAATATTTTTTATCTAGAATTTAGTTATGCTTGATAATATGTTCTAATTAGATTAAGAATCTGTAGACTGAGAATCTTTAGACTGATAATCTGTAGACTGACTATCCAGAAAAAGTGACCCGACTTATAAAAGGGTCAACGGCAAAATCTTCAGAATATATCTGAAAAATGGCAACCGACTTATAGGCGAACAATACTTATAGGCGAGTATATACGGTATATAGTATTACTAATATGCAATCATATTGACATTTGTTGATTCTCAGTTGTTTAGACTGTGGACCTGGATAATTCTTGTGCCACATATAAGGTTCAAAGTTTGATGTAGGTTTATATTTAGCTGATTTTATTATGTCTAGTGTTGCTCAGGTGAGCGATGTGGCCCATGGGCCTCTTGTTACATTTTTAACTTGAAAAGTACAAGGCCCATTGTTACAATTTTTAGGTCACCTGAGTCACTCAAAAACTACATAGCCAATTGGTATCAATTTTGGTGTGAAGCATCTCTCTGAAAAGAGGAATCTGAATTGTGATATTCATGGCTCTACCACCTCTGGGGTGCCACAGGCGGGGCCAAATATGTGGGGAAAAAAAAGAAGCCAAATTTTCAAAAATCTTCTTCTCTACTCCTACACATGTGAGAGAAAAAAAACTAAATGCACGGTTATGATGTCCATGAAGCCCTCGACAAAAATTGTAAAATTCAAGGCCCTTGGGGTTCAGGCTCTAGGGTGGGGCCAATTTGGCCATATACATGTAGTAAAAATGTATTACCAATTTTTCGGAAATTAGGTCGATACTTTTTTGCCTTGGCACGTGGACCTCGCCCTTTTCATCGCTTCACCCTATTATTGTTTTTTTTTTTAAATTTGATATGAAATTGAGCAAAATTCATTCAAACCTCCAATAAAATAATGAGAGTTTACTATAATACCACTTGAATTTTTGTGTAAAAATCGTATGAATTTTTATCAATATACAGTAGTTATTTATCATAACAAATTAAATGTGAATAAATTTATTTCTTCTTACATTTCCTACTTCGATCACTAAGACTGAATCATCTTTCGATCATTATTACATGCTGTCATGCATTTTGATTGAGTGCTTACAATAAACAGAAAATCGATTTCGCGTGGTAAAGGTAAACTGAGAACCGTACAAAGGGTTACAATTACAGGGGAAAAAAATCGTCAGGTAGAAATAAAAAACTGATTTGATTTTAGCTCACCTGAGCTGAAAGCTCAAGTGAGCTTTTCTGATCACTTTTTGTCCGGCGTCTGTCTGTCCGTCCGTCTGTCTGTCCGTAAACTTTTTACATTTTCGACTTCTTCTTCAGAACCACTGGGCCGGTTTCAACCAAACTTGGCACAAAGCATCCTAGGTGAAGGTGATTCAAGTTTGTTAAAATAAAGGGCCACGCCCTCCTTCAAGGGGAGATAATTCAAAAACGTTGAAAATTTGTTGGTATTTTTCAAAAATCTTTTCCTCAAAAACCATTTGGCCAGAAAAGCTGAAACTTATGTGGAAGCATCCTCAGGTAGTGTAGATTCAAGTTTGTTCAAATCATGATCCCAAGGGGTAGGGTGGGGCCACAATAGAGGGGTCAAATTTTTACATAAGAATATATAAAGTATATCTTTAAAAATCTTCTTCACTGAAACTGATCAGCCAGAAAAGCTGTAACTTGTGTGGAAGCATCATCAGGTAGTGTAAATTCAAGTTTGTTCAAATCATGATCCCTGGGTGTAGGGTGGGGCCACAATGGGGGGGGGGGGTTTGATTTTCACATAGGAGTATATTGAGTAAATCTTTAAAAATCTTCTTCTCTGAAACTGATCAGTCAGAAAAGCTCTAACTTGTGTGGAAGCATCCTTAGGTAGTGTAGATCCAAGTTTGTTCAAATCATGATCCCTGGGGGTAGGGTGGGGCCACAATGGGGGGGTCGAATTTTTACAAAGGAATATATAGAGTAAATCATTTAAAATCTTCTTCTCTGAAACTGATCAGCCAGAAAAGCTGTTACCCATGTGGAAGCATTCTCAGGTAGTGTAGATCCAAGTTGTTCAAATCATGATCCCCAGGTGTAGGATGGGGCCACAATGGGGGTTCAAATTTTTACATAGGAATATATTGAGAAAAACCTTTAAAAATCTTCTTCTCAGAAACCAATCAGCCAGAAAAGCTATTACTTGTGTGGAATTATCTTCAGATAGGGTAGATTAAAGTTTGTTCAAATCATGATCCCTAGTGGTAGGATGGGGCCACAATGGGGGGTCAAACTTTTACATAGGAATATATAGAGAAAAATCTTTAAAAATCTTCTCAGAAACAGATCAACCAGAAAAGCTGAAATTTGGTGAAAGCATCCTCGGTTAGGGTAGATTCAAGTTTTATAAAATCATGATCACTTGGTGTAGGTTGGAGCCACAGTGGGGGGTCAAATTTTCACATTGGAATACATAGAGGAAAGTCTTTAAAAATCTCAGAAACCGATCGGGCAGAAAAGCTGTAACTTGTGTGGAAGCATCCTCAGGTACAGAAGATTCAAGTTTGTTCAAATCATGATCTCCAGGGGGTAGGGT
>WFKH01007768.1:25157578-25174604 GCA_016163765.1 Magallana hongkongensis
TCCTAACTTCACCAAACTTGCATGGATGGTGTGTCTTATGATACTGATGCACCTGACAGGCATGAAGGCTGAATCTGAGCCATAGGTTTCGGATGCTGGAGGAGGTTAAAGTTTTTGGAGCAGGTGCCCTCTGATGATTATATCTTAGTTTTTACTAGTCCTAACTTCACCAAACTTGCATGGATGGTGCATCTTATGATACTGATGCACCTGACAGTTATGAATGCTGAATCTGAGCCATAGGTTTCGGATGCTGGAGGAGGTTAAGGTTTTTGGAGCAGGTGCCCTCTGATGATTATATCTTAGTTATTACTAGTCCTAACTTCACCAAACTTACATGGATGGTGCGTCTTATGATACTGATGCACCTGACAGGCATGAATGCTGAATCTGAGCCATAGGTTTCGGATGCTGAAGGAGGTTAAGGTTTTTGGAGCTGGTTAAAGTTTTTGGAGCAGGTCACATGTTTTATAGATATTAGTACTATTTCAAACTTGCACAGTTATTATTTATTATTATTATTATTATTATTATTATTACTATTATAAATGAATCGCAGAGGTAGCTTCAGATGCAGAGCCTGATCTCCATTATCAAGGATGCTAAAAAAATCTCCTACCTCACTTAAACCTGCTTGATAGATGTGTTTGTTGTTAAATGATATAACATGATTCCTATGATATAGTATTACATGTATATGATATGATACACTATTGTTTTATATGATACAATATTATATCATATTGTAAAAAGTTATATGATATGATATGATATTGTATCAATTTTTTGGTACATTATGATATGATATTGTGTCATGTAATTGTTATGTATAGTGTTGTGTATTATGATACAATATTGTATAATATGATATTGTATTATATATTTAATATTTTATCACATGATATTGTTTCATATGATATTGCAATATGTAACATTGTATCAAATGATACAATATTGTATAATGTATAATATCGTATATGATATTGTACAATACGATATTTTGTTTATATAATATATTATTATATCACATGAATTGTATTATATGATATTGTAATATATAATATTGTATTATATGATACCATATTGTATAATATGATATTGTATTATATATAATATATTACTATATCACATGATATTTTATCATATGATATGATGCAATGTTGTATCAAATCATATGATACAATATCATATTATGTATCAAATATGATGCAATATCATACAATACAATATCATACTATATTATACTATATAATAATATATGTTACAATATTGTGATGTTTAATGTGATATGATATTGTATTATGTAATACTATATTGTATCATATATTGTATAATGATGTTGTATTATGTGATCAAATACAATAATGTATGACACGATACAATGTCATATCGTATGTTACAATATTATATACTATTGCATAATTATTTATTACAGTATTATATTGTATTATATGATACTATATTGTAAGTATCATAGGATGCAATATCGTATTATATATTATTGTATTGATAAACATTGTATCTTATAATACTGTATGAAATGAGCATATGATTTTCATACAATTTTTTTAACATATGATATACGATATTGTGTCAAAACAGTTTCCATGAATATCCAAGATCATTAACTATGATTTTCATATCATATGATTAAGGTGGTCTCATAAAGGTGATGCCTCATAAAGGTGATGTCTCGTCTCGGTGAGCTTTGTAATCTGTGATTACCTATGTTTTAGTTTCTGAAAAGAAATTTCTTCTTCTTGCCCCCAATGCCAATTTGGTGATGGACTCTTTGCTGCTTTTGCACCCCTTTTAGTCTTCTGGGATGAATCTGGAATTAAACTGGTTAGTGGTTTTGCAATTTTTGAAAAATCTTTAATAAATTTATGATAATAACCCACAAACCCTAAAAATTGACGTACTTGACCTGAATTTACAGGAGTGGGCCAATCTATAACTTTTTGAATCTTTTCTGGGTCAGGCTCTATACCCTTTTCAGACACAATGTGACCAACATACTTTACCTTTTGCTTACAAAATTCACATTTCTTTGGAGACAATTTCAAGTTAATTTCTCGAAGGCGTCTGAAAATTTGTTCTAAACGGTCGACATGTTCTTCAAAAGTCTTTGAAAATATAATGATGTCATCAAGATAGATGTAACAGATTTTCAAATGTAAACCGTCAAATGCTTCTTCCATTAACCGTTGATATGTAGCCGGCGCATAATAATGAAACATGTAACAGAGACACTTTTTGCCTCTGCTGGGGTTAACCCTTTAGCTCGATCGGTAGAGTGCTGGACTGGCGTGCCAGAGGACCTGGGTTCAAACCCCAGCAGAGGCAAAAAGTGTCTCTGTTACATGTCACCCCCACTTTTGGCTGAAAAAATGTGTATTTATTTAAAACAAGAATTAACGGTGTAAACTGAATGGATTCATATTCACAGTCATTTATAATCAATAGCAACAACAGGAAAATTGATCGATAATTAGGGAGTAATTATCCCACATAAGGCCGATCGATAAGTGGCCGGATTACGGGAGATAACTCTCACTAATTATATGCAGACAAGATCCAGATTGCACAACATTTTTTAAACATAAAATGATAGGGAAATGTCAAGGGACTGAAGAATTTCGCCGGATTGGACAACATGCCGGAATGCACAACATCCGGATTCAACAAGTTTTACTGTATATGGTATGATACAGTATCATTTCATATGATACAATATGATATTGTTATGATTTTATGCAGTATGTTATTGTATAACATGTTATATCAAATGACACAATATTATATAGTATCATATGACACAATGTTGTATTATATGGTAATGTATTGATAAACATTAATCATTCAATATGTAATGATATTTACTTAAAGTATGATCACCATACAATATTGTATAAGATGATATTATATGATTTTGTGTCAAACCATGCTACAATATTTAGTATTTCGATATAAGAGATCATTAACTAAGATTATTGTATACATGTATATGATCAAGGTGATCTCATAAAGGTGATACCTCGTCTCGGTGAGCTTTGTAATCTGTGATTACCTATGTTTTATATCATATGATACAATATCATATTACATGATACAAATATTTAATATGATATTGTATAATATGATATCATATATGACACACTGTTTTATTGTATCACATTATGATAAAAATATTTTGTCATGTTATACAATGTAATATATAGATGAATAGAGAATAATACATGGCAAAATCTGTATCACATCCAATACACATCTGTATCACATCGGCCCTCGGGCTGATATTCTTGGTTTAATATGGGATGTGATACAGATTTTGACATGTATTGTTGTTTTTATTATGTATTTGAATTTAGAAAAATAGTTTTCATTTTCATGTGGAGAAAACTTGTTTTTTTTTCTATCTCAAAAGCGCGAATTTTTGAAATTCAAATTCAAATGTACTGTGACGTCATCAATACTCAGAAATGTTTCAATCATGACATCATAGTTTCGACTTCAGATATGCACAGAAAAATAGAATAAGATCCGAGGTAATACGAATAAAAAGTGCAAAGGTGTTCCGGAAAGGTGCGATAAAGGGTTAAATAATGGGAGAAGATTCGGGCGGTGTGATAAAGGCGCATGCATCTGTTCATATCAGGGGTGCAAAAACCCTGTATTGTATACCAAGTATATAATTAAGATCATTAACTTTAATTTTTATACAATATGAAAAGGTGGTCTCATGAAGGTGATGCCTTGTCTTTGTGAGCTCTTAAATTTTTGATTACCTAATTGTTTTAGGTTTAAAATAATATATGATATAAAATTATATAAAAAAAATTTAATATGTGATTAAAAAAACCCCTTAAAATATCATTCATTAATTTTACCAGATTTTCTCTATATTCAACAGTGAGATGTCCACAGGGAAGATATTTCAGTGGAACTGCTTGTTTGATGTGTGAAGATGGACATTATCAAGACTTAACAGGACACACATCTTGTAAATCTTGTGGTGGAAATTCAGTATCAAGTGTTGATAAAACAACTTGTATTGGTATGCACTTATTATAAACAAAGATTATTAAGATTTAATACCACTATAAAATTAATATAGCTTACACATATATTCCCCCAAAACACTAGGGCTAGTCTGATACATTGAAAGTCTTATGATAAGCAAAATGATGTTTTGGAAAGTATACCTTTGATTATTTGGAACCTGAAAACATAAGATTTAACACAAAGCATTGATAGTGCTTCACATGGTCACCTTAAAAAAATTATCTGCTTGCTCATGACTCAGTGTTTCAATTCTGGATTGGGAGGTATGGAATACATGTTTAATTTTTGGCTCAACAAAGAGCTTTCTGATCACATGTTGTTTGGCTTTTAAGTAGCCATTTCACATCTTTAAGTCTTCTCAAGAACCACATCATTACATGAATGGGAATCTATAAAGTTTAAAAGGCAGACGAAAATTGCAATTGATCAAATAGTTTTTGAGAAAAGTGATTTAAGGATTAAAGTAATATATGTAATGATAATAATGAAAAAAATATAAAAAGCAGTAGTTATTTGTGTCCAACAAAAAAGCCTAATAAGACTACAGATTTTTTGTTTTAATAAAAGTTATATCTTCCATTGGATTGAAATTGTAGGTTTTTATTGAAATGAATTAGATGTTAGGGTAGATACAGATGATAATGAACATTGCTTAATATTTTGTTGTAATCATCAATTTCCAAAGTGTTTCTTTTACCAGCAAAATGTCCACCTGGTTTTACATCAGAGGATGGAATGACAAACTGTAGGCCATGCGGCAAAGATAAGTATTGGGTAAATGCAACTAACTGTGAAGATTGTCCCGCTGGTTCTATAACAGACGTGATGAATGGTGTTCCTGATATAGAAGGCTGTAAAGGTATGAATGAAATGTTCATGCATAGCACAGGGGTATTTTTATTGTCATCAATAAATTAATATGTTCCAAGCTTAGCAGATGAAAATGTAAATCAAAGCCAAGTTCTTGCATAGAACAAGCTCTAGGTCACATGATTTACTCATCAACATTAAGCCTTAAATTCTCCACAAAAAAACTAAAAACTAAAAACTTGAGATTTTCTTTAGGTGTCTCACTCTACAATGTGGAAGTATCATTTTTTTTGAGAAAATGGACAGAAGAAACATTCTTAAAAAATACAAAGATAAAGGAGTCAGTGTTTATCCCTTTTAGCAATAGGTCATTTAATTTTACCTTTTTGCACTTAAAATACAATCTTCGCCTTGCATTACATTTGTCACGCTAGAGTATTTTGAACAAGGTATTAAATATATGTATGCTAAAACAAAATCTTATAGAAAGCAATGTTATGATAATGTATTATATTTAATCAGTTTATATTACTGTCAGCTTGAAACTTAAAAAATTTATAACCACAAATCTACCTTCATTATAGCTCCTTGTCCACCTGGAAAATATTCTTTAACTGGGCATGAACCATGTCAAGAGTGTCCACTCCATTATTACCAAGATGGTGAAGGACAAACAACTTGTACAAAATGTGATGAAAGTAACAGAACTGAAAGTGTGGGACGTAACAGTTCACGTTCTTGTGTCATCATAGGTGTGTTTTACCAGTAGATAAAATAGTAATTGTGTCCTAAAGTCATCAAAAACTAGTAAAAATTTCATTAATAGTTGCAAATGATTACCATAAGTCTTTTTCACTAAACACACAATTTCTGGTATATAAGGCAAACATTAGGCTGTCCAAAGTTAATTTTATGTTTAACGTTACCAGCAGTATTTCATGAATGTTTGACATCATATGTATAATTATAATTATAAATATGATTTTTAGATATTTTGGAATGTAATAGTACAACATTGAAAGGCTGTAGCAATGGAGTGTGTCACTTCCTAAACCATGAAGCAGTTTGCATTTGTAATGAAGGTAGAGTATTAAAAATCTGTTTATGTTAAATAAAGCAAACAGTCTAGGGAAAGAATGATTCAAGCGGGATGTGAACTTTAAATTGGCTTATTTTAACAATTTGATATTAGCCCACTACAATTTAAAGTACAAAATTTGTACCCTTTAGTAAAGTACTGAGTGTAAGAAAATTGACTTTAAAAATTTTGTAAACTACAGTAAATGGATTACAAATGTACTCATCTTAAAGATGATCAAACTCTAAAATACTTACCGAAAAATGATACCATATTAAAACAAATTTAAAGAAATCAGCAAGAGTTACCAGTACCCAAGAATTTCTCTTTTTATACTCCTGCAAACAAAGTTTAGAGGGGTGAAGAGGAATCACCTTGTCCATCCATCTGTCTGTCCATCTGTTTGTGCAATTGTGTCCGGTCCATATGTTATTAACTCAGTCAATTCATTGATAATGACTCAGATAAATATTGTGATAAACAAACAAAAAATTACCATTTTATTATATTATATTCAGGAAATATGGTTGTGAAGTTGTCTTCTTAGCTTTAAAGCTTAAAGCAACATTATCACTCAGTTGAGCATTGCGGCCTATGGACCTTTAGTTCATATATTGGGCTTTACCTCTAATAGATGAAAGTTTTCTAATTAAAAGGTTACAGTGGTGCTTCCTGTGAGACTCCTCTTGATGTATGTCAGTCCAACCCATGTTTTAATGGAGGGACTTGTGTACCAAATGGAGACAGCTTTAACTGCACTTGCCCGTCAAGTAAGTTTCTTTTTATAATCAGTCGTTAATCTGATACTTGGGTTAATCTGATCTTATTTTAAACACCAAACCATTTTTATTTATTTCTATTAAAAACAGTTTCTAATAATCTAAATAAATATGTATGAATGATATATTTTTTTTAAATTCCATTTTTGATCAAATTGACATCAAAGCATGGCACTTTGTTTATGTATAATTGCCAGGCTTAAAATTTCATGCTGAAAATTTTAAGGAACTCCATCAAAGGATGTTATAAATATTGTTTGCACAAATTGGTTAGAAAAATAAGAATTATAGTAGAAAAAAAGAAACGGAATGAAAACAATAAGATCATCTGTTGCCAGCAGATAACCTTAAAACCAGCACAAACACCAAGTCTTTCATTTGAATAAAAGATCTAAATTATTGAAAAAAACCCAGTGTAACATAATTCAAATCAAATAAAACATTTAACAATGGGAAATTTTCAAATAAACCCTTCAAAATTATTGATACAATAAAAGTTATTGCATGCACATATGTTCAATACATGTGTGTTGGCCATCTTATCAAAGAAAAGCTTGCAAAGAGACTGAGATGACCTTTGAAAAGTAAACATCAAAACAGTATCAGGAAAGTATGGGAAAACAGTACAGGGAAAGCAAGAAAGTTCACTTGAAAAGTCAAGACAAAAGCTATATAGGTGGATTTCTGTGTCACTTTTATTTAAAATTGTTATTTACTACCAGTATTAGGACTATGTACATACCACTCCTAAAAATGTTGGTAAAATTTTACAAGGATACCCTTGAAATTGTGTTCTTTGAAATAATTGGAACCAATAACTTGGAATCTGGAATACATAGTAGCTATAAAATAAGCAATGTTTTAAAAATTAACCTTCATTAGCAGTGTCACTACTTCAATGAAATGATTTTAATATAGTCTTGATAAAAGTTTTGATTATATGTTAAGTATATAAGATGTTGCAGAATATAGAGGCTTTATTCGTCAAGGTGAAAATATGCATTTCTTGATATTTTTTTTTCATATTTCAGACAAAGTGTGTGAATTGCAGAAACTGTCAGGAAATTATGTTGTTGAAGATAACGACTATGAAAGAGCAACCAAAAAACCTTTGGAGAACTGTGAGAGTGAATGTTTGAATGATGAAAAGTGTCGGGTCATGTATTATTCCAATGGGTTTTGCTTTATAGTGTACAAGGACGTCCCTCCTAAACCATACACTAATACAGCTTTATACTATGACAAAGTCTGTAATCACACATACAGTAAGTATTCAAAGAATGATTGTTGTGCTTATTATTCACTTAAAAATTCAATGACATGTTTATTTGTCAAAAAATTTGCTTCATTGTGTAATTGTTATACACTTAATTAACTTCCGAAATTCTTTTTAACTATTCATTCTAGCTGTCTCAAAAAAGAAAATATGGTTTGAAGGAGGGGGCCAGGTAGCTTAAAACTGCTCTTTAGCTCACTGAGACGAAGTCGGGGGGAGCTTATGCTATACCCTCGGCGTCGGCGTCCAGACCTGGTTAAAGTTTTTGTTGCAGGTCCTGTATCTTAGTTATTACTTGTCCTATCTTCACCAAACTTGCATGGATGATGCATCTGGACCTACTTATGGACTTGAAAGACTTGGATGCTGAATCAGGGCCATGAATTTCAGATGCTGGAGAAGGATAAGGTTTTTGGAGCAGGTTAAAGTTTTTGGTGCAGGTGCCCTTTGATAGCCATTTCTAAGTTACTACTGGTCCTAACTTCACCAAACTTGCATGGATGGTGCGTCTTATGATACTGATGCACCAGACAGGCTTGAATGCTGAATCTGAGCCATAGGTTTCGGATGCTGGAGGAGGTTAAGGTTTTTAGAGCTGGTTAAAGTTTTTGGAGCAGGTGCTCTCTGATGATTATATCTTAGTCATTACTGGTCCTATCTTCACCAAACTTGCATGGATGGTGCGTCTTATGAAACTGATGCACCAGACAGGCTTGAATGCTGAATATGAGCCATAGGTTTCGGATGCTGGAGGAGGTTAAGGTTTTTAGAGCTGGTTAAAGTTTTTAGAGCAGGTGCCCTCTGATAATTATATCTTAGTTATTACTGGTCCTATCTTCACCAAACTTGCATGGATGGTGCGTCTTATTATACTGATGCACCTGACAGGCTTGAATGCTGAATCTGAGCCATAGGTTTCAGATGCTGGAGGAGGTTAAGGTTTTTAGAGCTGGTTAAAGTTTTTGGAGCAGGTGCCCTCTGATGATTATATCTTAGTTATTACTGGTCCTAACTTCACCAGACTTCCATGGATGGTGCGTCTCATGATAGTGATGCACCTGACAGGCATGAATGCTGAATCTGAGCCATAGGTTTCGGATGCTGGAGGAGGTTAAGGTTTTTGGAGCTGGTTAAAGTTTTTAGAGCAGGTGCCCTCTGATGATTATATCTTAGTTATTACTGGTCCTATCTTCAATAAACTTGCATGGATGATGCGTCCTATGATACTGATGCACCTGACAGGCTTAAATGCTGAATCTGAGCCATAGGTTTCGGATGCTGGATGAGGCTTAGTTATTTTGAAACAGGGCACATGTTTTATAGATAATAGTACTATTTCAAACTTGCATAGTTGATTTAACTATAATATAAATGAATCGCAGAGGTAGCTTCAGATGCAATGCATGATCTCCATTATATCAAGGATGCTTAAAAAATATATCTTAGTTATTACTGGTCCTAACTTAAATAAACTTGCATGGATGGTGCGTCTTATGATACTGGTGCACTTGAGAGGCTTGAATGCTGAATAAGAGCCATAGGTTTCAGATGCTGGAGGAGGTTAAGGTTTTTGAGCTGGTTAAAGTTTTTAGAGCAGGTGCCCTCTGATGATTATATCATAGTTATTACTGGTCCTAACTTCACCAAACTTGCATGGATGATGGGTCTTATGATACTGATGCACCTGACAGGCTTGAATGCTGAATCTGAGCCATAGGTTTTTGATGCTGGATGAGGTTTTGTTTTTTGGAACAGGTCACATGTTTTATAGATAATACTACTGTACTATTTAAAACTTGCATAGTTGATTAAACTATAATATAAATGAATCGCAGAGGTAGCTTCAGATGCAGAGCCTGATCTCCATTATCAAGGATGCTTAAATAATCTCCCACCTCACTCAAACCTGCTTGATAGATGTGTTTGTTGTTAAATGATATAACATGATTCCTATGATATAGTATTGTATGATAAGATACACTATTGTTTTATATGATACAATATTATATCATATATTGTAAAAAGTTATATGATACGATATGATATTGTATCAATTTCTTTTTACATTATGATATGATATTGTATCATGATATTGTTATGTATAGTATTGTATATTATGATACAATGTTGTATCATATAATATTGTATTATATATTATTTTATCACATGATATTGTTTCATATGATATTGCAATATATACTATTGTATCATATGATATGATATTGTATACTATATAATATCGTATCATATGATGCAATATTGTAGAATTTAATATTGGTTTATTATATCTCATGAAATTGTATTATGTTATGTCATATGATACGATATTGTAAATATGATATTGTATTATATAATATATTACTATATCACATGA
Organism: Magallana hongkongensis; assembly: GCA_016163765.1. Taxonomy (NCBI): domain Eukaryota; kingdom Metazoa; phylum Mollusca; class Bivalvia; order Ostreida; family Ostreidae; genus Magallana; species Magallana hongkongensis. Next base: position 25,167,961 of record WFKH01007768.1, read on the forward strand.
TATTGTATCATATGATATAATACAATGTTGTATCAAACTATATTGTATGATATGATACAATATCATATTATGTATCAAATATGATATAATATCATACAATACATTATCATACTATATTATACAATATAGTATTATATGTTACAATATTGGGATGTATTATGTGATTTATATATGCTATTGTATCTTATAATACTATATTGTATCATATATTATATTTTGATCTTGTATTATGTGATCAAATACAATAATGTATAACACGATACAATGTAATATCATATGTTACAATATCATATTGCATCATTATTTGTTACAGTTTTATATTGTATTATATGATATATATTGTAAGTATCATAGGATGCAATATCATGTTTTATATTGTTGTATTGATAAACATTGTATCTTATAATTTCGTATGAAATGAACATATGATTATTATACAATTTTTTAACATATGATATACGATGTTGTGTCAAAACTGTATCCATAATTAACCAAGATCATTAACTTTGATTTTCATATAATATGATAAAGGTGGTCTCATAAAGGTGATGCCTCATAAAGGTGATGCCTCGTCTCGGTGAGCTTTGTAATCTGTGATTACCTATGTTTAGATTTAGACTTGAACCATATTACAAATCAAAACAAGAAATAGAACACAGCATTGAAGCAGAAAAAATCCTGATATTAAATGAAAAAAAAATTATATTTACACACCCAATGTTTTTGGCATATTACAGGTAGAATGGAAAGCTAGGTTTTTAATTTTGTATTGCCCTTGTAAAATGATATTTTTAAGTGAAAAAGGGCTTTTGATTTTCAAGTTTGATATCAAAAGAACAAAGGTTAAGGGTTTTTAAAACTCACTTATTAGATAAGGCATAATGAAATGTTATGATTGCAAAATTATTTAATATCTAATTTAAAATATTTGAAGGGTTCAGTGGTAACCAGTGTGAAACTGACTTGATCAATGAATGTAAACCAGACACATGTAGTGCTCAAGGAATGTGTCAAGACAGAGCTGAGAAAGATCCAGTTTGTCTGTGTCCTATTGTAGGTGAATACTCTCAACCAAAGTAAGTGTGACTTACACATATATGATTACATTACACTGCACATGGTTTATGAAATGTAATGCAAATCAATTTTAATAATGCAGTCATTTGGTCACATAACTCATGCCATTGAGAACAACCTTCAAATCATGTAAGAAATTAAGAGGCCCATAGGCCAAATCACTCATCCTAGTATCAGTTCTAAGTTAATGTTTGTATCTGCATATATTTACATATATAATTATTACTGACTTTATTTACAATTGCATTACTTGGATACATTGAAACAACAAATCACCCTACTGCCTTAAGTATAGTATATCTAAAGTATCACTGTTCCAATCTTGGACAGATTGTGTATCTTGTGTGATATTATGGTACTATGATGCTAGAGGAGGTTAGAGTTTTTGGAGCCTAGCTGTCACATGTCTAGGTTACTACTGGGCCTAATCTATTCAAACCTGCATGCTTATTATAAGTACCAATATGTATATGAAGTGCAGAGCAAGCTTGTTCTCAATTATCTGAAGGTTAAATTTTTGGAGCTGTTAAAAATTGGGTGTAGGTTTTAAATTAGGTTAGATATCAAAGTAAGTTTGGATCTATCCCATTCAGACTTGCAAGGTTAATGTTCCTATTAATATGTAATATGCTCAGGTGAGCTATATGGCCCATTGGCCTCTTGTCCTTTTATTTTTGAAGTATAAATGCTTTGTCTACAGATTTCAATGATATACCAGTACTTCTCATGAATTTCTTGATACAACAACATTTAGGCATAAGATACCTTAAATAGGAATAAAAAATAGCCCTGAAATTGAAAGTGATGGATGTTAAACAAATTTTGATTACACATAAGTACATGTTTATTGTTTAATTTCAGATGTGATGTGGTACAGAATTTATGTAATCCAAATCCATGTCAGAATGGGGCTGAATGTAAATCATGGGGTGCAGTCAGAAGACAGTGTATCTGTAGGCCTGGCTACACTGGTGTCAACTGTTCTGTTAACATAAGTAAGCATCATATGACTCTCTGTTTTTTGGAGGGGGGGAATGAAATTCTTGGATAACTGAAATGAAAAGAAGATAATCAACAATGTTGAAAATCCCAGACCATAGATTATAGAAATTTTGTAAGGTTTTACACTTTGTGCACATTGAGGCAAAGTGCAATAATTTGGCGGATCTAAGTTAATTGTCAAGAAAATCTCTGATTTAATACAACCACTTAGTCTATATTCAAGCATAATGATATAGATACACAAATGTTAATGGTTGTTTATACTATTTGTGCAAAGTGGATATTGTTCTAATGAATATTCTTATCAAAAAGTAGATAATTATCAAATGCCCATAGGGAAAACACTATCATTGTTTGCAGAAAAAATAAGATATTTATTAAAATTTAACCTTCAATATTAATTGACTCTTAAAAAAATGTTACATGCACTTTATAGCACTGGGCTTACTCAGAGCAAAACACATAATTTTAAGTCCAAGAGTATTAATACTAATACATAAATTCGTTGGTTCTGTAGATGATTGTGGATTAAATAGAGATGGTTGTCTGTATAATGGAGAATGTGAGGATGGAGTTGACTCCTACACATGTAAGTGTGTGTCAGACTTCGATGGAAGTCACTGTCAAGTCACCAAAGATCTCTGTAGTGAAATGCCATGCTCAAATGGAGGCTGTGTTAACAACTTTGCTAATGGTACATACAAATGTTTCTGCGATTACCCATACCAATTAGGTAAGTAACGTTGTTCAGCAAATTACAATCAAGTTGAAAGCTTGCAGGTTATAAAGGATAAGATCAGTAATTTGTCTGGTTTTGACAAATGTATATTTTTTAAAATAAATTAATGTGCTCTTATTAAGAAAACACATACATTACATAATTATAGTATGATATATGCCAAGACAGCCACTTGACAGTATGAATTTATCCTATATGAGATAAAACCTGAAGGTGTTCCATTTTATAACCTTAAAGGATATAATGCCATAGTTGCTCCAGAAGCTTAAAGCTTTGATCAATTGTTATAGCTTGCAGTTGTAGAAACTTTTGATTTTAATCAAAATTTCAGTGTTAATTGTGTTAAGCTTGATTTTTGTGTACACTGATGCATGTTCTGTTGAGGTTTTTACCATTTATAAATTATTGTATGTATACAGAAATGACAATGTAAGGAGTTGACTATTAGTATTACATTATATGTCATTTTTAACCAAAAGAAAAATAAACTGCTAATTTATCATAATGATGGGTATAATTGCTTTTAAATTATTGTTCAACATTTTACAGTCAAAACTGTCTTAGCGGCCACCCGAAATCAGCGGCCACTCTTCACCAGCGGCCAATTTTATTTCCCCCGGACGATTTTTCTTATATATTTGTCCTGGAATGAGCGGACACTCGTGTAACGCGGCCAGCGGTCAGTCAGATCTTGACCCACCATGCTATTAACACTTTATTCAACGGCCACTTGATCGCGATTCTGTCATGATATTCAATGTTTTATTAATCATCATAATAATCTTTGAACTGCTCAATATGGTCACCTATCGCAAACAATAGGGGTGTACAGGTCATTATGGATGTTTTGATAATTCCATTGCCCAAAGGCGATGTCCGAGATAATAAGTGACAGACGCACGTGTTCCAAACAATGGCTTCGATAGTGCCGCAAAGGTGTTACAAAGATTAGCTATCAAATCTTCAGTGAGTTTTTTAAAATTACTTGTATTTAATCAAAATACTAATAATTCTTAAAATACTTTTAAAACCACTATGATTACAATAAGAAAGTGCACTAAATTAATGAGGCCCTGACCATGCATATCCATTTATAACATCTGTAATTGCGGCATACGCGAAGAGGTAAATAAACATCTTAATGAGGAATAAATAAATAGATCAAATTGAGTATAAATTGCCAGTTATTGAGTGATTTTTTATCTATCAACAGATTATAAACAAATCGTTTTCTGCAATTTAACCCTTTTAACAAAGATTACATTAGGTTTAAATATTGCGTTAAAGTTTTCAACTATAAAAGGTTTTTCCAGTATGACAGCCCGTGCTTCACCTGGAAGGCAAATGTGCCAAAAACCCATTGTGGTATATATTACGCACCCCTTTCTCACATAGAAATAGCATAGAAAATAAAGTACAGTATGCATCATATTTGGCAAGATACGGTAATCATGAAAGTATTTTTTGTTGACAACTGTTCCACACAACAACATCTCTTGGAAAAAAAAATCAGTTTAAAATACTGTATTTTGTTTTTTATTGAAAATCGATTTTCAATAAAAAACAAAATACAGTATTTTAAACTGATTTTCTTACAATTTAAGTTTTTAAAAAGTTATACATACGTAATAATCAAAACATATATCATATAACATATAAGAGTCTTCTTGAAAAAATTGTTGGGAAAATCATTATTTTGAGTCATAGAATAAACTATGGTTAAATTTAGTTACTATACATATAATGTTCGAATGACTTTTGGGAGGCGAACTGGAATAAGAGGCCACCTGTCTTAAGTGGCCACTTTCAAAGTTTCCCCGAGGTGGCCTCTTAAAACAGGTTTGACTGTAATTATAATCAGGAAGCAATGGTCAGTGTGAGATGATGGATTTATGCAACACTACCAACTGTAACAATGGAACATGTCTGAGTGGAAAGTGTAGTTGTGTGGATGGCTATGAAGGGTCACTTTGTCAACACAGTGTGGATGATTGCAAGACCAGCCCCTGTAAAAATGGAGGAAAGTGTGTAGATGGACATAAGGACTACAGTTGTGAGTGTCCCTCCGGATTCACAGGTATGTGTTTCAATGTATTTAACTTGGATTTATTTCAAAAGTTTAAAAGTGAAATTTTTCTGCTAAACATCCTTTTTTTTTCCAACAAATGGAATGTATTAGTGTTTAGTTTATTTTATATCAATTCTTAACCATCAAGTAAATGTCTTGCAAGCAAGTAACAGTTAAACTTTTTACTGGAGATGTAAACAATTAAGGGAGCAATTCTAAATTTGTTCTTTGTGTTTTAGGAAAAGATTGTGTGGAGAATCGTAATGATTGTCCAGGATCCTGTAATATGACGTATACCGAAAAGACTGAAGATAAAATTGATGAATGTGAATGTACATGTATTGCTGGATATACAGGCATTAACTGCACGGTAAATACTTTTTATCCCCTCGCGCAACTTGTTGCGAAGGGGATATAGCATTGCTGCTGTGCATACAGTACCGTCAACGCGGATCCCGTATTTTCCGCGCACCCCCGCGGTCCAAATTGCAACGCGGTTTAAAACAGGTGTCTCAGGTAAAACCGCGTACCCCCGCGGTAGAGTTGTCCAGCAAATCAACACCGCCGCGGTCTTGACGATAAATTACAGGTGAACAAAAGTATCGAACTAAAACGCGAGTTATCTCCCTCGACTAAAAAATAATTTACAGCTACACTACACTACATGTATATATCATTTTATTTAATGGAACTATCTAAAATAACATACGATATATATTTTTAAAATGTTAAATTTATAGAGTGTGTTTAAAATCATTCATCAATGCTTCTTTATTTAAATACTTGACGATGTATTTTTACAATCCATTGAAATTGACATAGCCTATTCAAAAATTGATAAGTATGCTTGGCAGTCGGATTATTATTTCTTTTTTTTTTTATTGAGTCTTATTAAATTGTGAAGAAGTATTGAAACTTTTCTATTTAATCTACGTAAACTGCACACCGGGTAAATTGAATTGATGAAATGCTTTTGCCGATCTATATATGTCCGTGCGATCGAGTTTCAACAAACTTTCAACCAGTTTGCAATCCTATTATAGAAAACAATAAGTACACATTTACATGTATTGATTATATTTGTATTTTGTGTGTATTTTATGTTCTTAATCAACTTGTTCATGGGCAAGGTTTTCTGTACAAGTGATATAATACACGATCTGGAAAACAGTTACTTTTTTATATAAAAATATTCGCAAAGCAGTTTATGGCAATTTAAGGTCGCGAGGATATTTTTCAGGTTAACATCAGAGTTAGATTGATACTTATATTAAATTAATTAGTGTTGTTCAGTAACCTGATATGCTTGTTATATCACTGCTGTCTTTAACTCGATTATTTAAGGTGTTATTCTTTACAAGAAATGGAATGAGGTAGTTACATCACAAAACAACATGGGAAATTGTACATGTTATTAAATGCATACATCTCGAATTACTTTTAAAAAATTCAAATGCAAACTATTTTTGTACACATTTACTTTATTGTGTATATTAATTATAAGTCGCGATCATTTCCTGTGTATAGTGATTAACAAACCCAGGGTAGAAAACGACATGCCCTAGGGGTTTTCACACCTATTCAAGACAAAAGAAAATCTCCAAATTGCGTACGGCTTCGTCTAACCGTACAACACCGCCCATTACATATCTTACAGAGGAGGCTTCTTGATTATTATGAGTGTCACCGATCTTGATTTTATCTACGATCTTTATGTGTGAGAGAGAGAGAGAGAGAGAGAGAGAGAGAGAGAGAGAG
>WFKH01007768.1:25182017-25202914 GCA_016163765.1 Magallana hongkongensis
TATCACATATTGTTTTAGTAAACTTATATGCAAGCATTTTGACATATTGCTGATTCTTTAAAATAGTTTAGACTCTGGCATCTGGACGATTCTTGGGTCTCACACGGGTTTAGAGTTTGATGTAGGTTTATATCCCATATAAAACAATTGTTGAGAATTTTTTTGAGAATTGCAATGCTAAACGTGATATGACTATAAAATCATCCTGTTAGAAAAGGGACTTTATTATAAACATAAGAATATCCAGGGAGAAAATGGATTTTTATTTATACAGGATCGACATGTATTATATCACATTGTCCAGATATTTTGTATTATGACTCAATTAAGCTGATTTTATCATGCCAATTGTTGCTCAGGTGAGCGATGTGGCCCATGGGCCTCTTGTTTGCTGTTTATATACCTCCCTGACATATGCAATTTGTTGTTTTTGTGTAAATCAACAAAAATATTTTTATTTGATTTGAAAATTTCTATCTTCGAAAAGAGACTGATACAAGGAGTATAACTTGGTTAAAGTTTAAAACTTCTTAGACTTATTGATTTGTATAAAAAATTATCATCAGGGAAGGAGGGTGTATTATGAACCTGAATAAATGGTAATCATTTGATAATTATATGAGATCTGTCGATTTTTAGCTCACCTGAGCTGAAAGCTCAATTAAGCTTTTCTGATCACTTTTTGTCCAGCGTCCATTTGTCTGTCCGACCGTCCGTTTGTAAACTTTTCACATTTTTGACCTCTTCTCCAGAACCACAGGGCCAATTTCAACCAAACTTGGCACAAAGCATCATTGGGTAAAGGAGATTCAAATTTGTAAAAATGAAGGACCAAGCCCTCTTTCAAGGGGAGATAATTAGGAATTATTGAAAATTTGTTGGTATTTTTCAAAAATCTTCATCTCAAAAACCATTCAGCAAGAAAAGCTGAAACTTGTGTGGAAGCTTCCTCAGGTGGTGTAGTTTCAAGTTTGTTCAAATCATGATCTTTAGGGGTAGGGTTGGGCCACATTAAGGTATCCAATTTTACACAGGAAAAAATTTTGAATTATTTTCAAAACTCAAATGTTATGATATAATATGTTATTACTTATATGCAAGCATGTTGACATGTTGTTAATTCTAAATTGTTTAGACTATGGCCCCTGGACAATTCTTGGGCCCCAAAAGGGGTTGATGTTTAATTAAACAGTAAAATGCTTTCTTTGGTGATTAATGTGGGATATGAAGGTGGCGACATTGCAGAAAAAATACATAACCTGCATTAGCAGGTTATGTAAAATTTTTCTGCAATGATCGCTACCTTCATAACCTGCATGAATCATCAAAGAAAGCATTTATTGTTTATATTAACATCTTTCTTTTAACAAATTAATAAATTGATTGTAAAAAGTAAGTTAAATTAACTAAATTACTGTTAATGTACATTAGTACGTTAGATAAAAGAAACAGCCAAATCGTCTCCTATGGGAATTGGAGTCTGACATCATCATGATAATTTCGTGCAGTCCATGATTTTTCTTAGGTTGCTGTAGGTTTTGACCAATCGATAAACGGGGCGTGTCGTTATCAGTCCTGTTAGTTTCTATAGAGCTATGAATTAACAAAAGTTTCCGTAAGAAATAGAGGGAGTCATACTCAGTAGATGTAATTATAGTCTGATGAAGGTTTATATGTTTAAGATCTTCTTGAGAACTGGAATGCTCAATATGTGATATGATATCATCGTGTAACAAAAGGGGCATAATATTTAACATGAGAATATCCAGAGAAAAATTTGAAAATCTTTTTATACAGAGTCTATTCTACTACATTGTCCAGATATTTTGTAAATGACTCCATAAAGCTGATTTTATTTTGCTATTGTTGCTCAGGTGAGCGATGTGGCTCATGGGCCTCTTGTTTTAAGTTACCATCATTATGGACCTAACTTCATCTCCATAACTGCATCTCACAGAAATATTTATCTTCCTGAGATAGCTAATAAAGTTTATGAATGGACATATATTTCTTACATGACTATTTTGTACATCAAAAATGTTTCAGACCGTGAAATAGAAATTACCGGTATTTAAAAATGAAGCGAAAATGAGTATCTGTGAAAATATTGTATTTTAATTCTTTGGCATGCCATTTTATTTGCAGTTTAAAAAGTGCATATAATACATACATGATTGTATAAATGATACTTTAATATATAATCACTTAATGACATTCTTATTTACAGTGAATTTGCAGAAGTAAAAAATAGCTCAATCACTGTGTGGAATACAACAAACAACTTTGTCGTAAATTTTCTGATTTTTGGAAATCCAATTGAAATGGATAATGGCAAGTGGCATGTTATCGTGTGTTCTTGGAAACGAAATGGAGAATCATTAGTTACTGTGGATAGTGTCAAAGTCTTTGAAGGCATGTCTCTTCCAGGAATATTGCCCAAAGTGTAAGTTGTGATAAAGTGAGGGTTGAAATATATCAAAATCAGATTAATTTCAAATTGACACATATTTACATTGATATGTTACATACAGGGGTTGGGTGCTAATAGAAAATTTATCTTTTAAACAGAAACCATGTAGTAAAAATCTATTTAAAAAAAAAAAGATTTTTCAAAACATAACCCCCAGGGGTAGGGTTTTGTTACAATATGAGATCAAACTGTTGTATGAAAATAAGTAAGAAAAATCTTTTAAAAATATTCTACTCATACATGTGATAAGTTGAAGACCACAAAACTGTACACAAAACTGGAATTTGGGTGAAAAAACTGTACACTGCCCATCAAAAAACGGTACAAAAAACGGTACAAAATAACACTTAAATTCTTTTGATAAAGCACCTTATTTCTAAACCAACAAATGTATATTGTCGAAAATGCCTTATTTTAAATGTTTTAATAAAGTTTTCTATGCTTTAAAATTTCATATTGTGTTTTATAATCACAACTTTTTCACGAATCATATGAATTGAGCAAGTATAGATGATAGTTTGTTCGACAACTTTATATAGTACAACGTGAGAGTCGATGTATCCAATTTACATCTTGTTCATGAATGTATTATACTGATATATACACCAGCAATGTAAATAACAGCATCAAATGCAACCTTACATAAATTTCTGCACATAAAAAATTCTTTATTTCAGCGTAAGCATGATAATTAACACGTTTATTCATCGTATACATTACGTACGGAGATCGAGCTGGTTCAGATTCATGTATATTTCTAAAGTTGGCTAAAAGTTACGAAATATTTTAAAACAGTGATTATTAAATACCCCTTTAAAAACAAAGCTACCTAAAACAGCATTTTGATACGGATGATTATCCCAATTGGCAGTTCACACCTTTGTGTACACTACACAAGTATCGGTAGGTCACGCGTCAAACACAGGTGATGTTTTCCAGTGTCTCGCGAGCGAGAATGAGAGGAAAATGGCGGCATTTAGCGAGAAATTCAAAAAACTGTACAAATTTTCATATTCCGTGAATTTTGGTGTCCCGCCGGTACACGGTGAATGGGGTCGATAAAACGGTACATTTGGCGTACCGCCGGTACATATCACATGTATGTCTACTGAAAAACAGTATTGCCATGATAAGTCATATTTACTGTTAACCAAGTTTTATTTGTGAAAACTTTATTTCACAATCAACTAGTGCTACATATTTTTGCGATATTATAGCACTAGTACTGCTTGAAATGTATGATATATTTAGATATTTATAAACTGGTTCACTGTAAAAAATATTCAGTTTCATGCATGAACCTTGCCAAATTTTCTCACTGACAAATAAAAGTTGGTTTACATTTTATGGAAGCATCCTCAGGTCATGTAGATAGAAATTTCGTAAAATGTGTTGTATTTTGCAAACATAATAAACTGAAAAAATAAAATTCTTTGTTTTCATCAGGACTTTAAATGCTCATGTTAAGCCAACGCCCTATAGAGATTTGTTGATCTGTCTATATGTCTGTCTGTTTGATTTCCTTTCCCAATGGCCAAGTTGGGCTCAACTTCCCATTTTGATACAGTGTGTGTTGAAGGTGTGCAGTGACTTTGAACCAAATTTATGAATCAAAGGTCAAGGTTGAAAAAAACTTCTCTGTGTAAAATTCGTGTAGAGTTTTCTGTCAGACTGACCCAGAAGGGTTTAAAAATTTTTACCCATAACATGACTTAAAATTTTCACCATACAGATATTTTTTATAGTCTTTGAAATGAGGTTTGCTTCATTAGCTTGAATAAAAATGCTATGCGATACCCTTTACAGAGCCGAAGGGCAATATGTAATAGAATGGAAAAATTTATTAAATTGATCATGTTCAAAACAGTGCCTTTTAGGGTTATTATAACACCTCTTCCCCCCTACCAGAAAAAAACACCCAAAATCCAAAGTTTTACAAATAGTACAATATTCCAAATGCTATTCAGATCTTCAGATTTATCATATATCCATGCATCATTAACCAATTAGCAGTGAACTTTATTGCAATTATTGCATTTCAATGAATCCTTCGAAAGGTGGTATTATACCTATGAGACTATTTAGCCAATAGAACTGTAACAGTTGTTAAGTCATATAGTTTTGTTTTTCTTTTTTTAATTACGGTAATAAGTTTAATTTTCATTTATTTTTATAGGTTTAAAGTTGAAATTGGTAAGAAATTTGGAGGACGTATTTCTCAAGTAAAGATATGGGCAAATAGTTTAACAATAAGTGACATTTACAAGTTAGATGAGAACAAGGATTATATTCCCCTTGGATCAACTGTTGTTCATGGTTGGTACAACTTTAAGATGAACAAAGGAGTGGTTAAAAAGAGTCCTACACAGATTGAGAAGGAGGTGTGTGATGTTCCTGCCTGCTCATCAAAAGGTATTGTAACATCAAACAGAATATAACTATAAGATGAATATGTATTGAAAAATTTTTATACCCATTGTATGTTTCAGTTGTTTCATTGCTATTGCAAATACACAATCATGTACACTCCTGAAATGTTTGTCAAACTGCAGCAGCATTTACTCTTAGACATACCTAGATAATAAGGTTTTACTACACAGTTCACTAAATTATGTATATACTAGATGATATCCCACACAAGCACGGGAAATAACAATTTACATATTGATTGGATTTGTACACGTATTTTGAAACAGATTCTTTTGTTCATTTTTAATATTCTGTGTCCGATTTTTTTCTTATTTTTTTTTCCTAACCTTTTTTTAAAAATTGGAATTTAAAAGCAAATGACTGGATATTAAGAGGAGCGGGCGGAAATGAAAATCTAAACAGAAATTCACCCACCCACCCCTCCGATACAACGTCTCCATATATTCATATAGACGTAGAGTTGTCAACACATCTGTTCATGGTTTACAATTTTTAATAAAATCTATAAAGTTCACTACCTATCTGTTAGTGGTATAAAAATGTATGTTATCTAAAAACGCAAGTGCATGAATTTTATTTGTATATTATAAACCAAAGTTGTCTGATCCAAGGTGTCTGCCCGATGCATGTTGAACTCTTCCTTCTTTTTCCGCCATGGTGTCAATTACTCAACCCGCGTTCTTGGTTACCCCGTTCTGGAAAGTTATTCTATCAAAACTGAAATCACGCATTCAAGAAACGACTTGGCTTATTTTATTTATTCAACATTTGTCAAATCTGAATTTTTATGTCATACTATAAATAAGTTCCCGATATATATATTCTGTCTTACCTAGTTATTCAATATCATTTCAATGCAAGTATATAATTATCTTGATGCAAATAAACTCTCACTGACTTAGATCCGCCAAAGCGTGTCCACCACCTTCCTCTGATTATTGCTATTTCGGGCTGGTTTATCAAAAAATGAAAGTAGGTTTTTGATTAATTTTACAATAATTACTTATCAGGTAAAATTTAATTATAGTTTATGGACATTATCTCACACGTGTTGAAATACCAAAGGTGTAAGCAGTTACTCTGGTGCAGGCAGTTCATAGTTTATTGGCAAAATGTCTTAATTTATAAGTATAGATATTAATTTTTTTAAGTACCCAGCTGTGTCAATATCTGACCTTGACATTTCCTGTGACCTAAACTTTACTCTTTGTTATTTTGCCCTTTTCGTAGTCTCATAAGAACTGTTAGGATACTTTCACTATTCTTCCCAGAAGATAAAAATTATGAATAAAGATGTTCCCTCTAGCTATTACATGAACAGTAAATATCATTTTACTTTTAACTAAGACCTGAACATAAATACATATTGCTTTCAGGTTGCAATACAAATGTACCATTTGGTTGGACATTTATGCCCATTTGGCATATTTATAGATTTTTTAAAAATAGATGTTAAAGAATATGGTTGGCTTTTTTAAGCTCTTGTAATAAATTAAGCTCATTTCATGTGAAGACTTCTTTATGACATGCATTTTTTGAAAGATATATGAAGTTTATCATGCATAAATTTTATCATGCATTGTGGTCATCCTTTTAGATAAAATCAAACCAAGAATCAAGGCTTGTGCAGGTGATTTCTCAAAATACTCTGCTGACAGAATCTTCTCACATAGTCTTCCAAAGTTTACTGACATGTTTGAAGATTTCAATGAAAGTTTGTCTTTGTCTTCACATTCTGGAGGTTTGTTGTTGGGTTTTTATTTTTAATTTAATCCTACTAAAATATTAATATATGAATTTGTGAATATAATTTAAGCATTTTAAATTTCAAACCAATATATTTTTTCACTGTGATACAGTATCATGATTTTATTTCATTGACACTTTGAAATGTATTGAAAAAGAATTATTTTAATTTGTATATCAGGCAACACCTTCACATGGGGTGATTACAGTCTACTGTTTATGGCCTCTGATGATAATGGAAATACAGCTATGTGCCACAGCAAGTTGTATGTTAGATGTAAGTTCTTTTTAACTCATCTGAGCTAAAAGCTCAAGTGAGCTTTGCTTTTCTTTTCACTATTTCTCCAGCATCCTTCTATCTATCTGTTCATTTGTTTGTCTTTTTCTCTTTAACTACTGGGCAAATTTTCAACAAAACCAAATTTGGTATAGCTAAAGCATCCTTATGAGAAGGGGAATCTTAATTGTTTAAATAAAGGGTAAACCTTTTCAAAGAGAGATAAAAAAAATATTTATGGACTTATGGTTGGTATTTTAGAAAAAATGTTCTTCTCAAGAACTACTGTATAAGAAATGCCAATATTTTATACAATAACTTATCTTTGTCTAGTGTCAATTCTAAATTATTCAAACTGTGACCATAAGAACATAAGTAAGGCTCCAGGAAGGGTCAAAAGCTCAATATAGTGGAAAACCAATTTTAAAAAATCTTCTCAAAAACTACAATGCTGCATGCAAGCATCCTGATATATTGTGTAGATTCTAGATTATTCAAACCTCCACCACCAGGTCAATATTTGGGCCCTAGCAGGAGTTCAAAGTTCAACATCGGAATATAGGGGGGGGGGGGGGGGGGGGTCTTAAAAACAGGAACTATGATGCTGCAATGTATTATAGCATTCTGATAAAGTTTAAAATCTAAATTTTCAACCGAATACAACAGTATTTGGCCCACATAGGGTTCAAAGTTTAAAATAGGATATATTAAAATTGGAGAAAACAATTTCTTAGATTACTATACAAATAAGCTAATGCTGTGTATATCATTTTTATACCATGACTCCTGGATCAGTCATTAGGTCTCAGAAGGGATGCCTAGTACCAACTATTTCAACATTAGAATATTTAGGGAAACATCATCAAAAAACTATTTCTGAAGATAATTAATTCTACAATTAGTGATATTACTATGCAAGCATTCTGATTTATTTATATAGTGTAAATTATTTTTTTCCAAAAGTATCAATCCAACTCAAAATACTTATCAGAGAAACTGTGTTATCATTTTTTTTTTACCTTGACCTTAATTTCACTATTCTTTATTTTGCATTTAGCTTAGCTTCCAGGAAACTGTTACACTATCATTAATTTATTTTCTGGCCTAAACTTTCCTTGGGACATTAACTTCAATATGTTATTTGCATTAATTATACCCCCGCTGTGAAGGAGAGGGGGGTATACTGTTTTACCCTTGTGTTTCTGTCTGTCTGTGTGTCTGTCTGTCTGTAACAAATTTTCGTCACAGATTTCTCAGCAACTATTAATCGCAGATGCTTGAAATTTCAACACGCTCTTTGTTAAGGTATGCCATATATGGTGGGATTCATTTTTGGACCAATCAAACATCAACTTTCTGTTAAATGATGACTTTGTTTATTTTTAGCTTAAATTTTTTAACAAATTTTTGTCAAAGATTTCTCAGCAGCTGTCAATCGCAGATGCTTGAAATTTTAACACACTCTTTGTTAAGGCATGCCATATTGTTGGATTCATTTTTTAATAAATTCGATGTCAACTTCCTGTTTAATTTCGACTTTGCTTATTTTGTATATTCACATCAGGGCGGGGGTATCCCTAGTGAGCATTGGCTGACATATCTTGTTTATTTTATTTACTCTAATCTTGAAAAAACCTGTTCAAGATTTTTTCATCATATAATTACTTTATGAAATAATGTAAATAATTCAAAATACTTTTTCTGCACTGTGAATTTACTCTTTTAAACTATTTTAGGAATAAATTTACATTATAATTCAAGTGATAAATCCTTATTTTTTCACAAATGATGTTATTTCAAATATTTTTCAAAATCTGTACAAATTACATCATAGCAATTTAACCTTTGTATTCTAATGTTTATTTTATATCAATTATTGGTTGTTTGGTGGTTTTTGTTTGTAGAATTAACAATACCTATTTGTAATTATTTCAGATAATGATGAATGTCCTGCTCCAAGATCATCTTCAACAGTTAAATACTGTTCTGGTTCCAGTGGAGATATTTGTAAATTGGAATGTCCTAGTAATCAACAGTTATCTGTCCCTGCTCCTAAATCTATACCCTGTTCAGAGCTTGGTGTCTATCATCCAGTTCAACCTAAAGAGAAAATTGTGTTGCCTTCATGTGGAGGTAAGTCATCAGATTACTTCTGTACAATGTACTATAATATTTGAAATGATGTATTAATAAACATAAAAAGACCAGAGCTGCAAATTACACATTTTTAAGTTGGCCTAGAAGTTACCAGGCAAGTTATGTCTACTTGCAGGAAAATTGTTAGCAACTGTTTTTTTAAATTGGAAATTTTAAATTTTGGTAAATTGAATACTGGCTATATATTTAGACACCACTATAGAACATCATCAGTTTTAAAATTAACACTCGTTTCAAAGTTTTCTCTGTTTGTTTGGACATTAACATTTAATAAACATACTCAAGGAAAAGGTTTTGGTTTTATTTTATACTTCAAGCAGATTTTTTTCAAACTATAACTTCTGGGCTTAGTCTTTTGGTGAGTGCAAGTTTTTCTAAGATGAAAAAAAAAGTCTTTTAGTCTTGTAATACAATGCTACTTACAGTGTTAATCTGATACAAGTACTAAACATGGATCTTCTGTTGTATATATTTATAAGTTCGATGGCATGGGGTTGTCAATATATCTAGTTGTAAATTGAACACTGATTGTATTGTATATTGAAAAAAAAAATACTTGAACTGAGTGAAAAAATATGTTGAATTCATTTGTCCCATGAAAATATTGTGATATTGAATTGAATTTTACAGATATCATGTCAACAACAATTCAGATAGATGTGTCAATGGTGTATTCCTTAGAAGTTACCTGTAGTGACTCTTATGAAACAGCAATGAAAACCAAGCTTATGGGAGATTTTATAAAGATCAACCAAACTTGGAATACTTTATGTTCTTCAAATGACTGTTCTAGTGTTTCGATCAAACCTTCTTGTGTACCTTCAATGAAACAAATGATGGTGGCAATACAAATAAAAAGTCTGAGGTTTGGAATGCACATTCTTATATTCTTTTATACATGTATTTATGAGCTCTTTTTTTTTCATCTGAAAATTTATATTTTATTTTTATATTTTTTATTTTTTTTACTTGTTTTCAGTAACGAGATCACAAAGAGATCTGACGGATCTGAAAAGTACACACCTAAAGAGGTCTTACGAGTTTTGATATTTGAAGAGGTTGCATTTAATGCTGAGGTAAAACTAACAAAAACTAGTAGTGTGACTGTGAAATGATGCTCAACTAGCAGGGAATTTTGAATTTATATGAATAAATTTATGAAACTGAGCCATAATTCATTATACTAGAAATAGGCCCACCCAGTAGATATAAATACAATCTAGAATGTCTTATGTGACCATCCAAGGGACTAAAAGAAGAAGGTCATCTAAGACAGGGAGTCACTTAGCTCAGTCAAAGACTAATGTCACATTAATCATTAATGGTACTTCGTTTCAAATAGTAGAAATATTATTTATCTTTTATCTTAAGGTTTTAATTAAATGAATTCTAAAATTCATTGCCATTAAAAAGATTTTTATTAATTTTTAAGAACCATTTTAAAATGAATTAAGGAGAGCATATTGTTTATGTTTCCAACAAATGGACTAAGACAGTATATTTATGTATTTATGGCTGGCAAGTAATGCATGCACACCTTGGAGTGATGTTATCTATGGTATACCAATGCAAATTATGATGTTTCTTTAACCATGTAGTTTTTCCACAACTTTTGCACGGATTCATGATCAGGGTTTTCTCATTGTTAGGTGTAATCTGACGCTAAACATGTTTGATGTCCGACTCATAAAACTGCTATGTTTGTTCAATGACTTAGAGAATCTCCCAATATAGATCTCCTTTACACATATGTTAATACATTATACGAGGGGCGTTCAATTAATAATGTCATTAATCAGATTCCATAAAAAACAGGGTTCAATTGACCTTTGAATTTCTTTTCATGCATAATCTGGTTCATATTCTGTTTATGGCCGTTTATCTGACCACGTTTCATCATCGAATACTCCTTTGAGAAGCTGATATATAACCTCTACTCGAGACACTGTATGAAAATATGACTGGTAAGTCATCATCCAATAAGTCTGAAATTGTAGGCTACATAAAAGAATGTGTCAGTCTAGGTAAAGACTCGAAAGAAATTTTCAAAGGACTGTGTGATGTGTATGAAAAAAATGTATGTCATTGAGACAAGTTATCAGGTGGGTCAGCAAGTTCAAAAATGGCCCAACAGACCTTAAGGATAAGTAACGTTCTGGAGCACCAAGGCTTCAACGGATGCAATACTTGCAAAAATAACCGATATCGTTACTAATGATGGTCGATTAACCATTAAACAAATAGCAAATTTAGTAGGCATTTCATCGGGGACAGTATTTACAATTTTAAAGAAACACCTTGGCCTCCGAAAGGTTAGTGCAAGATGGATACCTCATCTATTAACAGAAAAACAAAAACGATTGCGGGTTGAAATGTGTAGAAAACTACTTAAAATCTACAAAAATAGCAATGGACGACGTTTATAGGAAATTGTTACAGGTGATGAAACATGGATACATTATTTTGAACCTCGAGGAAAACTGATAACAAGATGTGGCTGACAAAAAAAAGGCAAAAGGCCCTGTTATAGCAAAACAATGCCAAAGTACAAAGAAAGTATTATACGCAATTTTCTTTAAAAGTGAAGGTCCTGTAGTTCAAGTTGCTATTCCTATTCCAAAAGGCCGATCAATCACCGCACATGTATACAAAATTGCATGTATGTATGTGCTGAAGAAAGTTAAGAAACATTACGAAAGGAACAGACCAAAGTCTGAAATTCGCAACATTCGACTTCTTCATGAAGAAGGTTCATGTTTTGCCCCATCCTCCCTATTCACCTGACTTGTCTCCCTGTGACTTTTTTCTTTTTCCTAAATTAAAAAAGCACTTGTCAGGAAGAAGATATGCTTCAAGAATGCTTTTGGCTCTGCCATTTATCAGTACATAAATACCATTCCCAAAAAACATTATATGAATGCATTCAAAGCTTGGATAAATCGGTTGAAATTATGTGTGTCTGTTAAACGAGAGTATTTTAAAGGTAACCATTAAAAAATAACAAAAAATATCTTATTGTGTTATTTTTGTAACAACGATGACATTATTTATTGAAAGCCCTTCTTATCTTTATATCGATATATGTGGATCATTCTAGTCTTCTTAACATGTACATGTCCAGATGAGTTTGGCCGCATTAACAGTAAAGAGCTAAACAACCATTGTTTATGTATAATATCATTGTTTTTAATGTATATGCCCCCTAAGGGCCCTTGATTGGTGAATAAACAAACAATTATAAATAGAAGTCGAATTACTATCCACCATGGTTGTTTATACAGGGTGCGACAAAAGTCGTCATTAGAGATAGGAGTCATGAAAAACCTCATGAATGAGGTAAATGCATGATAATGACTGTTATTATGAAAGGTGATAAATACTCTAGTTAATTATCAAACACAAAACAATGTTATTCTTATCAGCTTGGGACGCCATTTTCTCATTAGCAAAAAGTTGCTAAATGAAACAGTCTGCATGGCATTTTGGGAATCGTGTAAGGCAGGAGGTCGCTTAATGCAGGGTGTTCATATAGAAAAATACGTTGGGCGGGTCTTAATATGGTGGCATAAGGCAGAGAATCGCTTAAAACAGGGAGTCACTATGGCAGTCTAGACTGTATATGTTAATGGGGTCATAACTCTTTTATTATTATTATATTGACTTATAGAGCGCAAAATATACATATAGTTTCTATGCGCTGTACACTGTGTTAATAAAAGTGGTGTGCTTATAAATGCTATGTTAGAGATACTTTAAACTTGTTAGTGTTTGTTGTTGTTCGTCCGTCGGTGGCGACGATGACCACTGTCTCATCTTTGCCAAGGAGGGGGAGGGGGTTGACCTGGACGGTGGGTGCAGAGGTGACTGGTCAGGCCAATCCTCGCACGGAATAGTCTTGGAGAGTAAGGGCAGGGGATGGTGGCAGCTGCCGGGTCCTTGGCGCTGTCTTTCCTGACCTGCCTGCGTTGTTCTGCTGCAGACGTCCTGTTGGCTTCACAGCTGTTGGCGCCCTCGTGGACTGCGGCTCTCCACCCACACCTGTCTTGTGCTGCAACTTCCCATGAGTCAGGGTTGATACTGAATGCCTTGAGGGAGGCCTTTAGGCTGTCCTTGAATCGCTTTTTTGGGGCACCACGGGCACGCTTTCCTTCCTGTAGTTTGCCAAAGAGTAGTTTCTTGGGGAGTTGATGGTCTGGCATACGGACTATGTGTCCTGCCCAGCGGAGTTGTGACTGCATGAGCATGGTGTAGATGCTGGGCAGGCCAGCTCGGGTGAGGACTTCTGTGTCCGGTATCTTTTCTTGCCACTTGATACTGAGAAGCTTACGGAGGCTGGTCATGTGGAAGTGGTTCAGCTTTCTGGCGTGCCACTGGTAGACAGTCCACTCTTCACAGCCATACAGCAGTGTGGTGAGAACCACAGCACGGTAGACCCTAATCTTTGTCTCTGTTTTGATGACTCTTCTGTCCCACACGTTCTTGTACAGTCTGCTGAAGGCAACGCTTGCCTTGGCCAGTCTAGCATTCACCTCGTCATCGATCACAACGTTCCTGGAGAGAGTGCTACCGAGGTACGTGAACTTGTCCACTACATTTAGCTGTTGGTTATTGATGGTGATGTTGGGCTCAACATACGGTTTGCCTGGTGCTGGCTGATGCATGACTTCGGTCTTCTTTGTGCTGATATTAAGGCCAAAGTTGTCGTAGGCATCAGAGAACTTGTCAACGCTATGCTGCATATTTGCCTTGGAGGTAGCGTTGAGGGCAGAATCATCAGCAAACAGGAGGTCGTTGATGGTGTCCAATTGAACCTTGGTCTTCACTTGCAGCCGTCTGAGGTTGAAGACTGAACCATCAAAGCGCCATTTGATGCCGATTCCGGTGTCCGTGCCATCAAAGGCATCAGTGAGCATGGCGGAGAACATCAAGTTGAAGAGCGTCGGGGCGAGGACGCAGCCCTGCTTCACTCCATTGGAGTCAGAGAATGGCTCTGAAGATTTGCCGCCGTCTTGGACTCTCGCCTGCATCCCATCGTGCAGCTGTCGAATGATGATGATGAATTTTGTTGGGCATCCGTACTTAGCCATGATTCGCCAAAGGCCCTCTCTGCTGACAGTGTCAAAAGCCTTGGTCAGATCGACGTAAGTGGAGTACAGGTTGGAGTTCTGTTCCTGACACTTCTCTTGCAGCTGACGTGCAGCGAACACCATGTCGATTGTACCGCGATTCTTACGGAAGCTGCATTGACTTTCGGGCAGGAGGCCATCCTCAAGGTGTTTAATGAGACGGTTAAGTAGAACACATGCTAACGTCTTGCCTGCAATGGAGAGAAGGGAAATTCCACGATGGTTGTTGCAGGCCTGTCTTTTTCCCTTTCGCTTGTATAGGTGGATGATTGAGGCATCCTTGAGGTCTTGAGGCACCTTCTCTTGGTCCCAAATGAGCTCAAACAGATGGTGGAGTTTTTCGACTAGAGACATGCCCCCTTCTTTGTAAATCTCAGCTGGGATGGAGTGTCCGCCAGGTGCTTTGCCAGTTGACAGCAGACTGATTGCTTTCTGGATCTCTTCCAAAGTGGGAACGGCGTCCAGTGACTGGTTGATGGGAACCTGGGGCAGTCGTTTTATGGCTTCGTCATTGATGGTGGAGGGGCAGTTCAGAACGGCATTGAAATGCTTCGCCCACCTGTCGAGTATCTTTTCCTTCTCTGTGATGAGTGTTAACTCGTCAGCACTGAGGAAAGGGGATGAGCCTGAAGGAGTTGGCTGGTAAACTTCCTTCAGTCCACAGTAAAAGTTCTTCATGTCGTGAGAGTCGGCTTAGTGTTGGATCTCGTCAGCTGTGGGATTCAGCCAGGAGTCTTGCATATCCCGAAGCTTTTGCTGTGCTGTGCTGCGAGCGTTCCGCAGAGCGTTTTTTTTGGCTGTGGAGGTGGGATCATCTATATGAGCCTTGCAAGTGCGATGCTTGTCCTCTAGAAGCTGCGTGATCTCGGCGCAGTTCTCGTCAAACCAGTCTTTGTGTTTTCTGGTGGAGGGCCCCAGATACTCGAAGGCTGTATTGTACACTGTTACGAAGTGTGCTCCATGCTGCTTCCACGCCGTGGTCAATCCAGCACGATGGAGTTCAGGCGTTCTTCCAGGATGTCAGCAAAGTACTGAGAGGTGGAAGGCAACCTTAGCTCGCCAACGTTGAGGCGTTTTGAAGCCTTGGTCCCCTGAGGACGTATCTTGGGTTTGATCCGGAAGTTGAGTTTTAATTGAGACGATGAGACGGCGATCTGTCCAGCACTCTGCACCGCACATAGCCTTGGTGACACGAACATCCTGTCTGTCCCTCTTCCTGACGATGACGTAGGCAATGAGATGCCAGTGCTTTGAGCGAGGGTGCATCCATGATGTCTTGTTACGGGTGGGAAGGCAGAAAACGGTGTTTGTGATGAGAAGGCCATGTTCAGCGCAGGTCTGGAGAAGCAGCAGGCCGTTACTGTTGCACTTGCCCACTCCGTGCTTCCCAATCATGCCTTCCCAGGTGGTGGTGTCTCGTCAAACTCTCGCATTAAAGTCACCAAGAATGATGAGCTTGTCGGCATTGGGGACAGCATTGATGACATTGTGGAAGTCCGCATAGAACTTGTTTTTAGTCTCCACTGGGTTGGTCAGGTGGTCAGGGTAGGAGCGTATGCGCTGACAATGGTGGCAAACTTTCCTCGAGTGAGGGGGAGTCTCATCGTCATCAGGCTGACTAGCTTGCCAGCAAGTGTCGTCTTTAAAGCAAAGCCTACGCCAGCTTCTCGTCTCTCCTCGGCTCCTCATCCACTCCAAAAGAAGGTGTAGCCAGCGCCTCTTTCACACAGTTCACCTTCTCCAGCCATCCTGGTTTCACTGAGAGCCGCGATGTCAATTTAGTAGAGTGATGATAAAACAATAGAAGCTTATCTAAAACATGATAAAAGGATGAGCAGGATAAATACATTCGTAGTCTTGATAAAGTACTGGTCTATGTTTCATATACATGCTTGAACAACAGTTACAGTGTTTTGAGGTTCTTGCGAAATGCTCCGTGTGTTTCAAGCTTACGGAGTTCCAATGGTATATCATTCCACAATTGGGCACCCAGAATGTTTATAGCTCTAGTGCTGTATTTGTTTGATGACTTCTTCACTACCAGTTTCCATTGGTCAGATGATGATCTCAATGCCCTGTGTGGTTGGTAGAACATAGTTCGCTCAGGTATGCTGGTGCTGTAGAGGAATGTAGTGACTTGTGGATGGTTGTCAGTACTTTGAATATAACACGTTGTTTTACAGGCAGCCAGTGTAGTTGTTGGAGTACTGGCGTAATGTGTTGTCTGTAGCATGTTTTTGTTAGACATCGTGCAGCGCTGTTCTGAGCCACTTCTAACTGGTGCATCGGTCGATCGGTTATGCCAAGCAGGAGGGCATTGTGATAGTCAAGATGGGATATGACTGTTGCATTGATGACATTTGCATAAGCTTCTTGGGTGAGATAGTGTTTCACCTTTGAGATTCTCCGGATGTTAAAGTACATCTTTCTGGCGATAGAGCTGACTTGTTTCTCCATAGATAAGGTAGCGTCTAGGACAGCACCAAGGTTTTTTTACATTGGGCTTAGGTGTTACTATTG
This sequence comes from Magallana hongkongensis, assembly GCA_016163765.1. Classification (NCBI taxonomy): domain Eukaryota; kingdom Metazoa; phylum Mollusca; class Bivalvia; order Ostreida; family Ostreidae; genus Magallana; species Magallana hongkongensis. The sequence goes on from WFKH01007768.1 coordinate 25,198,744, forward strand.
CCTCACCAATCTTTATGCTGATATCCTTCAGACGGCACTGGTTGTGGGAACTAGCAACCACCATTACCTCAGTTTTTGCGTCGTTCAGTTTGAATTTGTTCACAGTCATCCAAGATCAAACACTTGCTATGCAATTTTTCATGGTGTTGAAAGTTACGCATGGCTGTGTCTTTTACACTCAATCAGCTGTAAAGTTGAGTGTCATCTGCGAATCCATGGCAGTTAATGGCATACTTGTTGATAACTCTTCTGAGTGGAAGAAGGAACACCAGGAAGAGAAGAGGGCCAAGATCAGATCCTTGGGGCACTCCCGTGGACAGTGGCACATCTGAGGATACACTGTTATTGATCTTTACTGCCTGAGTGTGGCCACTGAGATATGACTGCATCCATGAGAGTGCTGTTTCCGTCAGTCCAACCTCCTTTTGCAGTCTCTAACAAAAGAGTATGATCTATGGTGTCGAATGCGGCAATAAGGTCAAGAAGGACTAGGAGTATAGCATCACCTTCATTTAGAACCTTTTCTTTGTCTGCCTTAATTCGCAGGATGGCTGTCTCAGTGCTGGTACCTGACTTGTATGCAGACTGCAGGTTATCATGCAGACCATTCTTGGTGAGATGATTATTGAGTTGCTGTGCAACAACACGTTCAATGACCTTGCTGATAAACGGGATATTTGAGACTATAGTTACTAAAAGTGTTTGTATCAAGTCCAGTCTTTTTCAAACGTGGAGTAACAAGTGCACGTTTCAGCCTATCTGGAAAGATCCCAGTTGAGAGTGATGCATTCACCAGGTTAGTAATGGTCGGCAGCACTATAGAGAGAACAGAGCTGTTCTCATACTTGCCAACCTCCAACATGTAAAAATCTGGTCATTCGGCAGCACTATAGAGAGAACAGAGCTGTTCTCATACTTGCCAACCTCCAACATGTAAAAATCTGGTCATGACCAGATTTGGAAAGTAAAAAATCTGGTCATAGCGCGTAACGACATTCACGACATATTTACTATGCATTTCAAAGATGTATACAGTCAACAGAAATGTGTGTTAAAATACATGTATGTATGTAATATTTTATTGCAAAGAAGCATTGTAACTAACAGTTGCTGATTTTGAATTGTTTAATACTTCTGATGTTGGTATGTACTCAAAGCAATCAACAGACTGGTTAAATTTACAAGACAGTAGGGCATTTTAATTTTCATTAAGTTCCGAGCGAAAAGTGTGATTTTTTAACAATGCTAAAAGCTCTTTCTGAATCAGTATTACTGTTTGGCAGCACAAGAAAGAGTCTTTACTAAGGCTAGTATGTCAAATTTCGGCTTCTGAGTGCAAGTTTTTTTTATCATTTATTATTGTCTCTAAAAGTACATGAGTTTCTAAGATCACACTTCTTCTAAATGTTATTTTTCAAAAAGTCAGCTCGTGGATACGACAACACATCGATACTCATCAACAGTCATCGAAAGTGAAAAAAAACCCCGTAATTATTAAGATTTTTATTTTTATTCCCATAAACATTTACCCTTAAGATCATTTAAATACACGTAGTTACCATCTCTGATTCGTTCCCCGACGGTTGACACGATTGAATTTTTTTCAGAAATTTCCTTTATGCGCGGCCACTTCGAATGAGAGTCCCCTTACAATAGTTTTATTTTTTTTATTTTTCCTATTGCGTAAGTGTGCAAAACCATTGTATGCAAATTTGTTTGTACTCATCTGCGACGGAATAAGGTGAATGGCTAGACCTCAGCCATGTTTTAACTGAGTATGAAAAAATAATCTGAGAAGCGTTAAAAGATGTTTTACTTCAGATACGACAAGTCATGGAATAGACAACTCGTGGATAAGACAACACATCGATACTCGTCGAATCTCATCGAAACTTATCGAAAGTGAAAAACAAAACACAATAACTAATAAGTATCAAAAATTTTAATTGTATTCGCACTGATTAACATTTACATTAATACCTTTATATATATATTGTGTGCTAGCCATTCAAAGTATGGTAAATAATTGCCATTCGCGACCCGTTCTCCGATTGTTGAAACGATCGAGTAAATCTTTTTGTTTTTTGTAATTTCTGTTTTCCGTGGCCCATCAGGTTCCTCGTCTCGGACTAGGGAACCGATGATCATTTCAGCGACATGAGGAACTTATAAATATCAGGGTGTGAGACACTTTCACACTTCCAATAACTTTTTTTTTCGTTTTCCCGATAAGTAACAAATCTAAATGAAACCATTGTAGGCTAATTTGTTTTTATTCCTTTGCGAAGAAATAAAGGTAAAATCACTATCTCCCTCAGCCATGTCGTTACTGAGTATAAAATGAAGAAAAATAATCTTAAAAATGTTCAAACATTTTTATTTTAATTTCAATTTATATCAATGAGTTGTCGTCATCCACGAGTTGTCTTTTGTTGACATGTCGCGTCGGCGAGTTCTACTTTCGATGAGTTGTTGCATTCGATGAGCTGTCTTTCAATGAGGTGTCCGGTACTGATATAATCTGCCATTTTACGAAGGTCATTTGATTTTCAAACAGTTGCTGATAAAACAGTTGTCTTGATCGTGTCTGATAGGACAATTCTGTAGCATACGCACTAAACAACACAGGAAAATTGCTCTAGTTGCTCAAGTGAGTGGTGTGGCCTGTAAGCATCTTGTTGTCATGCTGAAAGGAAGTTTTGGCAGTTTATAAGAATGAAAATGTCTTTCTATCTGCATATCTCTTTGTGAACATGATTTTTTAAAGATCAATTTTAAGAAACAAAAGTATGGGTTATTTTCTGAAAATATTTATACGGAAGACCCTACTGTTTTTCTTAGGATTCTTCTTCTCTATTATTATACTCTTTTTGACTATTTTAAAGCGTTATTTCTCAAAAACTAATTGACTGATTTGCACCAAATTTTCAGGACTCATTACATGTAGTCATAGTCATTACTCGAGATAATTAAATTTTGAGCTGATGATGTCACTTCTGGTTTGAGATTTTGAGGATTTTGTGATTTTTTTACTGGTGATTTTGTCCATGCAACTCCTCCGAAACTTATCGTAATAGAAAAGCGAAACTTTGAAGATGAATGACTGTAGATGATCCTAAGTATATCCTAAAGCAGAATACACGCAATGTGTTAAAGCTCGCCTGAGCTCGAAAATTGGCACCAAATTTTTTCATGAAATTTTCAACATTTTCTGTGTTATCGTTTAATGTATAAATAATTTGTTAAGACATGTAATGCAAAAGATGCTTAGAATAATGATCTTAAGAATATGCTATCCTAAAATATTTGGTTAATGGCCCCGTTAAGGAGTTAAAGGGTCGGCCCCTAATACACATTTCTTCAGATATTTCTAGAACGGTTAACAATTCCTGAACACTTGTTACAAAAATGCAAAAAATATGTTTATATTTACAAGACCTTTCATTTGATATAAAAATAGGGGCTGTCCCCTTCAATTAGGGGCCAGGAAGGCTTTAAAGTCCCTATGATAACCCTTACTGAGCAAAAATGTGTTATCAATTATAGAAGCAAAAATGTTTTTCTTGTTGTTATCTACCTGAACAATATCATACGGAGTTCAAATCTGAAATCCTTTTTAGCTCACCAAGACGAAGTCGGGGGGAGCTTATGCTATACCCCCGGCGTCGGCTTCCGGACCTGGTTAAAGTTTTTGTTGCAGGTCCAGTATCTAAGTTATTACTTGTCCTATCTTCACCAAACTTGCATGGATGATGCATCTGGACCTACTTATGGACTTGAAAGACTTGGATGCTGAATCTGGGCCATGAATTTCAGATGCTGGAGGAGGTTAAGGTTTTTGTAGCAGGTTAAAGTTTTTGGTGCGCTTTGATAGCAATTTCTAAGTTACTACTGGTCCTAACTTCACGAAACTTGCATGGATGGTGCGTCTTATGATACTGATGCACCAGACAGGCTTGAATGCTGAATTGAGCCATAGGTTTCGGATGCTGGAGGAGGTTAAGGTTTTTGGAGCTGGTTAAAGTTTTTGGAGCAGGTGCCCTTTGATGATTATATCTTAGTTATAACTGGTCCTAACTTCACCAAACTTGCATGAATGGTGCGTCTTATGATACTGATGCACCTGACAGGCATGAATGCTGAATCTGAGCCATAGGTTTCGGATGCTGGA
>WFKH01007768.1:25210640-25221483 GCA_016163765.1 Magallana hongkongensis
TTATCAGCATCATGGAATACGTTAATATTATGCCGAAACTACAACATGCATTTAATGGCATAAATCGCGATGTTTTGTTGTTTTCCAAAATAGCTTAAACAATTTGCACATTTAAGCATGATTTAATAATTATGTGACTGTAAATAATACATCATTGAATAATTATGTCACTGTATGAAAGTTTAAATTTCAAGAGAAACGCATCAAAATGCGAAATCAATTTACATAGTGAAAAAAGTAGTACGCAAATAGTGAAATTCGCTGAATGCCTAATACTATACATGTATAGTATCTTTATTAATGTCTTCATTAATATAATTCATAATTGTGTTTAAATTCTGAGGTAAAAGGTCAGGGTTCTACGTGATACAACGTACACATTCAGTGGTTAAAGGCACTTATATCCAGGCTTGCTACTGTAATATTAATTCATCATAACACTTTTGCAATCACAGGTCTCCCCGTAGATGTCTTAATATAAAAGCAGGGGGCTAAAGTCGGTGGAATCTCTGATAATCTTAAGGCTTTCGCGTTTCCGTTAGAAACACATGCATATGGTCCACGTATTGCAGTCCTTTTTTAAAGGACAGCAACTTGTTAATGCTTATATGAGTACACAAACCCACATGTAATCTTTTAACTCCATTTTATTTTGACTTAACTGGCAATGCATGAAGACATTTGTATCCTTATGATAACAAACATGACAGGAATCAAACGGTAATCCACATGTTTAGGCAGCCATTAAAATGTTTTGAATTTTTTGAATACTGAGCCCGATTTTTTTTCCCGAATTTTTTTTTTCACACAATTTTTTTTTTTTCAAAATAAAATAAAATACATCAGGGCGGGCCATTTTCAGAGGGGCGGGCGGGGATGAGAATCTAAAAATTAATTTTATGTGGCCTTAGATATATTTTTTTAATTTCATAAGCAAACTGATAAGAATTTTGTTTTGAAAATCAATGAAGTTAAGTTTTAAGAGCTTCTTTTCTTAGAAACGTCATGTATGCTGTTTTTAATTTCAAGGAAGCTTTACCTGACTTGTCAGTGTTATAAAATGAACACTATGGTAAAGTAGTCATAAAACTAACATTATGGTAAAATGTCTAAAATTGTTCCTCAGAAAGTAAGTCAGAATGCAAAAGGATATTTCAATTGTAAGATATTGCAGTTTTGTACCTTTTGTTAGCAAGTTCTAGCTTGCAAATGATGTCCCTTACTTTTAATGTAAGCATGCTGAAGGCTTAACATGAAACACAATACTGTTTGATTTCAGCTATATGTTATAGTGGAACATATCGCAACAAAACAGCAAATGTCTGTGAGCCATGTCCAGTCGGAGAATATCAACCAGAAGATCTGCAAGAAGAATGTATCAAATGTCCTACAAAATATTCTACGGAATCGACTGGAAAGAACAACATAACGGATTGTAAATGTATGTCAAGTATTCTGAATCAGAATTACTGCATAACTATTTTTCTGGATGACACAAATACTGCCATCGTTAGTAAAAAGATATTAACTTGACCCAAATAATTTAGCTCAATATTAAGACAGTTCATTCCAAAATTTTGAGAAAGTTTGACCCATGATGAAAGGTCCAAGACTTTTCAGTCCAAATTTATTTAATTTTAATACTGTAGAAAAGGGTTTTAATAATGATCTGAAACTTTCTTTTATAAAATAACATTTGGGGATGTTTTGACTAGTCAAATCCGATGACTGTTCTCTCAAATTAACACTTGAGTTCACTTCAACAATAATTTTTTTTAATGCATGGGCATTGTGATACATGTTTTACTATGAAAGATTACTAATTTTGTATAGATTCAAATTGTTTGAAAACATGGCCATAGGACTAATAATGGGGGCTACAAGAATTGCAGAGTTTAAAAGTTCAGTATATAAATAATTTATATAAAAGCAAAAAATTTTTTTTTAAATTTCTAGACCTACAGTTCTACAATTTGTGAAATTGATAATTTGATATGCGAGCATCTATTATATATAAACATTATGTAGGGAAGAGTGAAATTCTCTCAAACCCACATTTTCACCTTCCTAAGTCCATGCAGAGTCTAATATTCTTAAAATATGAAGAGGTTATATTATTGAAATAAATGAGATTTTAAAAACTCTTACAGGAGTAAATAGTCTTAATTCTGCCATTCAAATATTTTTGTTTGCTTCAGTTTACTGTCCGAAGGGATATGAAATCCTGTCGGCGACCAATGAGACCTGTCAGCCTTGTTCAAGAGGATTCTACAAGGACAATTCTGATGTGTTCAGTAGTTGTGTATCCTGTCCAGCTGGTAACACAACAGAGAAAATGAACTCCACCAGCATTGAAAGCTGTTCTATAAGTAAGGTTATTTTAAAGGGGAGGGTGTGTTAAAAATCAATATACCAGACAAAGGATTAATGGTATCTTTTATATACAAATAAATAAAATCAGACATTGAATTTGATGCACTATCAGCTAAAAAAAATAATTAAACGTATCAAATTCATAGTTGCCAATATTTTCAGGTGAATGTAGCAGTGGACAAGAGATAAATTCTGAAGGTGGATGTTCTGATTGTGAACTAAATAAGTATCAACCTGTAAATATACCAACATCCACCAACAAATGTTTATCATGCAAGGACAAATATGGCACAAAACAGAAAATGTCAAACAGTTCATCAGATTGTCTACGTGAGTTTTAACTGTTTGGTCATTCTAGCATCTTTGTTTTGCATTGAAATCAATGAAGGCGATGTTGATTTATGATGATCTTGTAGTAACAAATGCATCATTCATCTGGGTGTTTTGTAGCCATGTGTCCTGGAGGACAGTTCTTTAATCAAACATCAATGATGTGTGAAAAATGTCCCAAAGGAAGCTGGAACATTGGAAACTCCACAATGAAGTTTGAGGGCTGTGTGGCCTGTCCTGTTAATTTAACCACAACAGGACCAGGAATGACATCAGAGGATAATTGCACTCTGTGTATGTATTTCATAAAAACATTTTAAATTCTGTCAGTACAATAATTGACCTGGGATGCTTTGTATGAGGAAGTTGAAGTTCCCAAACAGGTGTTTTAATGATACAACTTACAGCTACATATTTTTCTTTTAACTTTCCTTGACAAAATGAGTCAGTAATTTTTGCTGAATTTAGTGCTATTATCATTTTTAAGTTACTTCATTTTTATTGTTTCAGTGGACTGTGATCCTGGATCCTACATTAGTGGTACAGATTGTCTGTTGTGTGACTTTGGATATTACCAGCCGGCCCGTCACCAAGAGTCTTGCATACAATGTAAATCCAATCAAAATACCAGCACAGAGGGTGCTTCCAAACAGGAAGAATGTCAACGTAAGTTAATTTGTGTAATTATGAGAGGAATTGATGACTCTGTATGAGAATTTTGTGTGCATTATATGTATATGTAATAAATCAAGATATTGTTGAGCATGTTTGATTTCTGTTGTACTATAGTATACTGTGGGGCTGGATTAGAAGGACAAATAAACTGTACTGCATGCCAGATAGGGTTTGTCAAAAGTGGGTCAGGAACCTATATGTGTCAGGAATGTACAGGCAACTTAACATCCAATGACGCTCGCACTGAATGTACTGAATGTAAGTGATTAATACATTTTCCTCCTAAATTCCTACCTTGCACAGTTTGTTTGTGTTTTTTTTTTTGGTTTTTTTTGTTTTTTTTTTTTTTTTTTGGGGGGGGGGGGGTATGTTCTTATGTTTTAATGTATATTTTAACTCAAAAAGTATTATAAAATATGATAAACATTATAACATTTTGTAACCTTAAAAAATCATGTGTTTTCAGTGTTCTGTGACAAGGGATATTACAGTAATGCTCATCAAAACAGCTGCATGCCTTGTGATATTGGATATTTTAAGCAGGAAAGAGGAAATGCTCTGAAATGTACCAGATGTCCAGATGGATTTTTGACTCCAAACATTGCTTCAACTTCTGCAGAAAATTGCAATGAACGTATGTCATGATAACGATTTTTTCTACAAAATTTTTTTAATACTTGGTAATCATATTTGCAACTGAATAATGAAATAAAGTACATGTAATCAATTGATGGAACTTCATCTTCTTTTCAGCTTTTTGCATTCCTGGCCACTACCTGAACTCTAGCGGTGTTTGTGTACCATGTTTGATAGGTTTCTATAAAGATGTGACAGGAAATGGAAACTGTTCAGCCTGTTCATCAAACCTTACCACACCATTGATTGGTTCTACCGAACTCTCCAACTGTTCCATTGGTATACTATGGAATCATTAGAATTCGTGGTCGCTCAATTTTCAAGATATGCGTGGGTAGCCCTCACCCACGAATTTACATCCTCGATGAAAACTTTTTTAAAAGATTTAGTTTTCCTACTGAAAATGAAAACCGACATATCCACGAATTTACATCCCCATGAATAAGCAAAAAAACCCTCAATCCAAGAAAATTGGCCCCCACGAAATTAATGATTCCATAGTATTCAATAAAATGCTATTTCATTTTAAATGTAGCTTTCTTTTTTGCAACTGAGGATAAAAACTACAATATTTCATTTTAAATGGATAATTCTAAGATTACTGAAAGTGTGAAAATTGTTCAGAAATTACATTCAATGTGGTATTTTGTAAATTATGTGTATAAGCATACTTATATGACTTGTGTTTTACTTTGTAGTTGTTTGTGATGCTGGTGAAAAGAGGATTAGTAGTAGTAACACTTGTATGAAATGTCCTTTGGGATATTACCAGCCAAAGAGAGGAGAAAGTGATTGTATGAAATGTGGTGATGGCAAGACCACAGAACAAGTGGGGACTGATACCATGGCAGGCTGTATCCGTGAGTTAAACATTATTTTATTTATCAAATGGTCCATTTTTATATTTGAAGAAAAAATATAGAAAGCACTTATAGTTATTCAGAAAGATGAAAATTTTATGATTTGCATTCAAGAACATAGAAGTTGGGTCTTTATCTACTAGATTAAATCAATGCTTGCAATTTTCAATTTACCGTTAGCAAAGATTATGCTTACAAATCTTCAAAATATCATATTTTTACTACCATGGCAGTACCATTATGAAGACTGATGTACACTATTACAATTTGTGATACTACTATACAAATATCCTGATGGATGTTCTGTTGTTTAAAATGGGTTAGAACTACTGGCATATGATCCCTGGACTAATAATGGGTTCCCATGAGGGTTACCAAATTCAGCCCTGTAATATGTACGGAAACATCTTTAAAGATTTCTTTATAGTACATGTTGTATCAGAGAGGATTTTATTTGATAGGAGAGTAACACTTTTTTGAGGTTATTGTGAACTATATGATTTTTTGCAGCCATTTGTTCTGCTGGAGAGGAATATGTGTCTACCAGTAAAACATGCACAGAATGTTCCTTGGGAAGTTACAAGTCAGAAATAGGCAACAACAAAGCCTGTACCACCTGTCCAAGTGGAAACACGACAGAATTCACTGGTTCAATATCTGCCAGTAACTGCTCTCTTCGTAAGTTGTGTAATTGTGTTGATGAATTTTATTGCACTTGTTGATAAATAAATTTCTTCATGGTCACATTTTTACACCTGGGTTCACAAATCATTCAATGATTGAAATTCTTTTGACCCCAAACTGAAACTGAAATGGTGTATATTACATAAAGTGTCATCTGACCATTAATGAATGAATTTAATAATAGCAGTAAGCTGCAGCATTCATTTTATGGAGATCTCAAAGTTGTTTAAACCATCTTAATCCAGTTAATACTTATTTTAGACAACCTTTGTGATGCGCGCATCTGTACACATTGGTACAGAGAAAACCATTTTTATTTCTTCAGAAATAACAATTAACTGTACTTTGCAAGTTCAATGTAATTATAGGCACAAGTCATATTGTTTAATATATCAAGCTAAATTTTTTTCTGCAATTGCAGAGTAAACTTATGCACATTTTATTTTTTATGAATATTTTGTTTTTTCAATGTCTGTAAATTCTAAGGAAATATGTTGTAGCTGACTGTAAACCAGGGACCTATCGCTCAGCTGGTGGTTGCCAAAATTGTTCGGTAGGAACATATCAGGATCTAAATTCACAGGAATCCTGCAAGAACTGTCCATCAGACAGAAATACTACAGAGACGACACAGGCAACATCTGAGAGTTTTTGCATTAGTAAGTGATTTGTCAATTGTATTGGTATGTACCATCTATTTAAATAACATTGTGAATAATAAGACTTAATTTTTGTTTCTTTGATTACCGGTAATTGCCACTTTGATTTGCATTGCATAAATTTATAATTTCTCAATGTGTACATGTTAAGAAAAAAATTACCCTGTTTTCAGTTGGAGTGGGCACATATGTTATATCTCTAATACATTCCTTGTTTAATCAGTATTTATAGAAGTGAATGTGTAGGAACTTGGCTTTGATTTTAATTGAGATAAATCTGAAAAAAAAAGTTGTTTACTTAATTGTTTTCCATTCTGGTTGATAAATACTTTAACTTATATCAAGAATATTGGTTCAAAACCTATCTCTACAAATGTTTGTGTTTGTGTTCATATATTTATCATACCAAGTAATTTGCATTCTGTAAGAACTTAAAATTTTGTTTAAAAAATGAATATTGTGAGTGTATATTCTTAAATATTTTACACCATTCACCAATCCAGTTTGCAACATGAGAGAAACGAAAAAAAAAATTAAGTAATGTCATGACACATGCTGTTTCTTTTGATATGAAAATATTGTAATCCTGCGGTAAATAATTATCAAACAGAACACATGGACATGTACAGTCTTAAAATTGCGTCATAAGTATTCGTACAAACAAAATGGTGGCGATGTAAACAAAACTAGGTCATCAATGTTTTTCTTCAGTCTACATCATTTTACAAGTTTAATATTGCCTCAATATTTTGTTTATTTTCCTTAGCCTTTATTACTGCTTGGATTCTGTGTGGAATTTCTTCTGTTAAGGTCCTAGATGAAGTTGGGATGGATATTTTCCCATACCTGTTGTATGGCCGTTTCCAGGTCATTTGTGGTTCTCAAATTCTGTACCCTTTTACACAGTTCCTGTTTAAGTTTTCGCCAACAGTTTTCAATGTTATTCAAGCCTGGGCTTTGAGCAGACCATTCCATTGTCGGAATTAATCTCTTGTTCCATAAATTCTTTCACAGACCTGGCCCAATGAACGGTGGCATTGTCATCTTGAAATAGGTAATCATTTGATGGAAAGTATATGTGCTACAACGACAGGCCAAAGATGATTGTCAGTTATCTCTATATATTTCTGAGCATTTATGTTCCCATCTACAACACAAAGTGTGCCGACTCCATTGTAAGTAATGCATCCCCAGATCATTAAATCCAAACGTCGCCCGGCGGGTGGTGCAATACAAGGTGGGTCCCATTCCTCTCCCGGGCTTTTCTCCATACATATACATGTCGTTTGCCATTGATCATAACCTTGCATTCATCTGTAAAAATTACTTTTTTCCAGTAGTCATCCACAGTTCTCTTCTTTGCTTCTTTGCACCATTTCACACACTTTGTTTTATTAACTTCGCGTGCAGGCATTTTCTTCTTTACAAATCTCCTTCTGTATCCATCTCGATTTAAATTCTTTTCACAGTGCCAGAGACAGTTCCGGGACCAATTTCATTTCTAACATTTGTTAATTCTGTTAAACTTTGCCTGCGATTCATTTTAACCATTTTGGGTCAGTCTTTTTTTGGTTTGTTTTCATCTTCGGATGTTTCCTGACGCTTCAAAAACACATGCACTGTTGATAATGGCCTTCCAATAATAACCGATATTTCTTGTAGTGTCAAACTTGCTTTTCTAAGTGATAAAGTCAACTGTTTCTCTTCCAAACATAATTACTTCCCCTTTTTACCCATGGTTGTTTACAGTCCGAAAGTAACTAATGCAGACGACAAAATACGTCATCAACCAATCACGTGAAAAATTCTGTGCCAGTGAAGTTAGATATAGAGTAAGAGAGATAAATCTACTTTCTGAAAACGATGTCAGAAACAAACACGTTGCCGAATTTCAATCTGAGCGACTCCATGTTTTTACGAATACGTTTGGCAGGAGACTGTACTATGTAAAGGTTGATATTGATTTCCAAATTTGACATCCTCTTCAAATGAAAGATAAGTGGTAGGGTATGATGGATAGTAACTTTTAAATAATATAAAGAATGGGTAAAATTATCTCAAAGAAAATTGACAGTCAATTATATAATACATGTTCCCAGGAATGACTGCTTATTGCAAGTCTGACTGTAAAATATTGCTCCTGGGAAAGTTGAGGACTGTCTAGGTTAGGTAAATCTCAATTGATCAAAATAAATATGTACAATTTACATTTCATAAACTTTGCATTCACAAAAAAATTGTTTTTACCCAGAATTTTGTTCAAATGGCCAACAGTATAATAGGACTTCAGGGACTTGTCAAAATTGTCCAAAGGATTTCTACACCAAGAAAACCATTTCCCAGTACTGTATCAAGTGTCCCTATGGATACATCACATATGGAGAAGGATCAGCAACATGTATCAAGCTGTCGGCACCAGGTACAGGCACTGCCACATTTTGCAATATTTGTGAATATGAAAAAAGAAATATATATATTTATCACAAACATATAGTTGTATAGTTATGCAGAGCAAATTTAAATATTTATTTTATATTCCTTATTATGTGTTTCTGTCAATAATTGTATAACTCAAATATTGTCCAAACTACTGTAAACACCATTCTGACTGTTAATTTTTTAATAACTTTTTTTAGGTCAATTATATGAGTCACTCAGGTGACCTATTGCAGTTGGTCTTTGTCGTCATGCGTTAACAATTTTACAATTTTTACAATATTTACTTCTCGTTGAAGACTACAAGGCCAATTCTTACCATTTTTAGTTTGAAGCATCTTTAGGATTAGAGGAATATGAATTATGAAATGTATGACCATGCATACCAACCCCAGGGCCTCATGGAGGGTACCAAATAAGCAAAAAAGGGCAATATTTTCAAAAATCTTCTCTAGTTCCAAAACTATAAATGCATGTATCTGATGTCACTGAATTGTGAAATTCATGGCCCCTGGGTCAGGGGTTCAGGCCTTAGGGCTGGACCAATATGGACATATATATAGTGAAAATGTATTAAGTTTTGGAAAATCTTCTACTCCACTCCCATATATATTTGAAAAAAACTAAATGCTTGAATCTGATGTTCATTAAGCCCTCCATCTAAATTGTGAAATTCATGGTCCCTGGGTCAGGGGGTCAGGCCGTAGGGTTGGGCCAATATGGCCATATATTGAAAATACAGGTAAATATCGGTATCTCGAACATGGGATGTCTTGAATACCCCGCTTATGTCGAAGTCTACCGCCGGTCCCTACTGTTTTCTCTATATAAGTGATGTAAAAAACTCCTGATATCTCGAATACGGTAATCTCGAATACCCCGCTTATGTCGAAGTATTTTGAAAGGCTGAAGCCCTAATTTTACCTGGTTTATCTCGAACATGGGATGTCTTGAATACCCCGCTTATGTCGAAGTCTACCGCCGGTCCCTACTGTTTTCTCTATATAAGTGATGTAAAAAAACTCCTGATATCTCGAATACGGTAATCTCGAATACCCCGCTTATGTCGAAGTATTTTGAAAGGCTGAAGCCCTAATTTTACCTGGTTTATTACTTCACACATTTCTGCCCGCGGCAATTTTCACACCAGTCAAAACTAGTGGTATATCAAACTGCACGATGTAAGCTAATTAGGATGGTAGCTTGGGTGTTCTTATACCTAGTACCTATTCATAAAAATTCAGATTAAAACACAGCTACGATTACCGATAATGGGTTTAATAAAACACACTGTGTACGGAGAATCGATCTAACGTTGATAACTGCCAATTTTATAAAAACGATTAATTACGGAATCGAGTTTATTTTATTTTTCATGTATGCTCCAATAACAATGAAGCATGATTGAGATACGAAGATTTAAAGGAAAACATTTAAAAATTTAACAGAAACAGTTTATGCATTGAACACACAGCATGTAAAGTGACTTCCGGTTCATCGTTGTTTCCAATATAAGTACTAAAGCTGTGAGCGTAATGATTTAATATAAGATATGTTAGTTCATAAACACAAATGTTATACAAATATGTTTGGAGAATTGTGATTCTAGATTATTTATGAGTTTTTAGCTCACCTGAGCTGAAAGCTCAAGTGAGCTATTCTGATCACATTTTGTCTGTCGTCCGTCTGTCCGTCGGTCTGTCTGTCTGTCTATCTGTTCGTATGTAAACTTTTCACATTTTCAACATCTTCTCAAGAACCACTGGGCCAATTTCAACCAAACTTGGCACATAGCATCCTTAGCCTAAGGGGATTCAAAGTTGTGAAAATAAAGGACCAAACCCTCTTACAAGGGGAGATAATAAAAAATAAATGAAAATTTTCGAGAAATTTTCAAAAATCTTCTCCTCAAGAACCATTTGGCCAAAAAAGCTGAAACTTAAGTGGAAGCATCCTCAGGTAGTGTAGATTCAAAGTTGGGAAAATCATGACCCCTGAGGGTAGGATGGGGCCACAATGGGGGGTCGACTTTTTACATAGGATTATATAGAGTAAATCTTTAAAAATCTTCTTCTCAAAAACCGTTAAACTAGGAAAGCTGAAACTAATGTGGAGGTATCCTCAGGTAGTGTATATTCAAAGTTGGGAAAATCATGACCCCCGGGGGTAGGGTGGTGCCACAATGGGGGG
>WFKH01007768.1:25236317-25246950 GCA_016163765.1 Magallana hongkongensis
ATCTAGCTTTTGTTTCTCTAGTTTCTCAATATTATCAGTTTTCATCGTTATGGTGAATGGTCTTCTGCAATCAACAAAATCAAAATGTATTAAATACAATCAAATTAAAGAATAAATCAAAATAATTTAATTTTTTGAAGTATTTAATTAAATTTATGTACACCAACTTCCTTTTTTTAATGTGCATGATTTAGAAATGTCCCATTTGATTAAGCTTTTGTTTGTCCATGTCTTAATAGTTGTGATGCATCTTTTTTTTCCTACATCATATGCACTTAAATTGTACATGGTTGTGTTTTGTATGTTCACCTCACTGTGATTATCAAGACCATCAACACTATTATATATTCAGATTTATAAAATTGTTTTAGCCTACCTTTTTTCATGCCATTTGATTTTTATTATTATACATGTACTACGTTCCCCTATATATATAAAATTTTACGCAAATTAAATTCGTTAAAAGAGCCTGGTGTTTTATTGCGTTTTCTTAAATCTTTTCAATGTTTACAAGTGACAGATTTATGATGCAGTTATTATTAAAGTAACAATGATTGAAGATGCAAGTTTGCATAACCAAGTACGTTTCTTTATAATTAGTGTACCGGTATCAATAACCTTGTTCTGGTTATTACTCTGTATTTGTAGTTTTATCAATTTATGAATGGAAGGAAGACTGGAGAAACTAGCTACACTTGGAATAATGGCTTGAAGGTCTGGGACCATTGAATTTCTGACCTGGGATATGCATTAGTTTCTTTTTTTAACATGAATATTGGTCAGGTGGGACAATACGAATTCTATATTGGGGATCCTCTACACCCTGTGATATCTACTTTTTATGACTACGTCACAACATGGCGATTTTAACACATTGCGATACAGTTTATATCGCCAAATCTTTGTGACCATCTCTGTGGCACAATAGGTGTAGCTTGGATCTATCGACCCGCAGGTCCTAAGTTCGAATACTGCAGGGACTTTTTTTTTATGAATAGCGGTAAAATTTTAAGTTGATTTTTCCCCAAAAATTTTGTTCTTGTCATTTTCAAGTAGAATACATGCTAGAAATCCATCTAAGTAATTTAACGGGCTTGTATGCAGAACTTTTACCTGGTGTGTGGAGGACCTTAAACAATTATATAAAATTCTAGTTGCAAGCCAAAGTAGCACTAGGCAGTTAAGATAATGGGGGAAAGAAGAATTTTACACAGAAGCCTTCTGTGCTTTTTCATTTGACAATAAATTAGCTTTAAATTCAAAGTTCAACTTAAATTAAATTCAAGTCAGCTAGTACACACCCTTTACCTACTGAAGTCTGAGCAGGAGAGAAATAAAGGTTACAAACTGGATTCCATACAGATATTAGAGATATGCTATGACCTACACATTTGACCTAAAAACATGCTTTAAAGTTAGCATATCCTTTACCCGCAAGCACTCGATCTATGAAGTATGAGCCAGATTCTGTGAAAAGAATTAGTACCATTAAATTCTTCATGAAATTTACTATTGATTTTGTCTCTTTACTTGCTTTTAAACACCATCACCAGCCCCGTAAATTGAAGTGGTGCATGGTGCAGTTTGTTTGCATGTTAAAATAGCGACTCTCGATCACGATGTAAATTTAACATACCGTATTTGATTTTCTGAGGTCGGTAGCTTGTTTTGTAGAAAGTCTAAGCCAAGTAAAAGATGATATAAATTTCATGAAGAATTTCATGGCACTAATTGTTTTCACAGAATTTGTGCATAAATAAGGTTAATTAGTCCAAAACTAGTGCACATTTTTCTGCACAATAAATATTAAATTTTTTCAATGGGTGACACTGTAGCTCCCAGGTCGTCCATCCAAATTTTTTACAGACCGGGAGCTACAGACCTGCAGCTAATACTTCACCTAAATGCACTTGCTGTGTGATGTATGAGCCATATTGGATTATAGGAAGAGACTATGGTCCATACAAGGATTTTACACACAAGTGTATATCTTTGAATTTAGGAACTTGATTCAGGGTCACAGCATAACCTATACCTAGTCACTGTGAATGAAGTATGTGCCAGATAAGGAGAGGAAAAAGGGAAGACACAATTGATTTCAGACGGATGAAGAGACTGATCACTAAATGGCACCTTTAAAATGGAATTCTTGTACATTGTATATATTAGAGATACAGTATTAAATCAACTACAAGTTATACCAGTCTCAGTCAGAAACAAAATGACTGTTCAACAAAATTGTATCGTTTATTTATTTATCATAATAAAATTACATATAATGAAAGAAAATCAGCTTATAATAAATCTTAAACAGATTAAAACTTAGTTATAAATTTAAAGAGTATATATTATTCTAAATTCTTGTGAATACAGTAGACATTTGAACACAATATGGAAGATGTACATGCATGATAAATTAACCAATACTTTTGCAGCACACTTTTTAACTGGATTTAGCTACAGTCTATTTTTGTCAAACTCCACTTTTCTCTTTGAGAGCATACAGAACATCGTCCTGACTAACATTCAGCCTCACTCTCATTTGAAGGTCATTGCGGCCATGTTCCACAAGCAGCAATCGTACACCTCCCAATCGTGCACACACTCTGGCCATTTCTGTGGTAGATGGAGGTTTTAGTCCTGCATAACAAAGAAATCATTGCACACATGTATTTTATTTCTATTTGATTTTTTTCCATGTGAAATTGTCAAAGCTGTCGCATAAAAAATGTCCATGTTAGGCAGTAAAAAAAAACCACGTTAATCAAGTACTATATGCAACAGTTCTTTTATAAATGAAAATGTTGAGAAACATTTTATGATTCAAGAGTAAGTTAGCCGATTAATTTCCCTAAATGTTTTGTATGGTTTGCAAGAGTGAATATTTTCTGAGCAGAGGGTGTTGTTCAAATTTCTTAAGACTACTTATATTTGATAGGATGTCACCTTTTACTTGGTTCCTTAGGAATCTTCTTTTAATTGGGTTGTATAAAGCAGAGCTTTACTTACCAACAATACACTTACCATCAATCCTACACAGTGCTGTATGTTGGATGTAAATTTTGGCAAACTCGGCTTCCTCCAATCCACAACTCTGGAATTCTGCCACCACAGCTCGCAAAAATATCTTCTCCTGGTCCGAGGCAGTCCTGCAAGTAATACATGTACATACAGCATTTATAATACATGTACTGGTAAGTAGGTGTTGAGTAGAAACTATTTTTGTAATGAAAGACACTAAGTTAGGTAAGCATGTACTGGTACATGAAATAAGAGAAGGAAAGAGACAGATTTCAAGTGTGCAAACAAATTTTATAAAATGGGCAGAACATGTTTTGAACATTGCAAATGAAAAGATATTCTCAATAATTACCCCATAATCATATTGTCCAAAAAAAAAGTTTACTGTCACATTTCTAAAAAATACAGAGTCAATTTTCCTGTAATTTTTGTAAATGTTTAATAGCAAAACCATCACTCTAAAACATCCAAAAGTTTCCTTTAAAGAATAGTGTGCAATCAGCATAATCTTTTATTAAATTTAATTTGAAAAATAACATCACATTGGCTGTGATGATTCTTATCTAACAACAGTCCGAGAATTGTGCATATCACGGCAATACAACTGGCTCCCCCATTTAATTGAGGCATGTGGTTTTAAGAAATGCAAATTTTAATTTAGATACTGATATTTATGAATTTAATGATGATCAGAAATTTTGACAAGTCAGAGTTCATATTCAAGATGTCACAATGATTATTGCCTGAGCTTATGGTTTAACTGTAGCATCCCTATGAGTATTAAAACATGGTTAAGTTCTAAACAATCAGACTTTCTACAATATAAGAAATACTGTATATTCCTTACATTCTGTATTTTATGCAAGTACAGCTGTACATTCTGTGATTCCACTCTTTTGTATCAGATGGTAAGAATATCAAAATGCTAGCACCAATTTTTTGTTTGAATTCATATACTGAGTTCAGAACTGTCAAAAAATGAAAGTAAGACCCTAGATTTGCAAGGGGTGCTTCTTGTGAATTTATCTGTTAAACATACATTAATTCAAAGGTAAGAAAAATTACCATGTATCACAGTATAAAACAGATGAAATGTTCAGGCTACAAGAGGTTTTACCAAGTCTCCCTTATAATTTCTTGCACACAATTAAAGTTGATTTATAGTACATGTATTGGCTTGTACAAACTCTACTAGAATTTAACAAATCTTGATTGTAAACAGATGAATACATGTAGCTATGTTTATAACATTTAGATTCATTTGATAATATATTCAGAATTCTTAAAAATGGGGGAGGTGGGGGAAACCAAAGAATAACTTGTATACCTCATGGCTACAACTTTAGGAGAGGAGAACATTTCTTGCAGTGCAGCATTAACATGAGACATTCCCACTAAGGAGAGCTTGGTTTTAGAAGGAGAGAGATTTTCGGCGATTTCCGTGGCACGTCTACAGATGTCCAGAGCTCGTCTAGCATCCCCAGACACGGCTGCCACTTTCCTGGCAGCTAATTGAATGGCATCCTCCTCAAACGCCTTCAGTCCTTTCATTCTAGAGATCACAATTTCCTGGAGCTGCTTGAAAGTGTAAGGCTGGAACGTCATCCTTGTCAGGCCCTGTATTGGTTTAATAATTCCTTTATTATTCAAGGTATAAAAAAAAATATGTTCTGTCTCTAAAAAGTTGTATTATACAGCTTTACATTTCTAATGACCAACAATTCATTAGACATTTTTTTTTTTACTTCAAAACTGTTTGTCTATAGCAAGCTTTCTAAAGATGAGGCACTTGCAGTCTATGTCCTTTCAGAAATGCTGATGTTAAGATAAAATTAAAAGCCTGTTTCAAACCAACTTACTTTAAGATCATTTAATCAAACACTTGATCTACAGTTTGCAGCTAAGGATTTAAACAAAAAGTTTTCAATTAAATCTGAAATTTTAACAAGAGGCCCATGGGGCCACATCGCTCACCTGAGCAACACTGGCTTTATAAGGGCATTCAAAGGATATTGTGCCATATGGCCTCTCGGTAGAATAACAAAAAATAAATACCAGTATCAAGTATCCAAATTTTACACTTATTTTTGCATACACTTAATCTTTGACATTGTACCTTTATGAAATGCCATTTTTACCGAAAATAAGATCTTGTGCAAGTATGCAAAATATAAAACTAAATTTTTGGTAGGAGTACACTGTTAACTTCCAATCTATTCCCTTTATTTTAGTTCTGCCCCCCCCCCCCACTTTATAAAGCAATCAAAATATATGAGCATATAGGTATATTTTCTTCTTCAATGACTTACTA
The DNA here is from genome assembly GCA_016163765.1 of Magallana hongkongensis. Taxonomy (NCBI): domain Eukaryota; kingdom Metazoa; phylum Mollusca; class Bivalvia; order Ostreida; family Ostreidae; genus Magallana; species Magallana hongkongensis. The sequence goes on from WFKH01007768.1 coordinate 25,241,650, forward strand.
GTTATTGTATTTTATTAAATAAATTCCTATATGTGAAAGAAGAAAATTGTACCTCAATGCGCTCAAATTAAAAACACTCAACAATTTAATTGGTCTTCCCCATTATAAACCATCATTGTTGTTTACTTGGCGTGAACTCATGTGACATTTTATAACCTTACTCATTTGATCGATGAATACACTCAAATGAAAAATGCTGTCATGTGATATGTTAAAGAGCTTTTATAATCAATGTATTGACAGGCATATCACTCTATTTTACTAAGACCCACCCATTATTTTCATCTTTATTAAAAAACAAATGGCTACAAACCAAGATGATTTTCCGCTGTAATATTTTCTTAATTAAGAATAGCAATAATGCATTTATTCCCGGATCAGTAATGTGTCAGAACTATGGAAACTGTTTTAAAGACGTCGTTTTTATTTACTCGTGTCTGAAAAAATATCAAAATTGGTGTAGATTTCATATAATTAATCCTAACAGGAGGGAGCTCCAGAAAGTAGTTACAGCATATCATCCTTTAAAATTTTCTGTACAAAGTATTTAATGTTTCGCGAGACATTTCTAATTATCAACCAAAATTTCAGCGTCTATCGTAGAATTTTAAGCAAGATACAGAGCTCACAATTCTTCTAGGTTTGAGTATTTTTTTTTTTTTTTGTTCAAAAGAGTTTATTACATTCAACTAAGATTTTTAAACTTGGAATTTCCTATTCAGCATTTGAAATGTAAATGAACAAAAGCATGCATGGCCTCAGCTCTGTGTGCAGACATAGAATTGTGAGCAAAGCTCTGTATCTTGCTTATAATTCGAAGCTTGACCTCAAATATGGTTAGTAAATAGACAAGAGGCCCATGGGGCCACATCGCTCACCTGAGCAACAATGGGTTTATATTGGTGTTCAAAGGATATTGTGCCATATGGTCCATCGGTAGAACAACAAAAGGAATACTGTGAAGTATCCAACTTTTTTACTTATTTTTGCATACACTTAATCTTTGACATTGTACCTTTATGAAATACTATTTTTACTGAAAACAAGATCCTATGCAAGACCCCCCCCCCTTTTTTTTTGCAAAGTTAGACATAGCCGTACTCAAAATCCTTTTTCTTTCTTTTTTTTTTGCTTGTCAAGATTTCCGATATATAAGGTCTAGCCTCCCCCACCCATTTTCAATTTGCTTCCGACACAACTGCAATGTATTGACAAGAATATCACTCTATTTTACTAAGGTTCACCCATTATTTTCATCTTTATTCAAAAACAACAAATGGTTACAAACCAATATGATTTTCCGCTGTAATATTTTCTTAAGAGCGATAAAACATTTATCCCCGTAAAACTATGGAAACTGTTTTAAAGAGATCGTTTATATTTAGTTTTGTCTGATAAACCATCAAAGTTGGTGTAAATTTCATATACTAGTAACTCATCGTATAAGGCGGGGGCCCCAAAAAGTAGTTACAGCATATCTTCCTTTAATTTTTCTGTACAAGTATTTAACATTTAGCGAGAAATTTCTAGTGATCAATTAAAACTTCAGCTTCAATCGTAGAGTTATAAGCATGATACAGAGTTCACAATTCTGCTAGGTTTGAGTCAATTTTTTTTGTACACGAGTTTATTACATTCAACTTAAGATTTTTAAACTTGGTATTTCCTATTCAGCATTTAAAATGTAAAAGCACAAAAACATAGCCTCAGCTCTGTGTACAGACAGAAAATTGTGAGCAAAGCTCTGTATCTTGCTTATAATTTGAAGCTTGACACTCAAATACGGTAAGTAAATAGAAAATTGTAAACAATTAAAACAGAAGAAACGTGCACGAAAACAAAGATCACAATTTATTTTTCAACATATATATAGCAGCGAAAACAATCTCCGCTTAGACTGAAAATGCTGAGCATCTTAACAAAACACGTTCCATTAATTAACCATTACGTAGGTATCGTACCGAGTTACCAATAAAATGTATAGTATTTTATAATATGCTGTAAGTGCATCAGATTTTGCTCATTTTGCGCAGGTAAATACTCAGCTCTCTGACTTACCGAAGTCTACATTTGATTTGATACGTAAAAATCCCAAAATACAGGCGATAGTTCCCCTCAAGTAACGAAAATGAAACGAGAATCAAAACAAGCTAAAACAACCGTCACACGTTAAAATGTCAAAGCATTGAAATATTTAACCTCAATTTACTTCACAAAATCGGCACAAATATATTTTGCATGTTTCAAATATTCCCATCGCACGTAAAGTGTTGCACAACAAGCAAATTTGTCAGTTTAACTCGTTTATCATGCGTTCAAAATGGCTGCTTCACACAGAACTTTCGTTTTCGAGATATGGAATACCGAACCCGAAGTTATAAACTGATTTACCGCTATTATCTCTTTATTATTAGTTACGTAAATTACTCAAATTTGAAATAGAATTAGCCCATAATTTTTGCAATTTATATTTTCCTTTCCAGAAGGATTATTTTAGCTAAATTACGTTGAATTTTACTCAGTAGTTCTTGAGAAGAAGATTTTTTAAAATGCACCCCCCCCCCCCTTTTTGTACAGTTTCGAGGTTTTCTCTGCTTTTGAATGAAGATCGGTCTTTCATTTCTGCAATTTATATTCACCATACCATAAGGATACTTTGTGCAAAATTTGGTTGAAATTGACTCAGTAGTTCTTGAGAAGAAGATTTTTTAAAATGCACCCCCCTTTTTTTACATTTTCGAGGTTTTCTCCGCTTATAATAAAGATCTGTCTTTCATTTCTGCAATTTATATTCACCTTCTTATAAGGATGCTTTGTGTCAAATTTGGTTGAATTTGGCCAAGTGGTTTTAGAGAAGAAGTTCAAAATGTAAAAAGTTTACAGACGGACAGACGGACAGACGGACGGACGGACAGACGGACAGACGGACGACGGACAACGGGTGATCAGAAAAGCTCACTTGAGCTTTCAGCTCAGGTGAGCTAAAAATTGTAAACAATTAAAACAAAGGAAAAATGCACTAAAACAAAGAAAGAGCACAATTTATTTTTCATCATATATATTCCTATTTATTTCTAGCAGCGAAAATGATCTCTGTTTAGACTGAAAATGCTGAGCATCTTAACAAAACACATTGCATAAATCAACTATTACGTAGAGAGCATACCGAATTACCAATAGAATGAATAGAATTTTATCATACATGTATATTGTCAGTGCATCAGATTTTGCTTATTTTGCGCAGGTAAACTGTCTGATTTACCGAAGTCTATGTTTGATTTGATATGTAAAAATTCCAAAATACAGGCGATAGTTCTCCTCAAGTTAAAAGGCATAATTAACGAAAATGAAACAAAAATCAAAACAAGCTAAAACCACTGTCACAAGTGTAAACGCATTGAAATATTTAACCTCAATTTACTTCGCATAATTGGCACAAATATATTTTGCATGTTTCAAATATTCCCCTCGCACGTAAACTGTTGCACAACAAGCAAATTCATCTTTGTCAGTTTGACCCGTTTTATCATGCGTTCAACATGGCTGCTTCAAACACAAACCTGGTTTTCAATATATGAAATTCCGAACCCAAAGTTATAAACTGATTGCCCGCTATTCTCACTTCATAATTTTCGTAAATTACTCAAATTCGAAACAGAATAAGCCCATAATTTTTGCAATTTATATTTCCTTTCCATAAGAATTATTTATGCTAAATTACGTTGAATTTGGCTCAGTAGTTCTTGAGAAGATTTTTTAAAATGCACCCCCCTTTTTCTACATTTCCGAGGTTTTCTCCGCTTTCAACAAAGATTGGTTTTTTATTTCTGCAATCTATATTCATCCTACCATAAGGATGCTTTGAGCCAAATTTGGTTGAAATCGGCCAGGTGGTTTAAGAGAAGATGTGAAAGTTTACAGACGGACAACGGACAAAATGTGATCAGAAAAGCTTACTTGAGCTTTCAGCTCAGGCGAGCTAAAAACTAAGCCAACACAAAAAAAATAATCAAAGTAAACAATGACGTACTAATCTGCTTGAGACTCTCTTCATCATGATACGCTCCGGTAGATCCATCGTGTTTGCCACGGCTAAAACAACAAGGCGGGCGTGGCGATGTGATGGCCAATCAAAAATGTTATACATCACGTCTTGTTTCCTTGTCCACAAAAGGTCCAACTGAAAGAAATTTGGCCTTTTCCATTACTCTTTATATTTCAAATCCAAGGTATAACATATTCATTTCTTTAGCCCTAATAGTATAGGCTAATAAACATTGGCAACATTATTTAAATGAAAGACCTCATTTATAAGAGCGTGTCTAACCTCATCAGCTAGCATTACAATGGTTTCTTTGCGAGGTCCTGGAGTGGTGAATTTTTTATTCAGAAGGTCAGCAGCATGATCAGGTGTGGCTTTCTGATTGGATAGTTGCTAAACAAACGAATTTGAAATTCAAATATATTATTTATAATGTAAAAAATAAAAATTATCTATATAATCTCTGAAGCAGTATATTAATATTAGCTCAATCAAAATCGAATAGTCTTTAATAACAGATGACTTTCCCATTTTTTACAAAATTCTGACACTATCTTTTTAAAACTTTGTAAATTAACCTTCATAACTGTTTTAACAGTTTTGTGTCGTTCTTATATCCAATTGTAATCATATGGGCAACACAAGAAAAGTCAACATTATATATTCATTTGTAGCTGCAATAATGTAGCCCTCTCCGATTTTTTATATCTGATGTTTACTGGAGAGGGCTACAATTCCATAGGATCTCCGTAATGGTGCAAAATTAATTTTTTAATGCGTCTTACTTCGGTCTGAAAAGATCGTTTTTATAATTGACTTCCTTCAGATAAAATGATTTTTTAATTCAGGTTGAACAAACTAACTGTATATAAATCAAAACCAGATAAAACACATCGAGGTATAATAGTAACGTATTATTAGATTTAAGAACCTTGATAAGAACCTCAATCTGATTGGCTGCCCACTACCCCTACATAGTTAAGCGAGCCCTCATTGGCTAATCTTTTTTAACTTTCACTATACAGTGCTATAGGTCGCCTTGCACGCTTGATAATCAAATTCCTTTATTATATGAAATAATTGGAAAACAATTATTCCTTAATTTATTTTAAAAAAGCACAGAACAATGCACTTAAACTAAAGAGGTTAGAATGTACAACGCTACATTTTGGCCATATCTAAGAACCTTGTATACTTTATAAAAGCCATATTTAAGAACCTTGTCTACTCTATATTTATCATATCTAAGAACCTTGTCT
>WFKH01007768.1:25322081-25339736 GCA_016163765.1 Magallana hongkongensis
TAATCCTCTTTTCACCAGCATCACAAACAACTACAAAGTAAAACACATATCATAAAAGTATACTTGTACATACACATGATTCACAAAAACATTAAATTCAATGCGATTTTTCAACAACTTTTACATTTATTTAGTTTTCCAGTAATCTTAGAATTATCCATGAAAAATGAAATATAATTGTAATTGTTAACCTCATGAGATCAGTTGCAAGAAAAAAGAAAAACTATAATGGAAAATGAAATTGCATTGTATTAGAATATACCAATGGAACAGTTGGAGAGTTGGGTAGAACCAATCAGTGGTGTGGTAAGATTTGATGGACAGGCTGTACAGTTCCCATTTCCTGTCACATCTTTATAGAAACCTATCATACATGGTACACAAACACCGCTGGAGTTCAGGTAGTGGCCAGGAATGCAAAAAGCTGAAAAGAAGATGACGTTCTATCAATTGATTACATGTACTTAATCTCATTATTCAGTTGCAAATATGATTACCAAGTATTAAAAAACTTTTGTAGAAAAAATCGTTATCATGACATACGTTCATTGCAATTTTCTGCAGAAGTTGAAGCAATGTTTGGAGTCAAAAATCCATCTGGACATCTGGTACATTTCAGAAAATTTCCTCTTTCCTTCTTAAAATATCCAATATCACAAGGCATGCAGCTGTTTTGATGAGCATTACTGTAATATCCCTTGTCACAGAACACTGAAAACACATGATTTTTTAAGGTTACAAAATGTTATAATGTTTATCATATTTTATAATACTTTTTGAGTTAAAATATACATTAAAACAAAAAAACAAACCACCCCCCCCCCCCCCAAAAAAAAAAACACAAACAAACTGTGCAAGGTAGGAATTTAGGATGAAAATGTATTAATCACTTACATTCAGTACATTCAGTGCGAGCGTCATTGGATGTTAAGTTGCCTGTACATTCCTGACACATATAGGTTCCTGACCCACTTTTGACAAACCCTTTCTGGCATGCAGTACAGTTTATTTGTCCTTCTAATCCAGCCCCACAGTATACTAAAGTACAACAGAAATCAAACATGCTCAACAATATCTTGATTTATTACATATACATATATGCACACAAAATTCTCATACAGAATCATCAATTCCTCTCATAATTACACAAATTAACTTACGTTGACATTCTTCCTGTTTGGAAGCACCCTCTGTGCTGGTATTTTGATTGGGTTTACATTGTATGCAAGACTCCTGGTGACGGGCCGGCTGGTAATATCCAAAGTCACACAACAGACAATCTGTACCACTAATGTAGGATCCAGGATCACAGTCCACTGAAACAATAAAAATGAAGTAACTTAAAAATGAAAAGAGCACTAAATTCAGCAAAAATTACTGACTCATTTTGTCAAGGAAAGTTAAAAGAAAAATATGTAGCTGTAAGTTGTATCATTAAAACACCTGTTTGGGAACTTCAACTTCCTCATACAAAGCATCCCAGGTTTATTGTACTGACAGAATTTAAAATGTTTTTATGAAATACATACACAGAGTGCAATTATCCTCTGATGTCATTCCTGGTCCTGTTGTGGTTAAATTAACAGGACAGGCCACACAGCCCTCAAACTTCATTGTGGAGTTTCCATTGTTCCAGCTTCCTTTGGGACATTTTTCACACATCATTGATGTTTGATTAAAGAACTGTCCTCCAGGACACATGGCTACAAAACACCCAGATGAATGATGCATTTGTTACTACAAGATCTAAAATTATCATCATAAATCAATGCCTTCATTAATTTCAATGCAAACAAAGATGCTAGAATGACCAAACAGTTAAAACTCACGTAGACAATCTGATGAACTGTTTGACATTTTCTGTTTTGTGCCATAGTTGTCCTTGCATGATAAACATTTGTTGGTGGATGTTGGTATATTTACAGGTTGATACTTATTCAGTTCACAATCAGAACATCCACCTTCAGAATTTATCTCTTGTCCACTGCTACATTCACCTGAAAATATTGGCAACTATGAATTTGATACGTTTAATTATTTTTTTAGCTGAATCAAACTCAATGTCTGATTTTATTTATTTGTATATATAAGATACCATTAATCCTTTGTCTGGTATATTGATTTTTAACACCCCCTCCCCTTTAAAATAACCTTACTTATAGAACAGCTTTCAATGCTGGTGGAGTTCATTTTCTCTGTTGTGTTACCAGCTGGACAGGATACACAACTACCGAACACATCAGAATTGTCCTTGTAGAATCCTCTTGAACAAGGCTGACAGGTCTCATTGGCCGCCGACAGGATTTCATATCCCTTCGGACAGTAAACTGAAGCAAACAAAAATATCATTTGAATGGCGGAATTAAGACTATTTACTCCTGTCAGAGTTTTTAAAATCTCATTTATTTCAATAATATAACCTCTTCATATTTTAAGAATATTAGACTCTGCATGGACTTAGGAAGGTGAAAATGTGGATTTGAGAGAATTTCACTCTTCCCTACATAATGTTTATATATAATAGATGCTCGCATATCAAATTATCAATTTCACAAATTGTAGAACTGTAGGTCTAGAAATTTAAAAAAAAAATTTTTGCTTTTATATAAATTATTTATATATTGAACTTTTAAACTCTGCAATTCTTGTAGCCCCCATTAATAGTCCTAAGGCCATGTTTTCAAACAATTTGAATCTATACAAAATTAGTAATCTTTCAAAGTAATACATGTATCACAATACCCATGCATTGAAAAAAAATTTTGTTGAAGTGAACTCAAGTGATGTGATTAATTTGAGAGAACAGTCATCAGATTTGACTAGTCAAAACATCCCCAAATGTTATTTATAAAGAAAGTTTCAGATGATTATTAAAACCCTTTTCTACAGTATTAAAATTAAATTTTTTTGGACTGAAAAGTCTTGGACCTTTCATCATGGGTCAAACTTTCTCAAAATTTTAGAATGAACTGTCTTAATATTGAGCTAAATTATTTGGGTTAAGATGAATACAGTCCCTGAAACGTTCTACAGTACAGCTCACGAGTATCCCGACAAAAACGCCGGCCACCGTGTTTAAAAGTCCACGCTGAGCGTGGAAGTGTCGGTACCTTTGATCTATTGTTCTCAGTTATGGCCTTGAAACAAGAAAAAACACGGTGCGACACGGTGCAACGCGATGCAACAAGGACAGTTACACGGTGTAACACGCGGTATTTACCTGTGAAAAATGGAGGATTTAAGAATAAAACTTATAGAAAATAAAATAATTATTTATTTACGTAAGAGAACTAAAGAAAAAGAAACAGAAATTTAAAATAAATAAATAAATAAAATTTTCAGGCACGCTATATTTTAGATCTATGCGATTGTTACAGTTGATTTCTGTTAATATAAAGAACTAAAAAAAAATGCCCACATATTTAAAAGCTTGATCAATCAAAACACTAACAATTTCTTCTCCTTTTTAAAATTGAAATATACAGTTAATAAGTTTATGTTTCAGTCCATTTGTAAATTAACGTATTAGTAATCGTCGCAGTTTCAATAGCGCGTAGAATTATAACGGTGATCTTTTCTCGCTTATACTCAATTTAACGATATCAAATCTAAAGGGCTGTTGAAAACAATTGTACTTTCTCAAAATAATATAATTATACAGCTTTATACATGTATTAAGTTGATTTTCAAATTTTCCTTCCAATATACCTATGTGTGATGTACTTGTACATGTAATACCGGTATATATTCATAGCGCGTAGAATCAGTGGATCGGTACTAGATAATTTTTTATTTCATCTTTATCAGGCCACTTTAATTTAGATCGACATCATTTGTGTTCCAAGAAACTATTGCAATAATTACTGTTTGATTGTTTAATGATCGTCATAAAAGAGAGAGAGAGAGAGAGAGAGAGAGAGAGTGAGAGAGAGAGAATATGGGTTAGGCTTAACTTTAAGTACATTTTAGTTGTAATTCACTTAAATAAGATAGTTTTAATAGTTTCCATTTATATTGAACCCCCTTTTCCCTACATTGCACATTGTGATAGATTTCATGCAGTCAGAGTCCACGTGCTACTCCTTTCAATCAAATCAGCACACGAGCTACACCACGTGCTCCTTCCATGATAAGGAAATAATGTCGTTGTATTGTTCTTCAAGTCCGAAGAATAGAAAAATGTTTAACAATGAAGTAATTAGTGTTTGAATTGTTTTGATTCTTTATTCTTATACTGCATGTACGAGTGTTGGAATACTGCGTTGTTTAATAAACTCTCTCTCTCTCTCTCTCTCTCTCTCTAAGCGTATGTAACTGTGTGAAAACATTTTTGAATTATTAGAGTTTTATTTTTATGAATTTAATTCATTTATTTAGACTCATGGTTTCAATAACGATTTCAACACAATGAAAAAAAGTTTGTACAGTACACGGTGTAATAAAGATTTATCGTTTAAAATTTCAACGCTATTTCACATCACACATATTAGATTGAAAATAAACTAAATATGGCTTTGTTTGTTCTAAATGCTTGCAAAAAGGCATTATCTCATTCATCTATTTAACAGTTTAATTAATCAGGGTTTTTTTCGTACATTAATGTACCCGGTAAATGATTTTTATCGCAAGTTAATACTTTGTGAAATTCCCCATGTATAGACTTGTTGAATTGTCCTACGGATCCACGCGCCGATAGTCTTACATGTACATGTAGTTGTTTGTGTATATATATCTACAGAGTTCTTTTGTTTTTTAGAGATTAAGAAAAACCATGAAACTAACAAAGTAGAAGTAAGATATATTCAGACTATACACACGACAGGTTGTGATGAGTTACCTAACAGGTGTCCGTGGAAAGGTGTGAATAACGGCATCTCGTGAACACCTGTTTAAGCGTCCAAATATACAGAGTTAGTTGTAAAATATAATGACCTCTAAAAAACAAAGAAAGACAATAACACCTGTTGTGTATAGAACCCAAGATGAAAGACAATGCTGTGTCTCTGATCAGTTTCCGTACACGTGTATCGCACGAGTGATTTTTTGTTCATGTTAAATCACGACGCCATTACCAGCTATACGGGAAATAAAGTTGAAAGTTATTTTATGAAACGTGTGTATTTTTTTTTTAGTTCAATGTTTGAATTTAATTTACCAAAAGTTTGTTCATGTATTTATCTATAATTTATCATTTAAGAGTGATTTTTTAAAAATTTATTGCTATATAAATAGCTGAGTATAAATTATTCGAGTCACCGGTAATATGGGGTTGTCATTTCCAACGCACATCCACATGTATTTTAAAAAAAAACATGATCTGATATGTTTTCATTTCTCATTTTTTTTATTGGTTTAAAGTTAAACTGTAAATTAATTGATAAATCAAAAGGCGTTCTATCAAAGGGTGTTTTCAGATAACAGAAAATAAGACGCTAAGCTCCCGACATTTTGATCGGATCGTCAGTTACAACATCACGTCAATTTAGAAAAAAAAAAACATGAATAAAATTGATTTGAATTTTGATAATATATCAATTGATTGATAAATATATTTGGTAAATTTATTTGAATTTATTTAAGAAAAAATGAATTAAAAGGTACCCATTTACGATGAGTTTTCAGATCACAAAAAATTAACTTCACGTTAAAAGCCCCGACAATTTTCTGGGTCCGCGTAACATAAATCGACATTTTTTTTTAATTTGAAGAGGATTTTTATATTTCAACCCTTGTTTAGCCATAATTTATGTATTTCTAAACATACACTATTTTTATTAACGTCTCAGGTAACGATATCCACGGAGTGACACAGTGGCCAGGGAGTTACACGGGCGGCCACGGTGCGACACGGTGCTTTTTCTTGAATTTTCCAATACACATACACGGTGTCACACCGTGTACACGGTGTGACACAGACCGTTTTCCACCGTGTTTTTTCCACGGTGGGTGTCGGGATACTCGTGAGCTGTACTGTACTTTCCCATTTTTTCGTGCGTTCACCGTGCGCTCACCGTGCGTTCACTTGCGCTCTCCGCTCCGCTCCGTTCGCGCTCACCGTTCATAAAGCGCTAACCGTGTGCTCACTATGCGTTCACAAAATGTTCACCGTTCGTTCAGCGTTTACTTATCGTTCAGTCCGTTTTCATTCATTTTCATTCGGAACTCCAAAATGAAAGGATCGGTTTTTGCAAGTCACAGCAAAATGATTAAAAAAACCCATGCGTAAAGGTAAAGGGAAACTTTTATTACTCATGGAACATCATTTTAATAATAATTTAATCAGTAGAATTTAAAGAACACATTCTTGAGCAGGTCCGTTCTTTGTTGCTGTTTTTTTATGACTTCATACACTCAGCGATAAATTACTACACAAATAATATTAATTGATTCATTCAAAGACTTCAGTCGTTTAAAAACAGAAGAATTTAATCAACGTACGATTCGACACATATATAAATAGACAAAATTATAAATAAGAAACGGGCGTTGTATTTGTGGTTTTTGCCACGATTCATATAATTCCTTCGATGTCCGTTCACAAACATATCCATGCCTGACAATAAACTGAACAGGTCAACTAAAGAAATCTAAAGTAACTATGAATGCCTGTAAATTTATAGGTAAACAAGTCAGGCAATAAATACAAACAATTTATCAATTAATGCGATGGTTTTAAAATGATTTAAAAAGTACTAATAACTTCCCGAATCGTGTTTACATATTTCGCCAAACGAATCAGCCGATTACTGTTAAACTCATTTAATTAATATATGATTAGGAAAAAAAAATTGATGTAACTGTTTCTTTAAACAATAAATAAAAGTTCGTTATCTGCTTTATTTGATATAATACATATATCTAATGAAAACAAAAATGTAATCACTAATTTGTTTATCTACGTAATTGTGTACACTCTGCGTACGATTTAATTTTTCCGATGCACAGATATTTAAGTTACCTCGTTCTAAAGATTTTCGGTTTAATGTATTAATAAGACATTTGTATTATTACATTACTCGATTATTCGTTGATAAAATTATTATTGTCTTAAATTTGGTTTTATTTAACTGTTATTCCTAAATATAAATGGTATGGTATAAGATAGAATAGGATAAATATTATTTGTAGGATATTGGATAGGATAGGATTGTTTTGTCAACTTTCACGATAACAGTACTGTACATTTAGTTCATTAGCTATTTTTTTCTAATTACCGACAAAATACAATGTAAGGATAACCCCCGAGGCACTCCGAATAAATCGTTCATCTTGCGTTCACATATCGTTCACCGTTCACTTTGCGCTCGCGTTTGCGCTCCGTTTGCGCTCTGCGTTCGCTCACAGTTCACCGTTCAAAAGCGTTCACCAAATTATGTTCAGCGTGCGCTCATCGTTCACTCACCGTGCGCTCACCGTTCAAGTTGGAAAGTAGAACGTTTCAGGGACTGTATAGTCTTACTAACAATGGCAGTATTTGTGTCATCCAGAAAAAAAGTTATGCAGCAATTCTGATTCAGAGTACTTGACATACATTTACAATCTGTTATGTTGTTCTTTCCAGCTGATTCTGTAGAATATTTCATTGGACATTTGATACATTCTTCTTGCAGATCTTCTGGTTGATATTCTCCGACTGGACATGGCTCACAGACATTTGTTGTTTTGTTGCGATATGTTCCATTATAACATATAGCTGAAATCAAACAGTATAATTATATTTCATGTTAAGCCTTCAAAATGCTTACATTAAAAGTAAGGGACATCATTTGCAAGCTAGATCTTGCTAACAAAAGGTGCAAAACTGCAATATCTTCCAATTGAAACATCACTTTGCATTCTGACTTAATTTCTGAAGAACAATTTAGACATTTTACCATAACAATCCTTCTGACATCTAATCAAAAAATTGTGAATGCATTCTGCTTTTCTGTTATAACCAATCAAATCCCCAAAATAATTGTTTTTATAAATTCTAATATAATGATTTATAATCAAAAATGCAAATTTACAAGTACATGATGGATTCATTGTATGCAAACAAATGATGTAAGGTGTTCGTTTTATAACACTGACAAGTCAGATAAAGCTTTCTTGAAATTAAAAACAGCATACATGATGTTTCCAGGAAGAGAAGCTCTTAACACATAACTTCATTGATTTTCAAAAAAAAAAATTCTTATCAGATTACATATGAAATTAAAATAAGACATCCATTGCAGACATTTTTAAAACTACATTTAATGCAGATCAATCGTGATTTGGATCAGTTATCGTTAAGTTTTTCATGTTTTAAAGGGGCATGGTCACGATTTTGGTCAAACATTATTTTTCAGATTTTTATGTTTACAATGCTTCAGTACGGTACTTTTCATAGGCAACCAAAATTTGAGTGTCAGTCGTTTAGATATAAGTGAGTTACAGAGCTTTCAATTCTTTGCTATGTTAACAAAGCTTTTGTTTACGTTTTGAATGTTGAAGTGAACATTCCAGTTTTGGACCTAAAATGAATGTGTTAAACGTTAGGAACTGTTTATTTATGCTTAAAATGAATAAGAAGATAGACAAATCAGTTTGAAAAAAGATTTTTTACTCATATATTGAACCTATGTAAACAAAAACAGGGCACGTGCCTTGTTTACATGACAAAGTATTGTGAGCCATGCATCTTGCTTTAACTCTACGACTGACTCTCAAATTTCATTTGATAACTGGAAATGCATTCCTAAAGCAATGTAAATAATAAAAAAAAAAAATAAAATTTGACCAAAATCGTGACCTGGCATGCCCCTTTAAGAACCTTGATCCTTTGATATGTACCAACACTTATTTCATAACAGTCAAACTTAATTCTAAATCTGGCAGTCTCTTTTCTGATAAATCTTTCTGCTTGATAGCAATACAATCATATTTAAATCTTAATTAGCTTTTTAATTTTATAAATACACAAAAGCAAAACACCTGTAGATTAAAGGTAATAAAAGAAAGAAAACACTTAAAGCAAAAAAACAACAACCGTCATTCACACATAAACATAAGACTTGCAACACACATAAAGCAAATGTCTAACATATATATGTACAATCATTAAATATACTGTTTTCAATTTATATTTCACAGTTTTGAAAATGCACATGAAAATGTCTGAACTTATAGTTCTATCAATAATAATTTTTGTCCCATATCTTACTTTGATAAACATTAATGGACTCAGCAATGGTTTACACTTAAAGCTGAACACTGCTCGTAAATACGCACCGTCAAACAGGTATATAAACCCTTTGATTTCGTTACACCCGATTACACACCTGAAACTCGTGGCCGATGTGTAGTATTCTTTTCATGGTCTTTGGATTTCTTATTTTATGTGCATATACTGTTTGTAAATAATGCATTGACCTGTTTATTTTGATGTTAGTATTCTTCTAGCTTGACAAAAATGTGTAAAACTTAATAATTTCATCGCGACTGAGTAACACGGCGAGGCAAGATGTACGTCCACACAGGTGAGACCTCTACAGCAAAATACTTTAAACTGCTAAGAGGTCTGCAGCTTATATATGGGTTGTAGGGAAAGCGATGATGAAAGAGAAATATGGTGGACAGTGCCTGTTTATAAGCGGTGTTCAGCTTTAAACTGGTGGCCAATGAATAATAATGAAATGGTTACCACAGTAAATAAGGAAAAACAAATGTATATCATGGACCTTAGGCCCCCCCCCCCCCCCCAACAGTACCTACTGAAAAAAATATGTAAAATAAATAATCACAGTAACACAAATATGTTGCACGAATGTAATATGACACCTACTTATGGAACAGCTGTCTTTACTAGTGCTACCATTCCCCTCTGTTGTGTTTCCTGCCGGACATTCCATGCAGACATCCTCCAGATAGCTGCGATAATATCCACGAGAACAATTGACACAGTTTCCGTCCGGTTTTAGCTCTGTTCCTTCAGGACAATCATCTAATTTAGAAAAAATAAAACAATGAATGATTTAGTATTTAACATTAAAATAAATAGTTTGAAGAAGCTAGTAAAAATCATACATTATACATGCAATTAAATAGTGGCACTATTGTAATTCAATATGATTTCTTCTTAACCCAATTTGATTTGAAATCATTTTTTCTACTTATAAGTAGCAAGAACACAGCTTATGTTCTCTACAGCTATCAACTATCATTTTAAGGCCAAGGTTTGATGATACTTAAAATTTTACACTTGAATATGCTATGATGACAATCAAGCTGATAGCTAATTAAAATCTACCCAGTAAGGTCATCCTTAGAAAATTGTAAGTTTGGAATTGCCGCCTTGGGGTTTTCAGACTTAGGAGGGAGAAAGAGGAATTATTTTTTTTTTCAAATTAAAAGTTTGCTTCAATAAAAATCTCAATACACAAAGAAAATGTTTTCTTTTCTTTGATCGAATTTTACAATAAAAAAAATATTTTGACGAACGAACTAACATGTAAACATTGTACCATTAAAAAAAAAAACCCCAATAAAAAAAATTCTTTATTTTTTGCTAATAAAATTTTCTCAGAGAGGGGTATTTCAATGAGGCGGGAGGCAATTCCAAACAAACGCTAATTTTATTTTGGCCTAATATACATGTCTCTTGACTGAGGTATATGGTTTCAGATTTTATCCTAAAACTTCAGGACAAATTGCTTTGACAATTTCCTCCCCAAAAAGAAGAGATAACACACAATATCATATAATTAATTAGTTCAATAATATAGACAGAAAACAACATCTTTAATTCAAATGCTTACTGAAACATTGTGAAGAGCTGTTGGAGCCCATACCACTCGTTTTTTTACCAAGTGGACAAGGAGAGCAGTAATCTTTGCCAGTCATGTTCTGATAGTAGTGCTTAGGACAAAGAGAACATTTTGAACCATCCCAAAACTCCCCAACAGGACAATCACCTAGAACAATACATCATAATTTAGATTTGTTCGATAAGTAAACTCAGTTTTCAAGAAACAAGACTATGCAGAAAAAACAAAATTGCTGATGATTATGTACATGTGTTATATTATCTAAAAGATCTATGTGGGCCTGTTTTCCATTCTTTAAAAATCAAAATAGATTTAGACATATTAAGGATTTACATAAAACAGATAAAAATTTGATATAAATATTAAAAATAGACTGGAGTTGAAGTTCAAGACCTTGTTATTTTGAAGCATGCAGAAACACTTTTTTTCTAAATTTTAATTAATATATAATAGGTTAAGTATCTTTCTTCAGTTTAAGTCAACTGCTATACAGTAACTTGCATGTTCCTGTACTGTTGCTATGGTACATTATTTCCAATTTGGCCATTAAGTAATTTACAGAAAAATATGCAAAGAATCAGCAGCATAATGAAATATTTTGAAATTATAATATTTTGAAGTTATTAAAATTTAATCTTTCTATTTTCCAATTGACATAAACCTTTTATTATTGTTAATGAATAAGTCTCATCAATATACAGTGAATTCCCCATTCATCATTGATACTATTTCACACAATGATCAGTGTCTTGGGATTTTTCCTGGATTTTGTCTGAAAATGAACAATTTGTCCAATACCCTGCATTGACATATCGTTCGAAAAATACGGTATTCATTGTATCAGGGTTTTTAATGAAAATAAATACAATTAACAATTATAGAATATGATATTTAACTGATTTATTGTAAAACATGTACTCAGTTTTCTACCCCTTTAATAGGGAGGTCACCATATATTGATAAAACTTGTTCATAAATAATAACAAAATTGGTCAAAATCACAGGTTTCACACCTCTGTATACACACATCACCAGAGTAATTCCAACAAACAGGAAACATAACATTTATAAACAGCGATGTAAAGAATGAAGAATCAATTACTTCATTTCACACAGGATGGTTTTTAAAACCTCTGGTATAAAACATCTGCACTTTCTAAACATGGGTGTAATAAATACCCACAATTAACAGA
Source organism: Magallana hongkongensis (assembly GCA_016163765.1). Taxonomy (NCBI): domain Eukaryota; kingdom Metazoa; phylum Mollusca; class Bivalvia; order Ostreida; family Ostreidae; genus Magallana; species Magallana hongkongensis. Next base: position 25,334,065 of record WFKH01007768.1, read on the forward strand.
TAAACAAACAGCATTTTATCAGGACTTACCAACACATTCACTACTGGCTGTATAACCGACACCGAGTGTAGTTTTGCCTGATCCACAGATTGCACATTCTGTTAATCCAGTAGAACTTCCGTAAGTTCCAACAGGACAGAATTCACAGTTCTGACTGGAACTGTTGTAGAATGTTCCCATGCTGCATGCAACTAAAAGCAGAGTATTGGTAGACACAGATTTATCTAGATTTGACCAAACATTGATGATGCATTTCTATTATTGCATGAAGCGTACGTAAAATTTAACATTATAATGATTGTCGACCTGAAAAGATCAAAGGAATAATTGCGATCTATTAAGTTTAAGTTATCAGATTCATATAGAATATTCAAGTATAGAAAAACAACCATTACAAAAAATGAAATTGAATAGAAATAAAAATTACCACAGTTGTCTCCAATCACCATGTAACCAGCAGGACAGGAGACTGTGTCAGTTATTACTACTTGATCATTCAGTACCTTTGCTCCACCAATGTCCTGTAAAAAACAGTATTGTTCACAACTGAATTAAACTAGACATCATTAATATGGTGACCAACTCAAAGGGCCCCACTTAAATGATAAAAATTAGGATAAAAGCATATCAGAGGATTTTGCTTTGACATTGACCTATGACCTAGAAATTTTCAGATTGGCATATAGCTTTAAGCTCATTACCCCTTACCAACAGGCTTTTTTGGGTTTAAAATGAGCAAGATTAAGCCAATAGGGAATAATTTGTGGTCTTTAAAGACATAAAAGAGATATGCTATGATCTGCACATTTGACCTTCAAACTTAGTTTAAGGTTGTTGCACACCCATTACCCAAAAGCTCCATTTGTGTGAAGGATGAGTCAGTTAGCGCTAAGGGGAAATAAGATATGCTCTGAATTTCTTTTTTGCGTGGTCTGATATGACCTTGACCTAGAAAGGTCATTGAAAGTCATGCACACTCTGACCAAAGAGGTATAGAATAGGCTATTTTTTATATACCATAACCAGGCACTATAACCAGGATGTGCGCATGCGTGAACCAACTTTTTATCGGGATCGGTAAACGTTGGGAGGAAATTCGAAAGCTATTTGGAGGAACTTCGAACTGATATATCTGCAATTTAAAAATGCGATTTTTTATATTAAATGTTCATTAAAAGTGATAAAAATGTTACGTACATTAGATTTTACACCAAAAAGTTAAATAAATAATTGAGAGAACAATAAAAAGCAATGTTACAGGAAAACAACAGGCACTTGGCATCGGGGGTGGGGGGGGGGTGGGGGGGGGCAGGGACAGGGGGACGGGACTGCCCCCCCTCCAGCACACCTTTTCTCGCAGCAAACATTTTTCTTGAATTTACTTATAAAAAAAGTGAATTAACATAGAGTTGCCCCCCCCCCCCTCAATTTTTTGTGGGACCATATAAAAATTGAAATGAAAGGGAGGAAATAAACTGTGAAATTGTAGTTAAAGGTACACTTAGCCCTCTACCCCCACAGATTAGGATTTTCAATTTTCTAAAGAGTATTTTGGGGGTTTTTTGTTGTTTTGTTTTTGTTTTTTTGGGGGGCTTTTTTTGCAAGTCAAGATTGGATTTTATGCAATCCAATATTATCTCGTGCATTGTGCCATTTACCAGTTTCTACAAACACCTTAGTCCATAATAAAAAAAAAAAATCCGAGGCTAGGAGGGGGAAAGAGGAAAAATCTATTTTGCTTTTCTTTTCTCAGGAGCTATTTTGGGAGGATATTACAGGTGAACAGGTCACTGACCCCTTGTAGATCTATCCATGACCCATCACTAGGGTCTGTGTGCCCATCCCATGGGTCTGTACACCCATAGCCAGGACCAGTATACCCATCACCAGGGTCTCAATACCTATCACCAGGGTCAGAGTTGGTATCACCAGGTCTGTATGACCATCACCAGGGTCTGTACACCATTAACCAGGGCAGGTATACCTATCACCAGGGTCTCAATACAAATCACCAGGGTCAGAGTTCGTATCACCAGGGTCTGTTTGACCATCACCAGGGTCTGTACCCCCATAACCAGGGCCAGTATACTCATCACCAGGGTCTCAATACCTATCACCAGGGTCAGAGTTCATATCACCAGGGTCTGTATGACCATCACCAGGGTCTGTACACCCATAACCAGGGCCAGTATACCTATCACTTGGGTCTCAATACCTATCACCAGGGTCAGAGTTGGTATCACCAGGGTCTATATGACCATCACCAGGGTTTGTACAACCATCACCTCAGCCAGCATACCCATCACCAGGGTCTCAATACCTATCACCAGGGTCAGAGTACGTATCACCAGAGTCTGTGTGCATATCACCAGGGTAAGTGTACACATAACCAGGGTCAGTAAACGTATCACTAGGGTCTGTAAACCTATCACCAGGGTCATTATACCCATCACTAGAGTTTGTGTGCCCATCACCAGGGTCTGTACAACCATAACTAGGGCCAGTATGCCCATTACCAGGGTCTGTAAATCTATTACCATGGTCAGAGTACATATCATTAAGCTCTGTGTATCCATCACCAGGGTCTGAATACGTATCACCAGGGTCTGTAAATTTATCAGCAGGGTCATAACACCCATCATTAGTGTCTGTGTGCCCATTACCAGAGTCTGTATGCCCATCACCAGGGCCAGTAAACCCATCACCAGGGTCTCAGTACCTAACACTAGTGTCAGCGTACATATAACCAGGGTCTGTGTGCCCATTACTAGGGTCAGTATACCCATAACAAGGGTCAGAATACGTATCACCAGAACTGTAAACATATCACCTGGGTCATTATACCTTTCACTAGGGTCAGTGTTCGTAGTACTAGGGTCTATGTGCCCATCACCATGGTCTGTATATCCATAACCAGGGTCAGTATACCCATCACCAGGGTCTTAATACTTATCACCAGGGATAATGTACGCATCACTAGGGTCTGTGTGCCCATCATCAGGGTTATGGTTATGGGGGTACAGACCCTGGTGATGGTCAAACAGACCCTGGTGATACGAACTCTGACCCTGGTGATAGGTATTGAGACCCTGTTGATGAGTATACTGGCCCTGGTGTTGGGTATACAGACCCTGGTGATGGTCATACAGACAGTGGTGATACGAATTCTGACCCTGGTGATAGGTATTGAGACCCTGGTGATGGGTATACTGGCCCTGGTTATGGGTGTACAGACTCTGGTGATGGTCATACAGATCCCAACTCTGACCCTGGTGATAGGTATTGAGACCCTGGTGAGGGTATACTGGCCCTGGTTAATGGTGTACAGACCCTGGTGATGGTCATACAGACCTTGGTGATACCAACTCTGACCCTGGTGGTAGGTATTGAGACCCTGGTGATGGGTATACTGGTCCTGGTTATGGGTGTACAGACCCTGGTGATGGTCATACAAACCCTGGTGATATCAACTCTGACCCTGGTGATAGGTATTGAGGTCCTGGTGATGGGTATACTGGCCTTGTTAATGGGTGTACAGACTCTGGTGATAGTCATACAGACCCTGGTGATACCAACTCTGACCCTGGTGATAGGTATTGAGACCCTGGTGATGGGTATACTGGCCCTGGTTACGGGTGTACAGACCCTGGTTATGGTCATACAGACCCTGGTGATACAAACTCTGACCCTGGTGATAGGTATTGAGACCCTGGTGATGGGTATACTGGTCCTGGTTATGGGTGTATAGACCCAGGGCATGGGCACACAGACTCTAGTGATGGGTCATGGATAGATCTACAAGGGGTCAGTGACCAGTTCACCCTTTATATCCCCCTAAAATAGCTCCTGAGAAAAAGAAAAGCAAAATAGATTTTTTCTCTCTCCCCCTTCTAGCCTTGGATTTTTTTTTTTTTTATTATGGACTAAGGTGTTTGTAGAAACTGGTAAATGGCACAATGCACGAGATAATATTGGTTTACCTAAAATCCAATCTTGACTTGCAAAAAAAAAAAAAAATAATAATAACTAGACTCTTGTTGCTATAGCAACAAAAAGGTCTTCCGTTCCTCATGTATTAATTTGAAAAAAAAATCATTTCTCTTGTTAAACGAAAATGTATATAATTTATACTGTGATGGAATTTCCCAGTAATTACTTCTATGTAAAACAAAACAAAAAGACAAAAAGTCATTTTTTTCAGTACTTTCTGTGATGACCGGAAATTACACCGGATCAGACAGAACATAGTAAACATATCTTCATACATTGTTCTGTCTTTCCTCAAAGTTTGGATGTTGAAGTTTTGTTAGTTAGGAGACTTCGCTGAGAAAAGGTTTTTGTCTCAGGACCGGAAAAGGACAAACGGAAGTGATTAAGGAAATTAAAAGTAGATATTTTTAGTACATTTACCTACGGTACGTTACTGTTCATCACACTGAGTAAATTGTTTAAAAAAATTCTAAACTTTTAAAAAAAACTTCATTTTGCTTGAACGCTTCGAGTGCGAACCGGAAGTGAAGAATGACCAAATGAAACCCATTAAACACATGTTCAATAAAATGTCTATCATCTATATAAGTTTTGTATCTTGGTCTCTTACAGTTTCTGAGATCTCCGGGTACAAAATTTTTATAAAAGAAAGCTACTTCAGATATTTGAGATGTCTCACCGGAAGTAGAATTTTTTCGTTTATTTATCCATGTGTAGATGAACTTTTATATTTCTCTTGCTAAAATGTTACTTCCATGCTAAACAATCAAAATATTTTTAAATAATCAAATTTTGGTGTACTTCCTGTGACGACCGGAAGTTACGCCGGATAAAACAAAATATTGTAAACACATGTTCATACATAGGTCTATCATCCCACAAAGTTTGGTTGTTCAAGTCGTTACCGTTTTTGAAATCTCGTCGAAATAAGTTTTTTGTCTCGGGACAGGAAACAGACAAACGGAAGTGCTCAATGAAAAATTAATTTATTATTTCTTGTATTCTTGCCCATTGCACATTATTGTTCATCTAGCCAACTAATACTATCAAAGGAAAACAGTTAAACTGATAAAGAGCTTGATTTGTTTGAACTCTTCCGGTGTGGACCGGAAGTGACGGTCGACAAAATAAAACCAGTTAAACATATCTTCAATCAAATGTCTATCATCCATGAAAGTTTCGTGTCTTCATCACTTATAGTTTTTGAGAGCTCGCGGGAACAAAATTTGTTATAAAAAAGTTACTTGAGATAATTGAGATATCTCACCGGAAGTAGAATGTTTTTGTTTAAATATCATCGCTTAGATGACAAATGTAAGGATTTATACTATCAGATTCATTTTACGTAAAATAAGTTTAATACATAAATAAAATAATTTTTGAAGTACTTCCGGTGACGACCGGAAGTTACGACGAACAAAACAAAATAGTTTAAACACATCTACAGATATAGGACTATCATCCAACAAAGACTGGATGTTCAAGTGTTTGCCGATTCTGAGATCTTGAGGGAACAAGGTTTTTTGACGCGGGACAGGAAACGGACGAACGGAAATGAATTTTGAAAAAATGAAAAAAACGCCTCGAGATATTATCATTGTCTATCACCCCTGAAAATTTCAGGGAAATCCATAAAGCCATCTCTGAGAAATTCTGCCGACAAAAAAGGGGAAAAAAAAAAT
>WFKH01007768.1:25357576-25380232 GCA_016163765.1 Magallana hongkongensis
AACTGTAAAAAGCACTGTTTTGAACATGATCAACTCAATCAATTTTGCCATTACATTATTTTGCCTTTCAGCCTTTCAGCTCTGCAAAGGGTATCATATAGCATTTTTTATTTGAATAATTTCAAAGATTAAAACAAAATTCCTATATGATGAAAATTACTAGTCATATTATGGATTCATTTTAACACTCCTGAGCCAATGGCAGCAAAGATTTTTTCTTAAATTTACATATAAAAAATTGAATTATGAAGGAGTTGGCCCCCACACTTTTTTTGGGACCATGTAAAAAATTGAATTGAAATTTTGAAGTTTTGAGGAAATCGGTATCCCCCCCCCCCCCCGCCCAAATTAGGATTTTCATGATTTTGAGAACTTCAAGATGCCTTTTTCCTTTTTCTTTTTTGTCAAGATTTTTTGGATGAGTCTGGCCCCCCCACTTTCAAAAACGATGCTACGTGCCTGAATGGAACAAATAAAATATCTAGACAAGAATTTTACACAGAGATGTTTTAAAATCTTGAACGTTGATTCATAAAATCAGTTTAAAGTCACTGCATTATGCCTTAAACACATGCTGCATGAAATTGTGAAATAAAGCTAATTTTCACAAATAAAACTTGCTTAACAGTAAATACAACTTTATTCATGGCAATGTTGTTTTTCAGTAGAATATTTTAAAAAAAATTCCTTACATATTTTTATACAAAAGTTTGATCTCAAATTGTAACTAAGCCCCTATCCCTAGGGATAATGTCTTAAAAAAACTTTTTTAAAAACCCTGATTTTTTCCTAAATGGTTTTTGTTTAAAAGTTAACTTTCCTTTTAGTACCCAACCCCTGTATGTAACATATCAATGTAAGATGTCAATTTGAAAATAATTGGATTTGATACATTTCAACACTCACTTATTTTATTTACAACTTACACTTTGGGCAATATTCTTGGAAGAGACATGCCTTCAAATACTTTGACACCATCCACAACAACTAATGATTCTCCATTTCGTTTCCAAGAACACACAATAATATACCACTTGATTTTATCAATTGGTTCTCCATACGTTGCCAAATCTACCACAAAGTTGTTTGTTGTATTCCACACAGTGATTGAGTCATTTTTTACTTCTGCAAAGTCTCTGTAAATAAGAATGTCATTTATACATGTATATGTTTTATGCACTTTTTAAACTGCAGATACATATGCATGCCAAAGTATTCAAATACAATATTTTCACATGCATGGGGTCACTTTGGTTTCATTTTTCAAAAAACTACTTTTCATAGTCCTAAACACTTTTAAAATACAGTCATTGAAGAAATATAGGTCCTTTTCATAACTATATTAGCTATCCAAGGAAGACAAGTATAGATCCCTGTGAGGTATACAGTTATGGGGATGAAGGTAGGTCCATAATGATGTTACATTAAATATTGACAAATCTCATATAATTATGAGAAAAAGGTTATCAAATTATAACCATTATTCAGGTTCATAAAACACACTCCCTCCCTCACTGATGATCGTTTTAATATAATTTAATTAGTCTAAAAAGTTATAAACTTTAACCAAGCTATATTCCTAGTCAGTCTCTTTCCAGAGATAGAAATTTTCAAATAAAAAAAAAAGAAAAAATATTTGGTCGGTTTACACAAAAATTAATAATTGTGTTTGTCATGAAGGTTTATAAACACAAAGAAAAAATAAATGCATTCCCCAAGTGCTGGAGTTGGTTTATCCCTAATTTTATGCATCAATTTGAGCAAGATTTGGAAAAATTTATCACATTGAAATTAATTTTCTTAGAAATTCATAATATTTTAACTGTATATACATGTACACTGTATATAATTGTCAACCATACCCCAACTTCAAGATCACAGTGTTATCAATATCCTTTTGATCTTTATTAAACCTGACCCATAACATGAATGACAGATCACTGTTATCGGAATCATTCAGAACAGCGGTGGTATAGGCTCCCTCATCGCCAATTTGAGGGTCAAACAACATATCAAAGTCATTGGAAGGTTCTGAAATTCAAATAAAATTAAATCGTTAGATGTAAATTATTTCTTAACCTTGAACTGAAATTTGTCAGTCAGTACAAACAATCAGTTGTAATAACTGCAGAGATGTTTTCCCTCAGACTGAAATGTCACACTTTCATTGGTTTAAACATAGCATGTGACTGCCTCATATATCTCTATGTCCGTTCGATGAGAATTAATATTTGGCAATATGGCCGTCATTGGTCAACGCTTCGCCAGCTCATTTTGAAATTTCATATCATTTAATACAGAAAAAGCATTCCGTAAATTCTTAAATTTTTTGAAGTAGTTGCCCTTTGAAATTCTTTAAAATTAGAGTAGTTGCCCTTTGAATATTGATGTCACATTTTTGTGTATGGAGCAGGACAAAATGGCAGCGTCGAGATTTGCTCAAATTTTGCAGAGGAAATGGAGGAAACGTTTAAAATTAAAGAGCAACAAAACATTGTACGTAAACATGGGTGAAACAAAGATTTTCAAGGAGTATTTGAAAGGCGAGATTGATAATTTTGAAGAGTTTAAATGAAAATGGACGAGATGTTATAGGCAATTTTTACATGGGTTTGCATAGATCATAGCTTTTTTGTAAATAAATGACTACAGTTATATATCGGGTTGATCAATATCATAGACGGCTCGGCTTCGTCTCAACATCTATGAAATTGATCAACTCGATATATTTCTGTATTAAGTCATTAACAAACCTAATAAGTAATAATGTCAAAACATATCATAATGCTGTGTACAATATTACTGAGCTGTGGGTTAATTACATACGTTTGCATGCTTTGTTGTCAGTCAGAATTTTCCCTTCTGGACAGTAACAACCAATCTCCTCATCGCAGTGAGCATTACTTCCGCAGTTCAGGATTGAGCAAAGAGTTGTCTTATTTTGGCAAGTGGCTCCTGAATAACCTACGGAGAAATCAAAGTACTGAGGTACTGAAAGCTAAGCTCTTTTGATGTGTCATTTGCAGATTGTGTAGTAAAGACTGGCAATTTCTCTGTCTCTCTCTGTCTCTATCTCTCTTCCTCTCTAATGATTTTAATGTTGGAAAAGTATCACAAAGCGACTAAATTTGTAAGCGGCTATTAACAAAAATATGTGTGTCTAGTAGAAAAAAATTGACATTGCATTGGATTTGGAAACAAGTGTTATAACTCAAACCTTAGCTGAATTCCAAAATGCCTTGTAAACTAGTACATGGAATTTCATGCGCATTGTAAGTATACCCAAATTGAATAGTCTTGTTTTTAAATTATGTAATTAATTTTTGATTTGAAAAAAACATGGCTCTCCGTTAACTATTTGGTAAATGCTTTTTTTTTTCTTTTTTTTTTTAACTTTTGCAGTTGTGCTATTACATAGAAAAACTGGCAATTTGCATCCCTACAGCCAGGACTTTGCTTTCAGCAAAGCCCACTAAAAAATGACATGCAGTAATACAAACTATTTGGTAAACGCTTTTTTTTTCCCTTTTTTTTTTTTTGACTTTTGCAGTTGTGCTATTACATAGAAAAACTGGCAATTTACAGCCCTACAGCCAGGACTTTGCTTTCTGCAAAGCCCACTAAAAAATGACATGCAGTAATACAAATTATTTTCCTAGGAATGTCAATTTACTGTGATAGCTTGGTCAAATTATCAGGGGCTTTCATTCAGCAATAGTCTATAACTTCTCAAATTATATGAAACATCCTTTTTTTCCACAAAATTTAGACATATCTTTTAATCAAAATCAATTAATAACTCACAAATATCTGTTCTTAATGTATTTGATTTCAAACTCTTTGTTGTTAATTATTAAATCTATCTGTTCACAAATTCTCTGCCTAGCTTTTCTTTTCTTCTTCATAGACTTACAATGTCTCAAACAAGCTACATATAAATGTATCATCTCACATATTTTTTTCCTAACTGAAATCATGCAATGACTCATGCCAGATCATTTTACATCTTGCAAAACCAAATTGCTTGTAATAATTGTATCATAATATGATTTAATATTGTACAAACTTCAAATCTAATAATGAATTAAATTCAAATATTGATATAAATAAGTTTGGAAATTAATACATGTATAAAACAGTACCAGTAAATGTATAACAATTTAAACTTGTCAACATGATCTTTAGAAAGCAAAAAGTTAGGTATCTATGTAATATGTATGGTTTATCAGATACCAACTGTTCAGCACCATTACCTGTTTGACACTGGCAGCTGTACCCTCCACTCTCCAGATTAGTACACGTCCCTCCAGTACCAGGCATGCCCATATATAAACATGTGGTAGATCCAATGCAGAAGTTTTTCAGTAACTGGCAAGAGTCTCCAGAGTAGTCTAACAAAAATTCAAATTTAAATTCAATTCCTTGTATCTGTAGTCTTATACTATTACCTGTATTCATCTGTGTTGTTTTTTCTCCTAAAGCACAATAAATGCAGATATTGGTGCAGTTTCCCTATCTTCTAATGTGACTTTAATTAATTTGTTTACCTTGTATAAATATACAACAGATTTCTGGAAAATGTTATTTCTTATTAAAAAAAAGCAATTGCAGATAAAGGTTTTACAAAACATTATTCAAATGTTGTACATGTGTACATGTAACTTACTAATCAGGCAGGAACAACCTGCTGTTCCATTTAAATTTCTACATGAACCCATTGTTGAACATGGGTTGACAACATTGCACACATCTGGTATGTCTTCACATGTATCACCTCTTGTACCAGCATTGCATCTGTAAACCAGGACACAATACAGTACTGAATACAGGGAAATATTCACCACCTTTTATTTTCACCCCTTTCACCCTTGTTGTCAGCAAGTGAATTTAAGACTGGGAGAATTCCAATGTCTCAAATTATATCTTTTTAAACACAACTGTGTCTGGGCGAATTCAAGACGGGGTAAAACTCTTTACAAGTGTAGAAGGGCTAAAATAACCCTGTATACAGCAATTTATTGTAAATCATCCCCCTATCAACCGTTTAATTTACTAACTTATGAATATTTCATTTAAAACTAACACTTAATCTACCACACAAGCAATCTATTTCTAATTTGATAAGATGGGCACACAAGTGAATATTTTTTGGAAATTGATAAATTAATTCTATTCTATTTCCATTTTTTTAAAGTGATAAAATCTTTATGTTGTGATGATTTTACAGATCATATAACAAAACAAAAGTATAACAAATGTTGTTCCAACAACTAGCAGAATACATGTACTAATGTTCTTCTAATCTACTATATAGCTTTCATTTGGCTTGGAAGTTCACAATAGTTTAATTTTGTTTTTCAAATTTTTAATCTCAGTAACGGTTTAACCTGTGACGAACCTGCAGTATTTATCATCAATCAAGTTGAAACATTTGCCACTCTGACACTTGTTGGTGGTAGTTGTGCAGTAGTCGATTTGCTGGTCACAGTTCTCCCCTGTCCATCCCTCTGTACAGTTACAGTGGTAGTCATTGACACGGTCTGTACAGGTGGCTCCATGCTTACAAGGATAACTGGCACATTCATCAATTTCTTCCTATATCAGAAAAAAAATCATATAAAAATTTTATATGAAATAAATCAATGTTAAATATGGGTAGGAGAAAATACAAACGGTGCATTTTCAAAAATCAAAAATGATCTATTCCAGATTCTTCTGAATTTTAAATACAGTCAAACTCCGTTATCTCAAACTAGATGGGATTAAAAACTTTGAGATATCCGAGAATTCGAGATATCGAGGCTAAAATACTTAAAAAATAAGTGGTTGAGACTTACAAAGGACTTCCACATGTCCATTGTATTCGAGATATCAGTGTTTGAGATATCGAAGTTCAACTGTAAAAGTAATTGTTGTGTTCAGATTTAAGTCGCCCAGGGATTGATAGAATTACAAAAGGGCAATTTATATAATAAGGACCTAAAATGCCTCCCCCCCTTTAAAATGATTATAATTTTACTGTTCACCCATGTTAACTGTGTACATATACAGTACCGTCAACGCGGGTCCTGTATGTAACCGCGCTCCCCACGCGGTTAGTTAATCCTTTCCGCATTACACCATCGCTGTTAATTCATCGCGGTCCTCGCTGCAGCCATGTTTAAACCGCGGCGGTGTAACCTTCCGTTAATATGATCGGAGATTTTGACCTGTACGCTATTAGACAATAAGACGGCCACCAAACATTGAGAGTCATTCTATACAGGCCATGTCTGATGTATTGTGTTCATTTCACATAAAATGATTACGTATTTAATGCACGTTTTTAAAACTCATCAATTATTTTAGAGAAATTTTAATTGAAGAATCATCTGCACCCGTAATAATTTCACGTAACTGTGGATAAAGCTATTATTTCAAAAATATTTAATCATTTACATAATATATTCTACATGAAGGAGAGGGTAAGAACTATAACATATTTTATTTCCTTGATTTTTTTAATGATTTTAAACATTTCCGACTTCAAAATTTTTTCAATCCATGTCAATTTGTAGCTTGTTTTACGGCACAGTCTATCGATGCTCACGACAATTAATCTAGTCCGTGACAGGCACATGCTGCACGGAGAACGTTTACCTACGGTCTACGGCATAATATGAAAATTTTTACTTTACCCTTAAAATACTAAATTATATTGACTTGAATTTTTTATGTGTTCAACACAAAGCTACAACACAAATGTAGTATTAGCTGCGAATAACGTTTTTCGTACACCCCCCCCCCTTCAACGTTTTATGACTGTCAAAGTAAATTGTATTTGACTTTAGTCCCAATCGTTTTACACAAAGGTGTGAAATCATCGCACAGACAGGAAATCACTCTACGCTTGAACGCACAGATAACACAGGTATTAGGCAGGTGGATAATCCGTGTAACAAGTGACCATCAAGAATTCTACCTGTTTTTTGAACAATTTTAATAACAGTACCAATAAATGATTATTTATTTTACTGTGTTCTTACACTGTTAAACGTGTTTAAGATGCACCCCCCCCCCTTTCGCAAAAAACAATAAAACCTTCAATAAAAACTAAACGAGAGAGAGAGAGAGAGAGAGACCGTCGATGCTCAAGACAATTTACCTAGTCCGTACAAGCACATGCTGCGCGGTGAACGTTTACCATAAGATCAACGGCATAATATGAACATTTTGACTTTACCCTTAAAATACAAAAACATATTGATATCATTTTATGTGTGTTGAATATGAAGCTACAATACACATATGTGGTATCAGTTGCCAAAAACGTTTTTCGTAACCCCTCTTCAACGTTTTATGACTGTCAAAGTAAACTGTATTTGACTTTAGCCCCAATTGTTTTACTCAAAGGTGTGAAACCATCGCACAGACAGGAAATCATTCTACGCTTGAACGCACAGAATACACAGGTATGAGGCAGGTGGATAATCCATGTAACAGGTGACCATCAGGAATTCTACCCGTATATCAAACAATTTAACTAAAAGTAACCATAAATAATTGATTCATTTTACTGCCTTCTTAAACTGTAAAACATGTATGTCTTTTTTTCCGCAAAAAACCCATAAAATCTTCAATATAAACTAACGAGAGAGAGAGAGAGAGAGAAAGAGAGTTAGTTTTCTCTTTAAAAATAGTATGCGAATTAAACTTTACAAACACAGTGTCAAACATTAAATTAAACATCATTAACAGTGTTAAATACTTTATTGTTTGACATACTTCTTTTTTCTTTACTTGAAATGAAAACTAATAGAACCTTTATCTAAAGAAGCATGTGGTGCAGCTCGAGGGCTGATTTGATTGACAGGTGTAGCACGTGAACTCAGACTGAAACTGCATGTTGGATTCAATCACAATGTACCCATCCATATTCTGTATAAATACTAAACTTATGAATATTTAATATTAGTATATTTCAAATGAATGTACGTAAAATTAATCCTAAAACGCATTAACTCTCTCTCTCTCCCTCTCTCTCAGATCGTAGAGAATATCTAGATCGACTACTTCATAATAGAACCATTTTAACAAGAGCTTGGACTTTGGGTAGTTGTGTCAAACAGTATTGTGAGGTAGGCCTGTCTATTTCATTGTTGGCCACTCAGCCATGGCTCTTTGAAATCAACACGATTTGTCTGGCTTTTGAGCTAAGACTACGCAATCGGTGCGTATTTCGCTTGAATCCAGCGTCATTTTTAACTTGTTTTGACGCAAGAAATAGATAGCTACGTCCTACCGAAAGTCCAACGTCGTGTTAAAATGGTTCTAATCAAGAAGCCTCTTCTGTACGATAAAAAATGGGCGATGTTGTATGTTTAGATGGTTAGAGTTTTTCTTTTGTCTTCAATAGGTGTGAAAACCCCTAGGGCATGTCGTTTTCTACCCTGGGTTTGTTAATCACTATACACAGGAAATGATTGCGACTTATAATTAATATACACAAGAAAGGAAATGTTTACATTGATAGTTTGCATTTGATTTTTTAAAAGTAACTCGAGATGTATGCATTTAATAACATGTACAATTTTCCATGTTGTTCTGTGATGCAAATTAATTAGTACCTCCTTCCATTTCTTGTAAAGAATAACACCTTAATGTATCGAGTTAAAGACAGCAGTAATATAACAAGCATATAAGGTTAAACAACACTAATTATTTTAAATTATTATCAATCTTGCTTTGATGTCAACCTGAAAAATATCCTCGCGACCTTAAATTGCCATAAAACGCTTTACGAATATTTTTATATGATAAGTGGTTAGAGCGCTGTTTTCTAGACCGTGTATTACATTACTTGTACAGAAAACCTTGCCAATGAACAAGTTGATTAAGAAGTTAAAATTACATAAAAAATACAAATATAATCAATACATTTAAATGAGTATTTTCTGTTTTTAATAATACGATTGCAAACTGGCTGAAAGTTTGTTGAAACTCGATCGCGCGGACATATAGATCAGCAAAAGCATTTCATTAATATAATTTACCCGGTATGCAGTTTACGTATATTAAACAAAAAGGTTTAATACTTCCTCACAATTTAATAAGACTCAATAAAAAAAGAAACTATAATCCGACTGCCAAGCTTACTTATCAAATTTTGAATAGGCCACGTCAATTTGAATGAACTGTAAAATACATCGTCAAGTAACTAATAAATGAAATAGAATTGATAAATGATTTTAATCAAACACATGCTATAAATTAAACATTTTAAAAATATATCATATGTTATTTTAGATAGTTTCATTAAATAAAATGATATATACATGTAGTTACAAGTAGCTGTCAATTATTTTTTTAGTCGAGGGAGATAACTCGTGTTTCAATCCGATACTTTTGTTCATCTGAAATTTATCGTCAAGACCGAGGCGGTGTTGACTTGCTGGACGACTCTACCGCGGGGGTACGCGGTTTTACCTGAGACACCTGTCTTAAACCGCGTTGCAATTTGGACCACGGGGGTGCGCGGAAAATACGGGATCCGCGTTGACAGTACTGTATGCATGTTGTGTATATTCATTAATTTCATTTTGATCCAGATTAGAAATGACTTAGAATAAACCTTTTCAAGCCATTTTCCCTTAACACATTGTTTACTGAGTGTTGGACTGGGTAAAAGAACCTGGGGGAATAAGCCGAGGCATATGCCCACAAGTGGCCACAACCCTATCACTAGTATGCGTCAAATGACAATCACGCATTTAGTATAATATGTGTATTAACTTCAAATATTTTTATTCCTGTGCTTACATATCTCCAGAGAATTTATTATGTGCGTGTACATAGAATAAAGAATTCCAATCTTTTGTCTTAAAGTCCATAATTTGTACTTTGTCAACAAAGTAACATGTTTATTTTAAAAAATAATACTAAAGATAACTTATTTAGCAGTTTATTAACAAAAAAACTATAAAATGATTAAGTGCATGTGTTTAATTCATAATAACGCAATTTTTACTTTCTTTACGTCAAATGAGGTTTCGAATTTAAACAAAGTAAACAAAGATATAAAAAAATATTTACAACACGATTCATTGGAATCGAACACCCACTTCAACAAACTTATGTTCCAAGAACTCCTCGCTAACCGCTACACCACGGAATCACGTTTTAATTCATTTAAATAAACTCAATTTAATATTGCGCAAACATAATTCGGTCTTCGCCATCTTAAAAATTGAAGGAAGAAAACTTGCTTTTTACTATAGAGTGGGTCTTGGTACCATTTTTTTGAAAATTCAAAAAGATAGACATTTACATGTTTCATCAGTATACATCCTTAAAAAAATGGTATGATGACCCACTCTATGAAAAACTATAGTCTGAACATCTGATTTCATTAGCATTTTGTTGCTTAATTATAATATATATTTTTTTTGATGTCTTAATATCAATTAAAGTTGAAGTCAATTTTTGAAGGTTTTGGCAATACTGAATGCAAATGATTACATATGCTTAATAAATGTAACAAAAGTGATATTTGTAAGAAAATAAATTGTGGGTTTTCAAATGGACTTAAGTGGTTTTATGCCTCGGCTTATTCCCCCACATTCTTTGCAAAACATAAAAAATTTCTACTCATCAAAAAGGGGACTCTTAAGAAAATAACTCTACAACTTGATCCACACATTACGTTTAGGTTGCAAAGCAATTTAATATGGAAACTAAATTGTCTTCACACTAAATGTACTTTTCAAAAGTATTTACCGTGCAGTTAATGCCTGTATATCCAGCATAACATATACATTCACATTCATCAATTTTATCAACAGTCCTTGCAGTGTACGTCACATTACAGGATCCTGGACAATCATTACGATTCTCCCCACAATCTTTTCCTAAAACACAAAGGTAATATATAAAACTGCTCCTTTAATTGTTTACATCTCCACTCTAAAAAACGTACAAGCCGCTAATATGTATATAAGGACTATCTTGGCTTAAATTGATGTTAAATTATTACTTGCTTGTACTAAATGAAATTATTATCTTTATTAATGAAACAAAAAAGTGATATTTTCCAACTGTTGCTAAAATGATGTTATTAATCAAAAGAATTTGCCGAATCAAAGACTACAGAGCTCACCCAGATGAGGCATAAACTTAAAGAGACCACCTTTATAATATTAAACCAAATATATAGTTAATTATCATATGATATCTTACCTCCTACTAATTTGTAAGGAATTATTGGCTAACAGTAGTCTTGTGGAGACCATGTATATTCCATACACAGTCAGTACAAAATATTCTTCCCTTTGAACATTATGACATCATTATTGGAGTATGTGACCATAAAATGACACCAGCTCCGAAACTTTAACTAGTTCCAAAACCTTAACTTCCTCCAGCACCCGAAACCTTTGTCTCAGATCTAGGATTAAAGCTTGTCGAGTACATTGGTATCACAAGATGCATCATACATTCAAGTCTGGTAAAGATAGAACCATTAGTAGCTTGGAAATGGTGATCAAAAGGCACCTGCTCTAAAAACTAACCTCATTCAGCATGTGAAACCTATGGCTCAGATTAGCAATTAAGCCTTTCAAGTGTTTATTTATCATTAAATGCATCATCCATGAAAGTTTGGCAAAGTTATGACCAGTAATAACTAAGAGACACCTGCCCCAAAAACTTTGGTCTGCTTCAGAACTTAACCTCCTCCAGCATCCAAAACCAATGGCTCAGGTTCAGCATCCAAGTTTGTCGAGTGTCGTAAGATTCACCATCCATGCAAGTTTGGTGAAAAAAGAACCAGTAATAACTTACATATGGTCATGAAATTGCGCCTGCTCCAAAAACTTTAAGCTGCTCAAAAATCCTTAACTTCCTTCAGGGCCATCCTTAAAAAAATGTTTGTTTGGAATTGTTGCTTGGAGGTTTCTAGACCCAGGAGGGAGTGGATCTTTTTTTTATTTTTCAAACTTGAAGTTTAACTATTGATTAAAAATAGGTAAAAAAATAAAAATTTCCATTTAAAAAAGGTCCTTTATTTTTAGCTAATAAAATTTAATCAGCAGGGGGTATATCAATGATGCGCGGGAGGCAATTCCAAACAAACATTACTTTTATTTTGGCCTAGTATTTGAAATTTATAGCTTAGATTCAGAATCCAAGTCTGTTTAGTCCATTAGTATGCCCAGATGCACCATCCATGCAAGTTTGGTGTAGATAGGACAAGTAATAAGTAAACTTAGAAACAGGACCTGCACCAAAAACTTTAACCAGGTCCAGATGCCGACGCTGGGGGTATAGCATAATTAGCTCCCTCCGACTTCGTCTCAGTGAGCTAAAAATCAAATCCATGTAATACAACACATACCAGTGAATCCGGAGAGACATTCACAACTGTAGTCTTTATGTCCATCCACACATGTCCCTCCATTTTTACAGGGGCTGGTCTTGCACTCATCCACACTGTGTTGACAAAGTGACCCTTCATACCCATCCACACAACTACACTTCCCATTCTGAGGGTTACATGTTCCATTGTTACAGTTGGTAGTGTTGCATAAATCCATCATCTCGCACTGACCATTGCTTCCTGATTATGATTAACATGTTGAAAAATTATTTAAAAGCAATTATGGTAAATTAGCAGTATGACCCTTATATTTCTTTTAGTTAAATATTGTATGTAATAGTCAACTGCTTACATTGTCATTTCTATACACATAATTATACTAATTTATTAATGGTAAAATCTCAACAGAATATGCTTTGAGCTATTGTTATCAGGGTACACAAAAATCAAGCTTAGCACAACAGTGAAATTTTGATGAAAATCAAAAGTTTCTACAAATGCAAGCTATATCAAACTAGAACTGTCCTAATGGGACTAATACCCCCGCAAGGCTAATTTCAAATGGGACAAATAATTTAATTAAATAATAAGGTTTGCAACACATATATACATAAAAAAATATATAGAATTGTATAACAAAAATTAGTTAACAAAGAAAAATTTAAAATCAAAATCGTCAGAACTTCAATGTAAATACATATGTATAACAGTAATACATTTACAAATTTAAGTATCTGATATTTTTTTTAATTTAAAGTGGCACGGTGACTCAAAATAGATGTTTTACTTTTTGATTATGACAACGGAAATAAGAAGAGTTATTCGAAATTTCATCATACGGAAGGTTTCATGCATCATAAGTCATCACTTATCAATTTACAAGTCATTAAAACTCATCCGGAAATTGCACATGTAAACAAACCGAGTTGTGTTGGACATTGGTTTAGTGTCACGTGATTGCGATTTCTGTCTAAAAATAGTTACAGTGGGATTGACACACAGAAAAAAGAATTTGAATTTGAAGCTATTCGATGTCTGTGGTAAGAAATATGCATTAATAGAGAATGCATCTTAATAAATATATAGTTCTTGAAGACATTGTGTTTCAATGAGAGGCTTCTGGCTCATGATGTATGCCACGCTGCAGTATTTACATTCCCCTGCGCTTGCGTGGCTATGAAACGGAAGAAAAACTCAATATTTTTTGGTGTTGGCCCAACGCTTAATTCTATTTTTCTCTTTTTAATTTGATTTATTTACTTTTGAACACAGTAGTTATTCAAAAGTTCATCTTTTCATATGATATATAAAATATGTGGAAATCGTGTAAAAATTCGATATTTGCTAAATCAATGGTTTGTGCGTCACCCTGTCTCTTTAATTGTTTTAAAGAAAAACCAACAAAGTGACAATAGAGAGATCACGTGACGGGCTCACAGGTAGACGTTACTTTCGAGCTCCGTAGTTTTGATCAAATTTTCTTGGATTTAGACAACGATTTGATATACTTAATGATTTTTGTGGACTTACATCGACTTTAGGATATACCTGACAATTTTCCTGGCGTTAATGTGAGTTTATGTGTTTTTTGTATACATAATACCATTATTTATGTGTACCTGAGACTCGGTGATTAGTACTCAGAATGTCGCAAATCTCAAAACCGGTCTATTTAAAGAACAGCGAAATCCTCGCTCCAGTGGAGGGTAAAATCACCAATTTTCTATTGGTACAGTGCGTTACCAAAGAGGTCGGAGATACCGTTAAATGTATACAGTTAGATAGAGATTTATGGAGAATTTATTTGAACACCAAAGAGGGCAGAGAGAAACTATTGCTGCAGGGCATAGACGTAGATGACCAACATATCAGTGTCTATGATTCCAACACGTACTCTACAGGACTGGAAGTGCCCGATGACAAATCGTTGAAAATCACAATCTGCGGTGTTCCTCTTTCAATAGATGATAGTGCAGTTTTCGAAATGCTATCTAAACTGAAGGTTTCTCCAAAAACAGAAATGTATTATGAAAAAATTAGAAATCCTGAAACAAAAAAAATGACAAGTGTATTAAACGGCAACCGCTTTTTGTACATTGAGCCAATTCCACCAAACACATATCTACCCAGAAATTGTGCGGGGCTGAAATGTAAACTCTTTCACCAGGACCAGCATGTTGACAAACCAATAATAACGTGTACCAAATGTTGGCAAAATGGGCACAATAGGTTTAATTGCAAAAATGATTCATGCTGCGCAGTGTGCAAAAAGTCTGGGCATAAACCTGGGTGTGACAAATGTGAATTCTACATTCCAGAAAAACAAAAAAATCTCAAAACCTTTCAGGGAGAAAAAGATGTTCTTTCAAATTTTTATCCTTGTGAGCTGAAAATCTTTGAGGAGACCTTTAAGTCGGCGGAACAGGCTTTCCAAACAACTAAGGCCCTTAGATCAGGCGATGTCGTCGCAGCGGAGCGGATTCGGAACTCCAAAACGGCGCTGGAAGCAAAACGCATCGGTAATCTCGTATAAAAATCTTCCCAATGGAAAGACACGGAAAGGGATGTCATGGAATAAATCATTTCTGCAAAAATAAACCAATGCGAGGAAATGAGGGACATCCTTAGTTTCTACAAACCATCGGTGTTCTTTGGTCATCCAGTGTATGATATGTACAGGGGTACTGCTCTATCATTCGAGGAAACAGTCAAAACCTCACCGAGGGCCTGGCCGGGAAAGAACATCATGGGGGATATCATTGCCCATGCAGCGGAAAATTTACGAAAGAGCATTAAAAAGAAAAAGTCATCAGAAAAACGGTAACCTCTTCGAATACATGTATGTTAAATGAACTCATGACCATTTTTGAATGTCAACTTTAAAGTTATTGTCGGTTAACGCACGCGGACTTAATGATTACTGTAAAAGGCAAACTATATATGACTGGCTTAGAGATATTAATTGTCAAATTGTATTCCTACAGGAAACCCATTATATAAATGAAAAAGAAAATATTTACAATGCACGATGGCAATTTAGGTTCAAGCTATCATTGTTTTTCTACCTCAGCGCATAGTAGAGGTGTTTTTATTTTATTTCAAAAAAATTTATCTCTTATTATACATAATGTACATAAATCAGATGATGGAAGGATATTGTTAATCAATATTGAATATGAACAAAATATAATTACACTAGTTAATATATATGCACCTAATTCAGAAGGTGAATGATGTAAATTTTTAAAAAAAACTTGCATCATGGGTATCTCAGTATTGTTTAAATGAAGAAAATATCATCATTGTTGGAGAATTTAATTCATCCTATGTTGCCAAAAACAGAAGTTCAAAAAGTATAGATAATATGAAATATAAATTTAGTCTTATTGATATGTGGGACAAAATTAATCCTAAAAAGAGGGAAACACTTGGTGCGATTCAAACAATAACCCGAAAAGTAGAATAGATTATATTTTTTCTACTGAAGATTTATGTTATCCTATTGAAAAAATCTTTCTTAGAAAACCCCCAGATGTTTCAACTTCTAGAATGAGTGACCACATGGCCTTTATTTTTTATTGCACAGTATCAACAAATAAGAGGGGTAGTGGCTATTGAAAAACGAATACGTCGATTTTACATGACATGAATTTTTGTAATATTATCAATAATTTTTTTGACCACATACCAGAGAGCATAAGTAAGAAAAAATGATCCACAAGTACGATGGGAAATAATTAAATATCAGTTAAAAAAGCTATGTATCGAGTACTCGATTAAGAAAAATAAAAGCATACAAACCTGTATTAAAGAAATCGAAAAAGAAATTGAGGATATTGAACTTTCCGATTTTGAAAATAAAAAGGTTAAATATAAGCAGAATCTTGTAAAAGAATTAGATACTCTGTATGTATATAAATCTAAAGGGGCAAAGGTGAGAGCTAGAGCTCATTGGATAGATGAGGGTGAAAAAAATACCTCATACTTTCTAAGATTAGAAAATAAACATCAATCACACAATGTAATAAATAAATTATCAATGGGAGGGAACAGCTTAAATGAAACACATGAAATTCTAAACGCATTAAGTTCTTATTATGAAAAGTTGTACACGTCTGATCATATCTCGTTATACGACATTGACCAATACATAAAAAACACGGACCTAACGAATTATTTATCTGATGTAGACAAAGAAATCTGTGATAAGATCCCCACTATCGATGAATGTGCGGAAGCTGTATACAACATGAAATTAAATAAATCACCCGGTTTAGATGGAATTCCTATAGAATTTTATAAAATGTTTTGGAAACGTATAAAACTTTATCTATATGAAAGTCTTGTAGGGTCTTTCGTAGTGGGTGAACTATCATCCTCTCAGCGGGCTTCTGTAATATCGCTTATACACAAAAAAGGAACCCTATTTAATCTTGATAACTATCGTCCAATAAGTCTTACAAACTGTGATTATAAAATTCTAGCTTTTGTATTTGCAAAGAGGCTTCAAATAATAATGAATAAACTTATAAATAAAACACTGGATGAAAAATCCAGTTTCAGCAAAACTGAAACTATATGGAAACCTTGCTGAAACTTGAAGTTGAAGTTTCATGTATAGTTTCCGCAATGCGGAAACCATTATATCGATTCAGCAAGTATCCGTTAGGTTTCAGTCAGCAGAAACTTAAGTCTAAGATTCCTGATGGTTTCCGCACTGCGGAAACCAAAATTGAAATGTATGAAAAGTTGTGTAAATTATTATGAATATCAATCAGTTTCAGCACATTTCCGCTAGGTTTCAGTATGCGGAAACTTTAAGTTAAGATTCCAAATAGTTTACGCATTGCTGAAACTATTACTAAAATTTATTTGAGTTTAAAAGTGATATCAATTATTTTCAACAGGTTTAAGTTTAATTCTAGCCTAATGATCATGAAGCCGCACATGCTTATATGTACAGTTATTGTAGGTTTCAGCGTGACTGAAACTATATGTATACATGTAACTATCTTTAAATGTGGAAAATAAGGCGATTAACAAATTTAATGAGTAATTAATTGAATGTGAAAAGAAAAAACTGATGTCTGATCTTGTTTATTGATGAAATCAATAATCTTAGGTACTCGGACACGTGTATACATGTGTATACATTCTTTGTCCAGGTGACCTCCTCTTTGTGATTTTCCTGTATATTCTGTGTGGATTGCAGGGTTTTTCTGTCAGGAGTGAACAAAAGACTGTTACATAACATATACACGGTACTAAGCATGAGTTTATAACTGTAGCCCGGCAGGAATTTGTTTTTCAATATGTGTGTATCAGAGTTAATAAAACTAATTAGAAAATTATAATTAATTAGTAAAATAAATCTCTACACTAGCTATAGTTGTTTATCGCAAACATTGTATGATGAAGTATTTTACTTACACTCATTTACTTAATATACCTATTTTGTAAGACTACTTCTTAAATCCTTTAATTATCGAATTAATAATATATTGAATAAATAAATCAATGAATCTTGAGGTACTAATTAAGCAAACAACTTAAGGTAAAGTCGTTGTAAATGCTACATTATTACAAACCAAACCAAATAATCGTACAACCTGAAGGTTAAAGTTAATTCATTTTTTTAAATACCACGCCAATACATGTACACAGAAAAAAACATTTTATAAGTCTACAATTGATAATAATATTAAGTAAAAACCACTTAGAGTTTGAGTCTAATTTGATGTAGAAAGTATACCAAATAATTTAGCAACTTTTAGCACAAAACAGCTCCTGTCTATGTCAATTAAAACTTCCTAAAACTATAACATGTAAAGTTATGTATTTAAAATACTTATTTTATTCATATGTAGGTGGGTAGAGGTCAAGTTCCAATCAAATTGTCAAAATCCATTGACGTAATGGTTTGCGACACAATCTGTTATTGACAATTTCATATTTGTTTATATATCAGTCACACAAGTACGTCTTACTTCCCGGCTTGTTTAATGTTTAAATAAATGCTTTTGTATTTTAATTTTATATAGTATTTTTAACGTACTGTTCATCGTATGATCAATCAGTGCACATGTGTAACTGTAAAATAATTGCCATCAATTCATCGTAGTTGTAAATTGACCGTACGGGTGAAACCTGTTAACCAGCCCACAGTCAAGACCCCGTTAATTGATCGGTGTTCATGCGGAACCTGCTCTGTGTTGAACATAATATTTTCACACCTCTATATTTTGAATAAGACAATGGCTGTGCTTAGAAAATTGCGGTGAACATTGGACAAGTAAATATTACCTTGTCACTAAACTATATATATATGGCTCTATCATATTTAGTTTGGCAAAATAATCAGAACATGTAAATAAATAATAGTTAAAGACAGAATCTGAAACACATGGCACATTAGAATTATTTTAACATGTTTAATTACATAAAACATTTGTAAACAAACGGTCGGCCATTTTTTTTTGTTAATCACGTGTTACAATTGTAACAAAAACACCCCAATAATTTGTCGTATTTAACCAGGAAATATTGACTCCAACAGTTCTTATTTAAAATAAATATATGTAAAAAGTATTCTACTCAGTAAAAAGTGATAATTTTGATTAAACATTATTTATTTTAAACTATCCCATGATGCACTTCTCCAAGATTTAGGGGGTTCTGATTGGTCAGTATTGGCGCACTTTATAATTCTGAGCGAAGGTTGAAATGGACAAGAAGGTGCTGTTGTAAAATGAAGAATTGAGAAACATGAATAGCCTCTACAACAAGAAGATAATACAGGAACGAAGAACTAATATCAAGGTAACTTAAATCACAATATAGATACTCCCAATAACATTTTCAAGGCTCTTAGTTATCCCTCATTTGTAAACGAGATCTCGCGCCATCAAATCAAAATGGCGTCATTTTTTTCAAACTTGGTTGAGCATTTCAATTTTTATTATCGTATCTCTTTAAAATATACGTTTTGACCGAGCTAACCATTAACCAAGTTTATATGCATGATACTCAAGATAAAGTTTCTTAGAATATCCAGGGTATACGTATATATAAACGTCCCTGGAATATATGGATGCTTGGTTGGTAAACAAGACGAACAATGAATCTTTTTCACACATTACACAATTTACAAACTCTAAATGTAACCTAATTATTAAAAAAAATATATAATTTATTAAATCCGGAAAATGAAATCTTTCACGTTTTTCTTTTTTTTCAGCATTGACAGCATACAAAGTCAATGTTTCCGGTGATTAGTTGCATCTTCTCTTCGGTGAATGTTTTGACCAGCTGGACGATGTGAACGCAAGGTATTGCTTTAAAATTGATTATTTTCACCATTAACTTATACATGTGTTGAATGTTTATAATTTTACTGTAGTAATTTGGGGGAAATCCAGGTCTAAGTTCTGGAAAAGGAGGTTGATGGGGGGGGGGGGGGGGGGGGGAGGGAGGGTGGGAACACACTTCTTCCTTTGTTCAACAAACAATTATTGAATCAAAATGCAAATAACCTAGTTTCAAACATAAAATGAAACATTTTAGACCAAATACTAGCTTCTTCTTAATTCAGAATAAATTTAATGCTTTTATTACATGTTAGACTGAATGTTTATTGTTCAAAAATCTAAATGAAACTTTATTATTCTTGTTTAAGATAAAAAGAACAGACATAAAGTACAGCCCAGTGAAAGGAACAAGTTCATCGCAAGAAGAAGAATTTTAATACTACCACTGTCCAGAACTACCAAGTCTGTTGTAACCATGTCGATGTGATCTTATGCGAGTGCTTCACAAGCTTGGAGAATGCTCGAAAATCCCCCAAAAAGGCCTATTTCCATAAACTACGACTCAAGTTACATCAACAACAGCCAAGGACACTCCTAATTGATTCTAATAGATACATCTCTACAACCTGACTAAACCTCAGTCTGCAGAACAAGACTTTGTAGCTGTAAAGTATTCCCATTTCAAAAAACTTATAAACTATAAAAGAACTTCTTTATATGATCAAATAACAGTAAATTACAATGTCTCTCTGTAAGCAAAAATCTTAGAAAATCACATGGTTTTGACTTATCAGATGATTGATTAGACCTTGATATTAACTTTCATTTTCTTAAATAATTTGTTTAATTTGCATAAAATATTAGACTCCAGGTAACATACATCCTTCCACCTCCAGGTTGATAATATACATGCATTGTTAATGATGTTGTTGATACCTAGTAACTGATTCATATATTTTTTCTCAATCCAAACACAACCCCGAATGTTATTTTTATTTTGCCAGTATGATGTGTACTTTTTAAATAGAGAACTGAAAAGACATATCTATTTATACTAACCAACTGTTGTCTGAAAAATCATAATATAAATCCATTCCTAAATCAGATATATGTATATCTAAGTGTTAAGTACATTTTGTTTTCTTTCATTTTCTTTGTTTAAACATTTATTGATAACTTATTTCTTATATGCAGCAATATATGAAAAATTATGAAACCAATCTTAAATACATGTAAACACACTGCATTAGGAGATGAATGCATGTGTCAAAGAAATGATCAAATACACCAAACACTATTCAATTATGTCGGATATGAAATTATATAAAGACAACATATACCCCATGTATTACAATTTTTATAAAACAAAAGTATACTTGCATGGAAAGTTGTTTCCATGTAAATTTTTTTTATCTGTGTAATGCAACTAATATTAGAATTAGCTACTATAACATAAGTATAAAATACATGTACTGGTATTGATGAGAATTGTAAAGTGAATAATCTGTGTGACAGCTTGTATTTTATACATTCATGCTACAAAAAGCAAGTACATGTACATGTAGTAACACTTGACATATATAAACAATGTATACATTACTTGGATTTAAAAATATCGATGTAGGTAAAATAGTGAATGTAGAAAGGTAAACCATGTGTAAAGAACAATATTCATCAGGAATGAAGTGTGTTACATAATTATTTTAAATGTGTACATCATATTTTTGCACATGATTTGACAGACTGCTCCATTGTTTAGCTTTTCATCGGCGCACAAGCTTTTCATATCTCCCTCTGGGTCATCTCTTAAATACTGATAGGCTTATGACATTCAAATCTGATCAGTTGATACATCATGGGGGGGAACTGAGAAGTTCACTTTGGACTTAATGAATTATCTAATAAATGCTGTCAAATCCTGTTCTAATGTAAGACATTAGATTATATAACTAACAAAGAAAAGGTTTATCCCAACTCGAAAGTAGGTCACTTTGACCTCATTTTGGAATTTATGGACATGCATATTAAAATCAAATCTGGGTCATACCTCTATAGTCAATTACTATCTGGTAGTTAATGTTTTTTACAAAAGATGGACACTTAAGCCTTTTCAAAAATATTTTATGGCGTACATATTTATTGTAGTTCAAAACAAATTAAGACAAGTGTATCATGTTCATGTAACAGTGAAGTTTTTTTTCTATTTATGTACATGCAGTTATTTTGTAAATTGCATTCATATTTTTAAAAAAGAAAGATCTTTTTGCATTTTTAAAGGGAAATTTGATATGCATTTGATCCAGAAGAAAACAAGTACAAATGTACACATTTTTATTGGAAGTTTTTTTGTTGTGTAATTTTATCATTTTTTAAATGAAAGTCCCTGATAAGGGAATTGCCATATGGATGTTTCTCCATTATTGTATCTTGGCTGTATTTTAT
Source organism: Magallana hongkongensis (assembly GCA_016163765.1). Taxonomy (NCBI): domain Eukaryota; kingdom Metazoa; phylum Mollusca; class Bivalvia; order Ostreida; family Ostreidae; genus Magallana; species Magallana hongkongensis. The sequence continues at coordinate 25,379,678 of WFKH01007768.1, forward strand.
TTATTATTGGAAACAATTTCAGTTTTGTGAATAAAATAAATTTGGAGCTGTTTGAAATTGTGTTGTTTTTACATATAGTAGAAACCTTGCTGAGTTTTTGTGAAAGCAAAAAAAACCAAAAAAAAAAAACCCTAAAGTTTCAGTAAGTTTCAGTTGCGGAAACCCTTTGTAAACAATATGTATCCCAATGGTATATGGAGGTTGAAACTATGCAGAAACTTCATGTTTCAGCAAGTTTCAGTTGCGGAAACCCTTTGTAAACAATATGTATCCCAATCGTATATGGAGGGTGAAACTATGCAGAAACTTCAAGTTTCAGTAAGTTTCCGTTGCGGAAACCATTTGGATTCGTGGACAGCCTAAGTTTCAGCACTCCGGAAACTTAATGAAACTTGAAGTTTCCGTGCTGAAACCTGTCAGAAACTTAAAGTAACCTTAGGTTTCCGCAGAGTTTCCAAAGGGTTTCCGCAGTGCTGAAACCAGATATTTCATCCAGTGAAAATCAAACTGGTTATATCAAAGGAAGATTTATAGGTGAAAATGCCAGGTTGGTTC
>WFKH01007768.1:25387648-25404748 GCA_016163765.1 Magallana hongkongensis
CTCTCTCTCTCTCTCTCTCTCTCTCTCCTGAGAATCACTTAAAGCTATGTAAATTCCAGTATGTACCCAATGTTTCAAACATTTCATAAAAATAATCAAAATAGTACAACCACGAATTGTGTGAACATTAATAGTTTCATAAAAATAATCAAAATAGTACAACCACGAATTGTGTGAACATTAATAGTTTACAATGTTCAAGAAATCGGCGATGCAGGTTTTGTCGAAAACAAAAGAAATGATTACGGTCTAAGAAAGGAAATTAAATTAAAACATTTTTGTACCTGTTTTAATGAAAATAACAGTTTTAAATCTTAGTATGTGTTATCTAATCCCGTAAAAAAAAATCTAGCAAAATATTGAACTTATCTGGTCAGCGATAATCTCCGTCCGTATTCATCGAAAGACATTAGGTCAATAAGCCATATATGGAAGTTGCACGCTTATTGCACGGTACGGTACGCTTTTTTGTCCATTTGGAGGCGGGTCTTGCATAAATTATCTTGCACGCTTTTTGCACGGTACGGTTCGTTTTGTGAATGGTACGGTTCGCTTTGTGAACGGTACGGTTCGTTTTGTGAACGGTACGGTACGCTTTGTGAACGGTACGTTTCGTTTTGTGAACGGTATACGGTTCGTTTCTTGCACGGAACGGTATGGTTCGTTTTAGAGGTGTAGTAGCACGTTTCAGGGTCTGTATCAGTGACTGAATGTTATCTCCCCGTTTATATGAACAGTACTCTTATTTTACATTTATATACTACTATAATATATACATGTATGCATAAATATCATGTGTTAATTCACATTAACGTCTATTTATATTTTAAAAAATATAATTATGAATAATAAAGTTAATATATATTTTGTACATTAAATATTACATTAATAGATGTACAATTTATTTATACTGCTGAATAGCATTACTGATCCAGGGGGCCCCGGGCACCCCAGGTGATGTATATCTAGAGAGCCTCTGCGGAGGTATTGTCAAATGTATTGTGTTTAATAAATATAAAAAAAAAAAACCAAAAAAACAAAGTGACAATAACCCCTCCCTTTGCAGTAAATGAAAATAGCCAAGCAATGCTCTTCTGTTGATAAAACTTTGAATATTATCTTTCTTATAAGAGTCTTGACAGATGGAATTAGTTGTTTCAAATTTTCCTCACTTTCTCCCATGGTACAATGCAACTCCATATCAGAAAATTGATCCCATGGGACATTGATTTTCTTTGATGAGCTTGATAAATTTAATAAACTCCCAAAACATTACCATAATTACCATACTATGTAAAAAAGAAAATTAAATATTACAAACAATTTAAAAATTGCCAAAACACTACAATCATATCAGTAATTTTGAATTTCATTTAAATTAATGCCCTATAGGATCACTTCATCAATTTACTTGACTAATAAATTTAAACAACTTCTAAAAATAGTTAACTTCTTTATTAATAATGATATCATTTATTTCCTTATAATGATAGAAACTTTTGGTTTACATGAAACAGTTTTAAAATAGCCCCAAAACCACCGCCCATTTTACAGATTATCAATTTTCCCTAAACACATCCATGGCTCAGATAATGGCCCCCTTGGGACAAATGAATTCAGCCGCACTTGTCTTTGATGTTCTTATTAGCTCCTAAGAATTTATCATTGACAAACAAAAATTTTGCATTGTCAGTTGATAGAATACTTATAAAAAATAAATTTAGTTAAGAAATAAAGACAAAAAAACCTCCATCTGAATGTATTTATATAACTATATATTTTAGAGAGTTTTAATACTTTTCATTAATTAATAAAATCTGTAAGGATTACCTCCCTTACTTTTCAATGTCAGTGTACAATATATAGAATAAGGAAAATGAAAACTGTCGTAAAATCATTAAGGTGGCTCACTACACCTTGAAATAGTTTCTCAAATCAGCAGAAAATTACTTGATTATGATAGAAAGCATGATGAATAAGATGTTTATAATTCAAATAGGCGAAACAAATTGCAATTTTGGATAAAAAAATTATCTTTTCAAAAATTTTGTTCAGTCAATATGAACAAAATCCCCAGGCGGATTCGAACTCATGATCTGCGGTTCACAAGCCCGATACTTTAACCACTGAGCTATGGTGATATACAACCAAATCGATCAATACAAACAATTTAACAAAACATGTAAATTGCCATCTTGTGACGTAGTGTCTTAAAAAGTATAAGTCTAGGTGTAGTGAGGTACTTAAATCCTGTTTGATCTTAAAAAAAATTGCAGGTGCACAGCTTCAGATGGTGTTTAACATATGTACAAATTTTCAGACTGTTACATGCAGTAGTAAAAAATTCTATAGGGGGGACAAAGTTGCGTCTACAGACAGACGGACAGACGGACAGGGTGAAACCAATATACCCCCCTAAACTTCGTTTGTGGGGGTATAATGATAACTTAAAGCTTCTAGGGCAACAATGGCATTATATCCTTTAAGGTTTCAAATGGAACACCTTAAAAGTTTGGGTTTTAACCTATTGGAGAGGTTTTCAAAGTGTCAAGTGGTTGTCTTAGCATATCATACCATAATTATGTCTACTTGATAAGAGAACATTTATTCATTTTTGAAAATATACATTTGTCAAAACCAGACAGATTACTGATCTAATCCTTGATAATCTGCAAACTTTTAACTGAATTATCATTTTCTGAACAACATTACTTACCTACTTGGTATGGGTAATCACAGAAACATTTGTAAGTAGCATTAGCATAGTTGTTTACACAGCCTCCATTTGAGCATTGTGTTCCACTACAGAGCACACTGGTGGTCTGACAGTGTCTTCCACTGAAGCCTGTCACACACTTACATGTGTAGGAGTCATCTCCATCCTGACATTCTCCATTATACAGACAACTATCTTTGTTTAATCCACACTCATCTACAGAACCAACAAATTTATGTATTAGTATTAATATTCTTGGACTTAAAATGATCTGTTTTTATATATTGTTCTGAGTAAGTGCAGTGCTATAAAGTGCACATAACATTTTATTATGAGTCAAAAAAATATCAAAGGTTAAATTTAAAAAAATATATTATATTTTCTCCAAACAATGATCATGTTCTCCCTATATGTGCATTTGATAATTATCTACTTTTTGATAAGAATATTCATTAGAACAATATCCACTTTGCACAAATAGTATAAACAACCATAAAAATCTATATCATTATGCTTGAATATCGACTAAGTGGTTGTAAATCAGAGATTTTCTTGACAATTAACTTATATTCGCCAAACTATTGCACTTAGCCTCAATCTATGCTATGGTCTGGGATTTTCCTACATTGTTGATTATCTTCTTTTTATTTCAGTTATTCCAAGAATTAGTTAAGTATTTCATAAGTTAAGTATCCCCCCCCCCCCCCCAAAAAAAGAGAGATCAGTCACATGATGCTTACCTATGTTAACAGAACAGTTGACGCCAGTGTAGCCAGGCTTACAGATACACTGTCTTCTGACCGCATCCCATGATTTACATTCAGCCCCATTCTGACATGGATTTGGATTGCACAAATTCTGTACCACATCACATCTGAAATAAAACAAAAACATGTACTAATGTGTAATTAAAATTTGTTTAACATCCATCACTTTCTATTTCAAGGCTATTTTAATATTCCTATTTAAGGTATCATGCCTTAATTCAAAATTAAAAGGACAAGAGGTCAATGGGCCACATCACTCACCTGAGCATATTACATATTAATAGTAGCATTAGCCTTGCAGGTCTGATTGGGATAGATATGAACCTACTTTGATATGTAACCTAATTTAAAACCAAAACCCATTTTTAACAGCTCCAAAAACTTTAACCTCCAAAATACTGAGATCAAGCTTGCTCTGTACTTCATATACATACTGGTAATTATAATAAGCATGCAAGTTTAAATAGATTAGGACCAGTAGTTATAACAACGTTACAGGCTCCAAAAACTTGAAACTTCTTTAGCATCAAAAGTTTACAACTCTGATTCAATAACAAAGCTGACTATGTACCTAAATATCACAAAAGATGCACAAGGCCACACCAATATAATTTCTTGTTCGTTGGACCCTGCGCGCTCATATTGAAATAAATCTATACAAATAATATTATTATTAATTTCCCGCATCCAAGAAATTCTGCGCTGTTTTCTGTTCTATTTCCGCTCTATTCTTGAATTTTTAATAGTTTTAATTTATAAATCAGAAACAAGTAGAAGAAATTAACCGTCCGCTCAAATTAAAAGTACCGCCTAAAAATTTTTGCTACAAAAACAATAATTCTATTATTTAATCGCTCGCGCGCTCGTACCCTTTTTCACTGAATGTCCGACGAACAAGATATTATATTAGTATGACCCAATCTGTCCAAGTTTGGTAAAGTTTGGAACAGTGATACTTTAGATATACTTATACTTAAGGCAGAAGATGCAAATTTAGAGGTGATTTAAACTAGAGGTACTGTGAGCAAGCTCACAATTGATACCCCCCGCTAAGAAAAAAAATAACTCAAGTAGTTTGCTATTATAGAAAATAATGGATGCTATCTATTTAACCGTCCATTTTCTATCAATAACAACTCTATCAATAACAACTCTTTTTTTTTAAAATTACTTATGCTGATATGAGTATACAAACCAATTTCTATTCTTTAAATTCCCTTTTATTTCAACTTAACTGTAAATGCATGAAGACATTTGTATCCTATGATAACACACATAACTGGAATCAAATGATAATCCACATGTCATGCATCCATTAAATGTTTTGAACTTTTGATATACAGAGCCCGATTTTTTTACTAAAAATTTTTTTCCCACAATTTTTTTTTTCAAAAAAATATAAAATACATCGGGCGGGCCATTTTCAGAGGGGCGGGCAGGGATAAGAATGTCACAATTAATTTAATTTCGCCTTCCACAAGAAAGCTTTGTGTCAAATTTTACCTTCTAATTATTTCCATTCAAACAAGTCATGACACATTTAAGAATTAAGCATTTTTTAAACAATGACTTTGAACTTGCCCAAATGACCTTGGGTCAAGGTCATGACATACCTTCAGGTCATAGGCAATCTTTGAGTGAATTAAGAATTTCTAATGTCTCTCCATAAGAAGGATATGGACCGGACACGAATTATGCACTTTTTCTGCCAGTGACCTTGACCTTGCCCGAATGACCTTGGTTCAAGGTCATGACACACCTTCAGGTCATAACCATTCTTTGTGTGAAGTAAGAACTTCCAATGTCTCTCTATAAGAAAGATATGGATCGGACATGAATTTTGCACAGACGGACTGACAGAAGGAAGGATGGACAGATGGACAAAGTGATTCCTATATACCCCCAAACTTCATTTGCACGGAGAAGATCGCAAAATAATTTTACCAATGAGTTTCAAGTGAAAATTCCGGCTGATGTGACAGTTTAAATAAATCCAAGATAGCTGCATTGTGTACCTTGTGTATTATTAGGTAGAGGGTATATATTTTTATTATGAGAAAAATATATACAAATAAATATATAGCTGCCTGTTAGGGCATACTATAAGCTTTAGCTCCCCTGACTTTGCCTCAGTAAGCTAAAAAAATCAACTATTTTTTATACATCCTCTTATTAGTCCCCTACCGGTTTCACCAGAGGGGACTATAGCTTTCCTCTGCGTCCGTCAGTCCATCCATCCATCCGTCCGTCCTAACGTCTGTCTGTCCCACTTCAGTTTTCCACACTTTTTTTCTTTATAGGAATAATATGAATCTTGCAGAACAGCTTCAAAATGTCAAACTACAGATCAAGTTTACACTTTTGTAGCGTCTGGTTGACATATTTTCGAGAAAATTAATCTTTTATATTCCGATTTTTTAATGTTCGGGTTCGTTATCTGGTTTGGTGTGTATTAAATAAACGAGGCCAGTATGTAGTCAGTAATAATATCGTGCGTTACTTGTACCAATCCTTTTATCATTTCTAACAAACAAATAAGTTCTGTAAAATAGTGTCAAGCATTGTGTTGTAAATTTAATTGACAGGTTTTTTTTTTTGTATTATTACAACCGGGTTCGTTATCGGGTTGGTCTGTTGATTCCGGGTACAGAAGACGGTAAGAAATGATATTGTGCATAATAGTGCATTGTTTTCACAAACTTCTATCAGCGAATACTTAATGGACTTGGCGAAATTACAGGAGATAAAATAAAGAGTATTATTTTACCCATTTTTTATTTAATTTCTATATCAACTATATAGTTTGAGTTTCCTCTGTTCTTTTATCTCTGATTAAAGCATAACATCTCGTTTATAATAGTTTTGAAACAGATGTATGCTTCGAAGCTTTCATAAAATAATATAAACCGGTAGGGGACGTGTATTGCTTATGCAATACTCTCAGAATTCTTGTTTAGTATTATGATAGTTAGTGGGTGTATGAAATTCAGTGCAGTTGTACAAAGTTTATTTGTAATAATGCAATGCCCTTCATTTTGTCTCCTGTTAGAATTAACCTTCAGTGTTATGACTTCACATATATTCAAGTAATACAATTGTAAATAAGGTGTAAAATGAGAAAATTTGGCGCATACGTATTTTAGCACAAACGCAAGTGCCAATACATTGGCACATTTTAGCGCACACTCCTTTTATTTTAAAAAGGTTTAACAAGGTTAGCTTTTTACAAAGATAAGAAAGTCAGCCAGCGGAATATTAATTTTAGGTCAAAAGTGAATACACAATCTATTAAAATACAAGATAAATAGTTTCCAGAACAACAATAATAAAATGCGGGTGTACATTTAGTTTGCACCCTTATTTTTATGGTTGTAGGCGAGGAGATAAGCGTGTATCGGTGTACATACAATGTATGACTGCACACCTACTTTTAAATACTTAAAGTTGTAACTTTGCAAAGATAGCTCTCTGAATTTCAGGGTCCAGTCGCAAACCACTGCCAATATATTTCCTCTCCAATCTCACTAAGAGAGTCGGGAAGATACCGTGGCTGCATACGATACCCATTGAGAGTCTTCCAATACATCGATGCGCAGTTTGACCTAGAAACTGACCAGTTTCATAACTTCTTCGAATTTCTCTAACACAGACTGTCTAATTCCTTCCCAGAATTCCAATTTACGCAAGCGCAATTGAAGTTTCATCCCAACTTAATTGATTTCTAACTTGCATACATGGTAACCTGTCTTTAAGAACAATATACATTTACCAGTAGTTTTGTCCAAATCATCAGCAGATAAAAACTTATTTATTGGCGATTAGGGCTGCACAATAATACAGGTATTCCGGTGTATTGCGGTACGTGGACATAAAATATCGTATCGCAATACATTTTTTCAATACCGGTATACCGGGTTAATTGGTGAGGCTCGGAATTTCGTTACGGGCTCGGGATTTCAAAATTCTGATTTGAATTAAAAATGGCTGATTGGTTTGTAAAAATGTAATCATTCCAAACACGAAAGGAAAGTCGGAGGTTTTGATATTATGACTGCTCAAAGAGCTTCCCTAAAGCCAAAACATGTTGATATGCTGATATTCTTAATAAAGAATTTGAAGTAGACCCTGTTGAAGTTGTAACTTTGTCTCCCTGCAGGTTGACACAATTAGTCAAAACATTACTGTAAATTCATTTACTGTTGTACAATTGTTATATTTTCTTCTTCCAGCAGATAAGTGGACTGCCGAAAATGCATTGTACCAAATGTACCTAATTAACTGACTACTTGGGTCTAGTCTTTCTAGATGATAAATCGTCTAATGTTTCAAGGGTTTTTTTTAACGGTTTTTAAATTAACACCAGCAATGTTTTTTTTTTATTATTATTTTATGTAAATTGTAGAGCAAATGAATCATGTATACAAATTTGTCAATTACAATCTATTCACATTTAAAAAATGAAATTTTGATTTAAAAAAAAATATTGCAATACATATTGCAATACATTTTAAAATATTGCAATATATCGCAATACAAAATTTCCCCCCAATACCCAGCCCTATTGGCGATGATGTGGAAAATAAACAAATTTGAGTTATTGAACTTTAAATTTAACATAGCGACTGAGATAGCACTAGAAGATTTCCAAACAAAAGTGAAGGAAATCGAATGCAACCAGTTAGTTTCAATCACAAAGAGCAAATTTTTTTCACAATAGTGTTACATTAAAAGAACACAAACAGACATATCATCTTATTTAATTTTAAATCCACTAATCAGAGAACTAGAAATTAATCAATCAGGGATTGTCAGAAATGACAATCGGCTCTTTTGATCACATTTTCACCCCGAGGCAAATGGAAGTGACACGGGGATAAGTCTAATTTTGAGGGTGTTAATGATAGATAATAATAAGCAACAAGTGAAAAGCTGTCAATGTGACAGCAAATCGGGTTTTCTTTTATGTGAACTGTATCCATAATCCATGTCAACCCTGAATTGATAAACACTGCCTACCGTATCCATACCGTATCCAGAGAAATGGAGAACCCATATGCAATATTTCGTCGAAAAATGACTAAGTTCAAAAGCTGGTATTTTTTTCATAAATTATCAGAAATCAAAATCCTAGCAATATGCACACCTCTGATTTATGTACTATTTTGATCTGCAAAAGAACAACTTCCTATCTTGAAAACTGCAGGAGGAGTTACCCGTACAATAAGGGTACCCTTTTGGCAGCCGCCCCGCCGCCCACCCGCCCGCCATTTTCACCATTTCAATAACCGGATTTTTCCGTTGGAAAACCCGGTTAATAAAATTGTATTAATTCCTGTTTTGGCAGAGCTTACTAGATTACCCATGCTGTTTATCTGTGTAATTGTGTATTGTAAACAAACAGAAATAACCGTTCATAATTACATGTATGTAAGCGCACACTTTTAGGATTGGGAGGACTGAAGTTATTGCTTTGTAACTTGAAGACATAGTGCCCGAGAGCAGATGCGCCAAAGGCGCTAAAATTTGTATTGGCCATATTTTCTTGTTTTACAGTAAGTAAATATATGCAGGTACAAAAATTAACTTAGAACTGGTACTGGGATAAGTGATGTGGCCTATGAGCCTCTTATTTCCTTACATGATTCGAAGGTTGATCTTATTGGCATGAGTTATGTGACCAAATGTCTGCATAAATAACGATGATTGACATTACATTTCATAAACCATGTCCACTGTAATATAATCCTATATGAGTAGGTCACACTTACTTTGGTTGAGAGTATTCCCCTACAATGGGACACAAACAAACTGGATCTTTCTCAGCTCTGTCTTGACACATTCCTTGAGCACTACATGTGTCTGGTGTACATTCGTTGATCAAGTCAGTTTCACACTGGTTACCACTGAACCCTTAAAATATTTTAAATTAAATACATGTATTAAATAATTTTGCACTGTTGGAAACATTGAAGAATTTCTTATCTAGTTAGGCAGTTTTGAAAACTCTAAACCTTTGTTCTGTTATTTCAAACTTGTAAATCAAAACCCCTTTTTTCACTTTTTTGATTTTCAAAAAAATCATTTTACAACTAAGGGTCATACAAAATTAAAATCTAGCTACCTGTAGTATGCCAAAGACATTGAGTGAGTAGATGTAATATATTTTTCATTTAATATATTCTAAACATCAGTTACAGGTTTTTTTCCTATACAATGCTGTGTCCTATAATTTGTTTAATTTTTAATATGGAGTCTAAATTTATAAAACAGATTTAAGCTAGCTGCCCCCTCCTTCAAACCATTTTCTTTTTGAAGACAGCTTGTATGAATAGTTGAAAAGAATTTAGAAAGTTAATAAAGTGTATTAAAATTACACAATGAATCACATTTTTGTGACAAATAAAGATGTCATTGAATTTTAAAGTGAATAATAAGCACAACTATCATTCTTTGAATACCTACTGTAGGTGTGATTACAGACTTTGTCATAGTATAAAGCTGAACCGGAATATAGTTCAGGAGGCACATCCTTATACACTATAACGCAGAATCCATTTTCATGATACATAGCCCGACACTTTTCATCATTCAAACATTCATTCTCACAGTCCCCAAGAGATTTTTTGGCTAATCTTTCAATGTCGATATCTTTAACAACATGATTTCCTGATAGTTTCTGCAATTTACAAACTTTGTCTGAAATATAAAAAAAATATATCAAAAAATGCATATTTTTACCTTAAAGAATAAAGCCTCTATATGTGTATATACTGTCTAAAACAAACATTTTATTGAAGTAGTGATAGCTACCATCTGTGTATTTCAGATTCAGAGTGCTGGGTTCCAATTATTCAAAAGGATAGTTTCCATTCTTGTAAAATTTTTCCAACAATTAGGAAAGCTTGTATATACATGCAAGATATCTGTGAGCCAATGCTCACTAGTGATACCCCCGCTCTGATGTGGATTTGCAAAATAAGCAGAGTCGACATTTAACAGGAAGTTGGCATCCGATTGGTACAAAAGTATATCCCACGATATGGCATGCCTAAACAAATAGTGTGTTAAATTTCAAGCATCTGCAATTTATAGATGCTGAGAAATCTTTGACGAAAATTTGTTTGAAAATTTAGGCTAGAAATTTACAGGAAGTTGACGTCTGATTGGTACAAAAATATATCCCACAATATTTACATTCAGTGTGCATTTCCCCTTATGTTTGCATTAGAAATCTGCGACGTTCAATTTCCTATGAATACACCTTACTAATTCATGCGCCATGAGCACAGATATAAACGTCACCACGTGTTTTTAGTATATTTATTTTTGTAAGATTAAATAAAACGTTCAACCTTACGTAACCAATTTGATATGTACTTTTGAAAAATAATCATTAAATTATATCTACTCCTTAATTAAAAAGATTTTTCTCTACAAAGTTTCTGGCACTATATTTTTAGCTGCAGAAGTGTACTAAATAACATGTCAATATGGCTGTTCCATGTATGTTTCATATCCCTGACTGAGCGTATATAATGGCTTTACAGCGACGATGCACATATATTTCATACAAAAAGCATCAGTATGATTATAAATATAAGCATTCAATGCTTAAATATGGCATGCCTAAACAAATAGTGTGTTAAAATTTTAAGCATCTGCAATAAATACTGTGCCTAGTATTAGTAACAAATGCATGCAACAAAAATCTCCTACACTTATTTGGTGTAGAGATCCACCTTAAACATATTTATATGAATTCCCTCAAATGTTTAGATATCTTAAAATTTTGCTTCTGACATGCCTGTATGAAATTTTACACCTGGCAATCATACATGAACAGGGTGTCATGCTATCAATTTATAATAATCTAGAAGGATTTTCTTCTAAACAATTCACTTATTCATATATCTTATCTCTTTAATTCTTTAAGTTAAGAAACAAGAAGCCCATGGGTCACATCGCTCACCTGAAGAACAATAGGTACGTATGATAAAATCTGCTTAATGGAGTTATAATACAAACTACAGCGCTATAGCAAAAGTATTCGCAATTTTTCAAAATGGCGGCCGTAAACAAGGACGCGCTTCAAAAAATTAAAACCGTCTATTAAAAAGTATGTAAAACTGACATACTTTTCTCAATATTTCGCGAGATGACCTTTGGATCTTATAACAGCTTGGATCCGATGGGGAATTGATAGGTACAGGTTTTTAACATACTCAGGGGCGATGTTTTGCCAAATGTCAAGTATAACATTAAAAAGTTCATCTTGGGTAGTAATGTCTCTGGCCATGTTTTGGAGTGAGCGCTTAATTTTCAACCAAATGTTTTCAATAATATTAATGTCCGGGGACTGTGCCAGCCATGTGATGGAAGGAATGTTGTTATTTACCTTATATTCACAAGTAATCCTGGCTCTGTGCACGGGTGCATTGTCATCTTGGAAAAGGTAAGGTTTATCAGAAAAATGCCTCGCTATAACTGGCCACAAGTGTTCGTCGAGTATGTCAATATACTTTTAAGCAGTTATGTTGCCATCAACAAATTTCTCAAAAATTTTCAATAATTCCTAATTATCTCCCCTTTAAAGAGGGCGTGGTCCTTAATTTTCACAACTTTGAATCCCCTTTACCTAAGGGTGCTTTGTGCCAAGTTTGGTTGAAATTGGCCCAGTAGTTCTCAGGAGATGTGGAAAATGTGAAAAGTTTACAGACGGACAACAGACAAAATGTAATCAGAAAAGCTCACTTGAGCTTTCAGCTCAGGTGAGCTGATAAAAAAATGGTTTATTTAATATAATATCAAATAAAACTAAATATTAGATGAACCACTGGTTAAATAGAGAAAGAGTTTACTTGACGGGCATGTGCAGTTAAAGCTGTCTCCATTTGGAACACAAGTTCCTCCATTAAAGCATGGGTTGGACAAACAAACATCAAGAGGAGTCTCACAGGATGCACCGCTGTAACCTTTTTAAATAGAAAACTTTCATCTATTAGAGGTAAAGCCTAATACAGTATATCAAATAAAGGACCATGGGTCACAATGTTCAGCTGAGCAACGTGGAAGCTTCAAACTTAAACCTTGGCAGCCAACTTTACTTTTATAATATTCTAAATATTTCTAGAATATATTTCTTCGTTGGAGTCTTGTTATACACCACAATAAGGTTTGGATTCATTTTTTTTTCAAGTAAAACACAAGTATACCAGGCAAAGCCTATCTATGGGCAATTTAAAACATGAATTTTCATTGTGCTTTCCAAAAATGTAAGCCCCATTATCCGCAATCAAACAAAGCTATTGTTATGAAGAATAATTGAAATAATTTATATATATCTTGAATTTCATAAACCTGCATGCAGGTACCTTTCATTTACTAGAGCATAACCTTAAGGGTACAAATTTAGTGATTAAAATTTTAGTGGACTATTATTGAAACTGCTAAAGTAAGCCAAAGTTCACGTCGGGCTTTGGTTACACTAACACAGGTCATTCTTTACCTAGAATGTTTGTTTGATCATACATACTGTGGTTTCATTAATATTCCTGGGTATCAATTTTGGTGGATTCAATGAAAATCAGTTTCAAGGATACGTAATTTTGTGGCCAATGATCCTATCAATACAAAACGTTAGTAGATATTGCACTTCAATGAACTTTTATTTTCGTGGATCAACTTAACAACAAAATCCAGGAAAATTGGTATTCAACGAATATTGATGAAACCATAGTACTTATTATACAGATTCTTAATACTCTACCTTCATTACAAATGCAAACTGCTTCATGGTTAAGGAAGTGACACATTCCATTGTTACAGCCTTTCAAAGTTGTATTACATTCCACTTCATCTAAAAATCATTGACAAATAAATATACCAATGATATTATAGATTCTATAAATAAAAAATTCTTTAGACATTCTATTTCTGAATATATTTCTTTACTTGTCTTAGACTCTAAATATCTTCATTAAACCCATGGATTTAGGTGGAAAAAAGGACTCTATTTGATATGGTCAAATATCTGCCCCCAATTTTAACCAATTTTTAAAAAGCATATCGTATAAAAATCAAATCTTCTTAAACCATTAAGCCCCTTTCACAATTGGCGCACGAGCACTTTACAACACTTTGTGATCGGAATTTTTTGGCTTCGCACGAGCTATCGCATACGTTGCACGAGCTCTCGCATTCGTTGCATGCGTTTTTAAGGTCGCATCAAGTCTCCTCAAAATAGTGGACATGCACCCTATTCAGACGCGACTGAATGCGATCCAAATTATTGCAATGCATCGCACGAACATTAGTACGAACGTTTTACAACGTTTTGTGTACTCGCAAGAGCGATGCACGATTTTTAAAGATCGTAAGATAAATTGCAGCTCTTTATGTGTGTGTTGTGCGACCATGAGACTGTTGCTCAATGTGTCTCATGTAACCTTGCAACGTCTTACTATCATTTCAATATTTACCAATTTCAATTTCCATGCTTTGCAACTAGTATACTGGATACAGGGATATTTTTGCCCCATGATATTTTCGCTCCTACTTATGGTTTACCTCGTCTTGTAATCGCTCCAACAATGTTGTGGTAAAAGAGAGATAATATGAGACATTGGAATTCTTAATCTGCTAACTGATAAAAAGAGCGAAATAAGCAAAAATAAAACGGGGGCGAATAGTTCCCTTCTACAGTATACACTGTATATCATAAGCATATCTGTTTCAGGCCACAATTGACCTGGCTTTTGGCTGTTGCTTTTGTCATCTTCTTGGACGGTATCTTCTCTTGCATTCAACTATTTCTACTGAAGAGCATTGGAAACAGGCGGTACATATACCCCCTCTGAATGGTATGAGCATTCGTACGATGAAACGCATGATCGGACAAGCGCCGCTCGTCCTATCACATTGGCGCATGTTCAATCGTCCGATCATCCGGTCTTTCGTGCAATCCTATCGCATAATCTTACAACGCTCGCTTTCACTGCACAGCAATCGCATTTACACGCAAGATATATCGCACAGATTGGTGCAGGTGTTAAAAAGAATTTTCAAGGTAAATAAAGTAACAACATCAAAATAAAAGTATATGTTTATGGAAATAATATTAGTAAGTCTAGCAGACTTTAAATTGATGTAAATGAATATTCAAGAACTCTATCATTATGACCTGTTTATTTAAAGCTTCACACGCTATATTTTGTGTCAATTTTGAATTACTGTAAAAACGCATGCGTTTGTTTGTTGTATGCATATTTACATATTGTGTCCTAAATACCTACAAAGTTACAACGAAATTCTTGCAGTGGCTAAGGTAGTCTGGGACATCTGTTGATATTAATGTGGATTAAAGTAAATTATAATCAAAATACTGACATGTACACCGGTGTAGAAATTTAAAATTTTACAACATTTGACTGAAAAATTAAGTTTTAAAAATATAAAGAAAAAAATAATAAGAGCCCAACTGGGATAAGAACCCATAATTCACAGATTCATATTTAAATCTAAGACCGCAGTCATGTGCAACCTGCAACAGTACGCTGCACTCTAGAGGCTTTTGCCCCGACACCGACAAAGTTAAGGATAAGAGAAATGGGGACATGGATTTCTATGGACGTCGGAGAAAATTTCATGAAGGTAGAGAAATTTGTAACAACTTCAATAGCTTCAGATGCTGTCACATACCTAGATGAAAGAATGCCCACATCTGCATCAGTTGCAGAGGAGACCACTCTAAACAAAATTGCAGCTCAAAAAACTCCCAGCAGCCCCATACAAACGGGGCATTCAAAAAGACGTAATTACCAACTTTGATAAGAAAATAACAACGCCAGTCAATATAGACAGTCTTCAATCTCTTCTACAAGATCATCCTGACACCAAATCTACAGAATATCTTATGATTGGTTTATGTTTGGGCTTTCATACTGGCTTCCAAGATCTTCCAAAGATTTCTCTTGAATACAAAAATCTAAATTCAGCCTCATTAAACTCGGACAGCATTACAAAGAACTAAACCTGGGTTACTTGTATGGTCTATTTTCAGAAATTCCCTTCCGACATTATCGCATTAACCCTATTGAGATAGCTGAGAGCAAGTACTCAAAGAACAAGAGGCCCATGGGCCACATCGCTCACCTGAGGAACAATAGGTATGATAAAATCAGCTTAATGGAGTCATAATACAAACTATCTGGACAATGTAGTATAATACATGTAGATCCTGTATAAATAAAAATCCATTTTTTCCACAAGATATTCTTATGTTTATTATCATTAGTCCCTTTTCTAATAGGATGCTTTTATAGTAATATCACATGTTGAGCATTGCAGCTCTCAAAAAGATCCTAAACAACTGTTTATAAATGGGATATAAACCTACATCAAACTCTGAACCCCTTGTGAGTCCCAATCATCCAGGAATCATCCAGAAGCCAAAATCTAAACAATATTAAATAATCACTTGGCTGATTAGTTTCTGAGAAGAAGATTTTTAAAGATTTACTCTATATATTCCTATGTAAAAAGTTGACCCCCCATTGTGGCTCCACCCTACCCCCGGGGGTCATGATTTTTACAACTTTGAATCTACACTATCTGAGGATGCTTCCACATAAGTTTCAGCTCTCCTGGCCTAACGGTTTCTGAGAAGACGATTTTTAAAGATTTACTCTATATATTCTTATGTAGAAATTCGATCCCCAATTGTGGCCCCACTCTACCCCTGGGGGTAATGATTTTCACAACTTTAAATATACACTACCTGAGAATGCTTCCACACAAGTTTCAGCTCTCCTGGCTAATTAGTTTCTGAGAAGAAGATTTTTAAAGATTTACTCTATATATTCCTATGTTAAAAATCGACCCTCCGTTCTAGCCCCACCCTACCCTGCGAGGGTCATGATTTTCACAACTTTGAATCTACACTACCTGAGAATGCTTCCACACAAGTTTCAGCTCTCCTGGCTAATTAGATTCTGAGAAGAAGATTTTTAAAGATTTACTCTATATATTCCTATGTTAAATTGACCCTCCATTGTAGCCCCACCCTACCCCCCGAGGGTCATGATTTTCACAACTTTGAATCTACACTACCTGAGGATGCTTCCACATAAGTTTCAGTTTTCCTGGCCAAATGGTTCTTGAGAAGAAGATTTTTAATGATTTACTCTATATAATTATATGTATAAATTTGACCCCCCATTATGGCCCCACCCTACCCCCGGAGGTCATGATTTTCACAACTTTGAATCTACACTACCTGAGGATGCTTCCATGTAAGTTTCTGCTTTCCTGGCCTTATGGTTTCTGAGAAGAAGATTTATAAAGATTTACTCTATATATTCATTTGTAAAAAGACAAACCCCCAATGTGGCCCCATCCTACCCTCGGTTGGTAATGATTTTCACAACTTTGAATCTACACTATCTGAGGATGCTTCCACATAAGTTTCAGATTTCCTGGCCAAATGGTTCTTGAGAAGAAAATTTTTAAAGATTTACTCTATATAATCCTATGTAAAAAGTCGACCCCCCATTGTGGCCCCACCCTACCCCCGGGGGTCATGATTTTCACAACTTTGAATCTACACTACCTGAGGATGCT
>WFKH01007768.1:25411092-25438155 GCA_016163765.1 Magallana hongkongensis
AGACCACAAATTTCACAATTTTGGTAAAGGGCTTCATGGACATCATATCCATGCATTTAGTTTTTAACAAATATCTATGGGAGTAGAGAAGAAGATTTTCTAAGATTTAATACATTTTTACTATATGGCTATATTGGCCCCACCCTATGGCCTGAACCCCTGACCCAGAGACCACAAATTTCACAATTTTGGTAAAGGGCTTCATGGACATCATAACCATGTATTTAGTTTTTAACAAATATCTATGGGAGTAGAGAAGAAGATTTTCTAAGATTTAATACATTTTTACTATATGGCCATATTGGCCCCACCCTAGAGCCTGAACCCCTGACCCAGGGGCCATGAATTTCACAATTTTGGTAGAGGGCTTCATGGACATCATAACCATGCAATCAGTTTTTTTCCTCACATGTGTGGGAGTAGAGAAGAAGATTTTTGAAAATTTGGCTGTTTTTTGCATATTTGGCCCCACCTGTGGCACCCTGGGGGTGATAGAGCCACCAATTTCACAATTTACTTTCCTCTTACCATAGAGATGCTTCAAACCAAAAATGGTAACAATTGGCCTTGTAGTTTTTAAGAAGAAGTTAAAATTGTAAATTGTTAACGCACGACGCACGATGACGGACGAAAACAGATAGCAATAGGTCACCTGAGTTTACTCAGGTGATCTAAAAATAGGGAGGGAAGATTTTAACATTACATATCTACTATAATAGAGTATATAGTTATTAAAGTTATTAAAAAGAACTAATGAAAAAAGTCATTTAATTAAAGTATAAGAGACCATTTCTGCCAGAAAGTATTAAAACTATTGATATTTGTACTGTCATGAGCATTGTATTTCAGGGTTTTAAGGTTCTCCCATCCTTTTCTCAGCCTCAAAGTATTTTTTTCATCATAAGAATAAGAAGAAGAGGAAGAACTTTGCTGAGGATCGGAGATCGTTAAAGTAAGAACCGAAAATATTTAGGAAACCTTTGATAGATGGAAAGGTATTTTGACAACGAGCCTTATAAATGTATTGTTTTATTAGCATTAGCATAGTATTAAACAGTTCTGAGATTTCATTCTTATTACTTTATCCAAAAATAAAAGTTTCATCACTTAAATTTAATTCAATATCTTTTGATAAACACAAACTATGAAGTTGTTCTAAAAATCTTTGAACAATGGGGCATTCCCAAATCAAATGATAAATTGTTTCTTCTTCTTCTTTACAAAAAGTACATTTATTTGTATCTGTTATACCTACATGTATTTTGTACATAAGACTATTAGTAGTTAAAATATGATGATTTATTCGGTATTGAAACCACTGCAGTTTACTATCTTTTGAAACTAAAAATGGAAGAAAATAAATAGTTTTCCATTGTTTATCACTAATTTCAAAATATCTAGCCCACTTATCTTTACCCTTTGGTTTTACTACTGATGTGTTTAGAATATCATACATAGGTTTTGATCCTTTCTTTGTTTGAACAAACATCTTAATGTTAATTGGAATCATAGGTCTAAAAATAAAGCCATTTCTACAAAAATTGTGCCTCTTTAAGTCTGCTAATATTGTGATTCGTAGACCATTGTATGTTACATACCTCATTGTTGATATGTCAGCACCACACAATGACGAAGAAAATCCTAGCATGAATACTCTTATTGATAAGTCAGAATTCTCCCTGAGTTATGTTACAATGGACGATGCTATTAGAGCAATTAAATTATGTGGGAAAGGAGCATCACTAATTAAAACAGACATTACTGATGCCTTCAACATCATGCCTATATCATATGAGTTATAGCATCACTAATTAAAACAGACATTACTGATGCCTTCAAGATCATGCCTATATCATATGAGTTACGGCCATATCGGAATTAAGTGGGACGATAAATACTATTTCTTCAGGTACCTCGTCTTTGGTAGCAGATCGAGTCCAAAGATCTTTGATGCCCTGTCTTCCGCTGTGTGTTGGATTGCAGAGAAAAAATACAAGATACTAAATGTGTTGCACCTGTTGGATGACTTCCTTGTTGTGATCCACCATTTGATGATGCTAATAAAGTGATGGAGAGATTCCTGGGAATATCTAGAACCCTTGGGATTCCTCTATCGGAGAAGAAAACCGAAGGACCTTGTACAGAACTGGAATACCTTGGGATAAAATTAGACTCCAGGAACATGGAAGCCCGTTTACCGCCAGAGAAGATCGATCTATTGCATCTTATCTATTGTGAATTCTTTCAGAACACTCAAATCACGTACAGAGAGAGAATTGCTCAGTTTGCTGGAACATCTCAATTTTGCCTGCAGGGTTGTTCTACCAGGTTGACCTTTTATTTCTCACCTCATAGTCTTATCAACCACAGTGGAGCCGCTTCATTTCCATGTCCACTTTGACAGTATGTGTAGGGACGACCTTGCTATGTGGTCAGATTTCTTAACAAGAGGCCCATGGGGCCACATCGCTCACCTGAGCAACACTGGCTTTATATGGGCGTACAAAGGATATTGTGCCATATGGCTCTCGGTAGATTAACAAAAAATGAATATCCGAATTTTACACTTATATTTGCATATACAATAAAATTCGGTTATAGCGAAGTCCGAGGGACCAATGGATTTACTTCGTTGTATCCGTAATTTGTTATAATTGTATAACAAATTTGTGATACTAACTATGGCGAATTCACTATAGACATGTTTTCTTTCACAAGACTACAAATTTTGCTAATTGCAGCTTAGAATGAAAACACATTCTTTTGATACCTTTAATAATCGAATGTAAATTGAAAAATTCATGTGAAAATAAATTCATTCTAACTATCATGTTAAATGGTAGAGCAAACTTTTTAAATTATAAAGAAATTCTTAATAAAACTGTAAAATTTTGTCATTATTCTCCTCTTTATCACTATATCCATAAATTCTGCAAAATTTTTCAAAAATATAATTGGTCTTCTCCATTATAAACGATTGTCATTCACCTGGCCTGAATTCATATCGTATGACGTTTCATAACTGTGACTGTTGAATAAACTTAACTGAAAAATGTTGTCACATGATATGTTAAAGAGCTAATAATTCAAATTAATGTATTGGCAAGCATGTCGCTTTTTTGTACCCACAATAAAGGCCCACCCATTATTTTTATCTTTATTAAAAAACAACAAATGTCTACAATGATGATTTTCCGCTGCAATAATTTTTTAAGAACAACGTTACGATATAATGCTTTAATCCTTATAATAATAACGTGTCAGAACTATGGAAACTGTTTAAAAGACGTTTTTTATTTACTTTTGTTTGAAAAATTGTGTAGATTTTATGCAATTCATCATTTAAGATGGGGCACCAGAAAGTAGTTACAATACAGCACATCATCTTTTTAGCAACACCTTTCTAATGATCAATCAAAATTTCAGCGTCAATCGTAGAATTATAGGCAAGATACATAGCTTGGTTTGAGTCATGTTTTTGTTTACATGAGTTTATTACATTCTACTTAAGATTTTTAAACTTGGTATTTTCTATTAAGCATAGCTGCATTTAAAATGTAAACTAACTAAAGCATGTCCCTAGCTCTGTGTACAAACATAGCGTTGTGCGCAAAGCTCTGCATCTTGCTTATAATTCGAAGCTTGACTCTCAGATACGGTTAGTGAATAGAAAATTGTAAACAATTAAAACAAAAGAAAAATGCACTAAAACAAAGAAAGAACACAATTTTTTTTCATCATATAAAAACTTATATATTTCTGGTTGCGAAAATAATCTCGGATTAGACTGAAAATGCTGAGCATCTTAACAAAACATGTTACATTATTGATTAATCAACAATTTCGAAGAGATCGTACCGCATTACACGTACCAAAAGAATGAATAGTATTTTATAATATGTTAATTAGTGCATCCGATTTTGCCCATTTTGCGCAGGTACATGTAAACAATCGGCTGTCTGATTTACCGAAGTCTACATTTGATTCGATATGTAAAAATTCTAAAATACATGCTATAGTTCCCCTCAAGTTAAAAAGAAAAGAATCGAAAATCAAAACAAGCTAAAACCACCGTCACAAGTGAAAATGTCAACGCATTGAAATATATAACCTCAATTTACTTCATAAAAACGGCACAAATATAAATTGGATGTTTCAAATATTCCCTTCGAACGTAAACTGTTGCACAACAAGCAAATTCATATTTGTCAGTATGACTCGTTTATCACGCGTCAAACATGGTTGCTCCAAACAAAACTTTCGTTTTCGATATATGAAATATCGAGCCCGAAGTTAAACTGATTGACCCCCATTCTCTCCGTCTTATTTTTATTTTCGTAAATTACTCAAATTTGAAACAGAATTAGCCCATAATTTTTGCAATTTATATTTTCCTTGCCATAAGGATTATCTATGCTAAATTACGTTGAATTTGACTTAGTAGTTTTTGAGAAGAAGATTTTTAAAAATGCACCCCCCTTTTTCTACAGTTTCGAGGTTTTCTCCGCTTTGAATAAAGATCGGTCTTTCATTTCTGCAATTTATATTCATCATACAATAAGAATGCTTTGTGCCAAATTTGGTTGAAATTGGCCAAGTGGTTTTAGAGAAGAAGTTCAAAATGTGAAAAGTTTACAGACGGACGGACAGACAGACGGACAGACAGACGGACGACGGACAAAATGTGATCAGAAAAGCTCACTTGAGCTTTCAGCTCAGGTGAGCTAAAAAGCTGGAATGGAGTGTCTTTTTTCATCGATGATAATGTGACAGAAGCTGCGCATATGCAGTTGTTTACTGATGCAACCCTTACATCCTTCGGAGGTTTCTATCAAAATAAGTGGTTTCAAGGAGATTTCCCTGACGACATTTCCAAGGAAAACTCATCAATGGCTCTTTTTGAGCTATACCCTATCATTATGGCCTGTGGGGTGACACATGGCCAAGAAAATGCATTCTTTTCCATTGTGATAACCAAGCAACTGTCAACATTATTAGGAAAGGACGCTCAAAAGTTCAAAACATTATGAAACTAATGAGAACTTTAACTTTTCATGCGCCTGTAACCATTATATTATTCATGCTGTTCATATTGATAGTGTCAAAAACACTATTGCTGACTCTCTCTCTCCTTATCAGATGCAGAGGTTTCGAACCCTGGCACCAGAAGCCAACCTGATGCCAACACCATGCCTGGAACATTCGCAGCTAATGAAGGACTGAGGGAGCAGTTAAATCAATTATGGGACTCGTCCTTAAGCAGTTAAACTAAGAGAGCCTACAGTTCAGCGTTACAATGTTTGCTGACTTTCATGTCTATGAGTGGAATTGTGTTTCAATCTAACTGTCTTCCAGTAGTAAATGAAACCTTGCTTATGTATTTTGTCACGCATTGTAAGTCTGTTTTAAAACTCAAGTATAACACTATCAAATTGCATTTAGCAGGTATTAGATTTTACTATATTAGAGCAGGTCATGGAGATGTTATGAATATTTATAACCAGCTACAAAATGTATTGCGGGGGGTGAAAATTCTCAAAACAATGTCTCTACTAACAGATTACCTATTACTGCAAGTATCTTGAAACAACTGTGGCATGTACTTGACAATGGAGTTTTTCTCCATTTCTAGATCTGATGTTAAAATGTATGTTTTCCTGTGACTTTTTGGGGTTTCTAAGATGTGGTGAAATTACTTGTAAAAAAGCAAACTCTGTACAATTTATAAAAATTTTTGATGTTAGCTTTGGATGTAATTGTTTTGTCCTGAGGTTGAGAACGTCCAAGACTGACCCATTCTCACAAGGTGTTGATATTACAATATTTGAGAATGATGTTTTCAAACCTGTACATAACATGTGTTTACTTATGCAGGCTAGAAGATTTTTGTCGTGCTCTCCACATTCACCTTTGTTCATTACGGATGAATTCAATCATGGACCTATGCATAGAGATAAATTTATTCAGCATCTGAGATCCTTACTCATGCGAATTGGCGTGAACGATTCTAGATATGCAGGCCACTCCTTCAGGATTGGGGCAGCCAAAGCTGCAGCAGGCATTGAAGACCATGTGATTAAAGATCTGGGTAGATGGTCTGCTGACTGTTATGTTAGATATATTAGAACTGATCCCGAAGTTCTTAAAGACGCACAAAGAAAACTGTGTAACTTTTGACTTCATTATGAGTACCAGTATGTGTGCTTTGTAAACTAAACTATTGGTCATATACAGTATAGAAATAGGTATTAATTTTCATTTTCAAATTCAACCAATCCTTCATCAAACATATCCTTGGGGGCTTCACTCATTACTTCGTTCATTTGGCATTCATTCCTTGGGAATTTCCCCCAAGTCTATGTTTTAAATGTTTGTTTAAAGTCTCTAAGGCACTTAGATATATTATTGTATACTGTTACAACCATCTTTTATACTATAGGAGTTATGCATATGTTGGTTAATGTAGTCTAGCTGTCTAGTTAGTATTTTAGCTTTGAATACACCTTGCAGTTGGTTAATTTCTTTATGCTCAATGGGATCAGCCCTGGGCGCAATCTATTCTAGTCTTGAGCCCACTGGAGATCAGCCCCAGGTGATGCTTCGTTCTAATATATGCCCGCTGGGATCAGCCCCAGGCGCAATCTGTTCTAGTCCTGAGGCCCGCTGGAGATCAGCCCCGGGGCCATTCTTCATTCTAATATAAGCCCGCTGGGATCAGCCCCGGGTCATGCTTCGTTCTAATATATGCCCGCTGGGATCAGTCCCAGGCACAATCTGTTCTAGTGTTGAGGCCCGCTGGAGATCAGCCCCAGGTCATGCTTCGTTCTTATTTATGCCCGCTGGAATCAGCCCCGGGTCATGCTTCGTTCTAATTTATTCTCGCTGGGATCAGCCCCGAGCACAATCTGTACTAATCTTGATGCCCGCTGGAGATCAGCCCCGGGCATGGGTCTTGTGTCGTTGTCATGCTAACAGCCCAGGCTGTTGTTGTTAAGGAAGGAATGAGTAGCCCCCAAGTGCCAAACTATTTACATATATATTTTTGGTGTTTACAAATATGTGTTTACTATTGTTTTACGTATGATTGTATTTTGGTTTGCAGTGTTTGTTTATTTAGTTACACATGTACTAGATGTTACGGTATAAGACCCAATAAATTTTTTGCTTCCTCTTAACTCTTACTTGTTCATTAACCAGAGCAAGTCGATTGAAAATCAGATGAAAAATTGCATCCAGTGACCGCACCTTTAGGCAATCATCATTGTAACTATAATTGTTAATCTTAGTAACAGCGCTAAGTACAATTCTCTTTTACTGTAACACATCGGACTGTTGGAGGCAATACTGCAAACAGTTTATTGTTAAACTGCGTCATGTTTTCCATAGCTTTATTATATGAATATTGATATGAAATTGGGTTAATAAGTAGAAATACTTGATATGAGATAGGGAAATTCATCAATATATTCAAAATTCACATGCCATTAATATTATTGTATTATATCAAAACTATGAAGAAAAAGTTGCATTAAAAGTTCAACAATAACCTGTTAACTTTATATTTTTGACACACATTGAAAATGTGTAGTATTAAGTAAAAGTGGTTATGAACGCTGGTAGTAAAGTACATGTTTTCTGTAGTCAAACAATATGTGTTGGTATTAAATATGCAGTTGCATGATTTACCAATCTAAAGTTTTAATATGCGCGGGAGTATATTATGTGGTTTTAAAATAAGCTTACTGTGCAACTAGTGCAGTTCACTACTGGAGGTTGGCAGGTATGTAAACAGTGATCTTTTGTAACATGTGACAGGATGTTCTCAGTTTTTTTCATTCTTTCTATGCATGCTTAAGATATTGAATTTGATATAATGTGGAAACCCTAACACATTGAAGTTTGAATTTCATGATAAGTTGTTCATGTAAATTTTCAGATAAAAGCAAACATTAAAACTCTCAACTCGGATATATTGATTGTAGATTAATGAACTTAGAAATGTATTAATTGAACCAACCATTCTGTACTTTTTTTTTGTGGCAGGCCAAACTCATTATTTTACAAGAAGTACCGTACAACTCCCAGAGATAATCAAGGAGTCATATATGATAACAAGAACTGAAAATGAACAGACAGGTCAAAATTATTGAACCATCCACAACCTGTTGTATTAGAGTATGATAATAAGGGGTTTTTTCCTTTCATCACACAAAACAGACTGAATAAACATTGGCTCTTGTTGATTGGTGCATGACACAGTAACCTATGTTATTATATGATTATAACACATGACTTGAAATTTAAACTTTGTTATCTTTTGGAAACAATATTAATAGTTATGACATTTGTCATTTTGATACATACCCATGGAAACACAAGAACTTGAACTGTTACGGCCTACACTTTCAGTTTTTTCTCTTTCACCACATTCTTTACAAGTTGTTTGAGCCACATCATCTTGGTAGTAATGAAGGGGACACTCTTCACAAGGTTCATGTCCAGTCAAAGAGTACTTTCCAGCTGGACAAGGAGCTGTAATGAAGTTGGGTCAGTGCTTACAAATCGTTAAAATTTTCAAATTTTAAGTTGACAGTGTTTGATTGAGTGTCATGTATCATCCTACTAATGCTTTCTGAAAGTGTTTGTTTTAACATAAATATATTTAATCACATCAAAACTTTCTTCAAAAATGCACATCTAAACTTATTTTTAACAACAACAAAATTGCAATTTCAAAAGTGCCAAAATTCACAGATAAATGATGGAATCTGAATTTCCTAATAATATGCAAACCTATAAAATTGGGTCCTAAATACCTACATAGGTTCACAAAATTCCATGAAGCGGTTTAATTAAGAGAAATTGTGCTTGCAAACTGTGAAACTGCGCTTGCAAACTGTTCATTACTACTGGGTATATTCAATATATGGCTAAAATTACTAAGTTCAAAAGGGTCGAAATTTCCAGAAAAATAATGGATCAGACTTGCCTGGTATTGTTCATCTACACATTGTGTCCTAAATACCTACAGAGTTTCACGAAATTTCGTGCAGTGGTTTAAAAAGAGTTGCACTTACAAAACATAGGTAATCACAGATTACAAAGCTCACAGAGATGAGACATCACCTTTATGAGGCATCACCTTTATGAGACCACCTTTATCATATTATATGAAAATCTTAGTTAATATGATCTTGGATATTCATGGAAACTGTTTTGACACAATATCGTATATCATATGTTAAAAAATTGTATGATAATCATATGTTCATTTAATATGGTATTATAAGATACAATGATTATCAATAAAATAATATAAAATACGATATTGCATCCTATGATAGTTACAATATATATCATATAATACAAATAAATACTATAATAAATAATGATGCAATATGATATTGTAACATATGATATGACATTGTATCGTGTTATACATTATTGTGTTTGATCACATAATACAATATCATTATATATGATACAACATAGTATTATATGATACAATATCATATCACATAATGCATCACAATATTGTAGTATGATATTATATTGAATGATATTGTATCATATTTGATACATAATACAATATTGTATCATATGATACAATATAATTTGATACGTTTTTTTTTGATATTGTTTTTTTTGTATTATATCATATGATACAATATCATGTGAAATAGTAATATATTATATAATACAATATCACATTATACAATATCGTATTATATGATACAATATTATATATCATATAATACAATTCATGTACATGTGATATAATAATATACTATATAAACAAAATATCATATTATACAATATCATATCATATGATATGATATAATATATTATACAACATCGTATCATATGATTCAATATTATATATTGCAACATCATATGAAACAATATCATATATAATACAATATCATATTATACAATATTGTATCATAATATACAATACTATAAAATTAACAATTATATGACACAATATTATATCATAATGTATAAAAAAAATTGATACAATATCATATTATATCATATAAATTTTTACAATAAGATATATGATGTTATATTGTATCATATAACAAAAATAGTGTATTATATCATATAATACTATATCATAGGAATCATGTTATATCATTTAACAACAAACACATCTATCAAGCAGGTTTGAGTGAGGTAGGAGATTTTTTCAGCATCCTTGATAATAGAGATCAGGCTCTGCATCTAAAGCTACCTCTGCAATTCATTTATATCATAGTTAAATCAACTGTGCAAGTTTGAAATAGTGCTATTATCTATAAAACATGTGACCTGTTCCAAAAAACTAAACCTCATCCAGCATCCAAAACCTATGGCTCAGATTCAGCATTCAAGCCTGTCAGGTGCATCAGTATCATAAGACGCACCATTCATGCAAGTTGTTGAAGTTAGGACCAGTAATAACTAAGATAAAATCATCAGAGGGCACCTGCTCCAAAAACTTTAACCAGCTCTTAAAACCTTATCCTCTTCTAGCATCCAAAACCTATGGCTCAGATTCAGCATTCATGCCCGTCAGGTACATCAGTATCATAAGACACACCATCCATGCAAGTTTGGTGAAGTTAGGACCAGTAATAACTAAGATATATTTTTTAGCGTCCTTGATAATGGAGATCAGGCTCTTCATCTGAAGCTGCCTCTGCAATTCATTTATATTATAGTTAAATCGGCTATGCACGTTTGAAATACAGAGGGTTCCACTTATCTGATAGTCAATTTTTCAGAGAAAAATTATCAGATTAACCGATTATTAGACATCTTCGCTAGCCAAGGGTTTTCGGTCCACTTCGCTCCCCATAAACCCTTGGTGGATTTCATTATGAAAACTCGGTGATATGGTGGCGCTATCTAGCGAGCAACTTGAGTTGCGCCCCTTGCATATTTCCATTTTAATCGAATTAAACAAAGGGTTATATACACACTATGGCATTAATACAACTTGAAAACATGTTGACTACCAAATATTGAAACATAATTAACGATGCTATTAAATACGAATTAAGTTATAACCTAGGGAAAGCACGGAATGTTTTATTCATAGTGTTTTGTAAGGACCTGTACCGGGAGTGAAAAAGTCGCAGATTTATATAAAAGCTTTCATGCCATAAAACCAAGTATCGTTATCATGAATATTGAGGACCAAAGAAATTAAATAAAACACAGCTCATTGAACTTTTAAAAGCAATAACCATAAGCAAGAACGTATATACTAACGGGATAGGCAACTTCTACATTTGCCATGTTTACTTCCCATGCTATCAGGCGAGCCTTGACAAGTTTGTAGAACTATGTTCAATCCCAGTAAAATAAATAGGTTTTTAAAGCGATCTGGTTAGACCATCGTTGGGGAGGCACTGTACTCAAGAACTTGTGTCTCAACTTGTTAAACAAGCACCAAATGTTTTACCAAAGATCACACATGTGTTTTCCTTTAAAGTTTATATTTACAAGCACTGCAATTGGATCAGCTACTCGCAGCTGCAGCCAATCATAAAACGGAGCTTGTCACCGAGTTTTCGTAATGAAATCCACCAAGGGTTTATGGGGAGCGAAGTGGACCGAAAACCCTTGGCTAGCGAAGATGATTATTAGATTAACTGATCTAGCGTTTTTGTGGTCTTTGATTTTGGTATAGAATAAAATATAACTTGTTTCAAGACATAATTTCATACAAACCAACCTTCCCGATCTAGTCGGGATTTTCCCAATTTGAAGCATCGATCCCGATTTCCCGATCGGGATTTGTAAATTGTACAGAAATCCCGATTTCGTAAATATTACGACAAGACACCCCGATTTCGGACATGAATTTTATATCTCGCGTGGTTTCTTTTTTGGCCAGCCTATCAGAAATCGGGATTTAAGGTCACCATTACTGTTTACCTGTGGCACATGTTGTGATTGGGATGTGTGAACATGTGTTGGGAGATTAATTGGAGTTATCTGCGAGCGTGTGTTGATAGTAATTAATCGGCATGTATTATATACACAGAGAACAACCTAGGCAATCGAAGTTGATTGTTTTAGATAAAGAACGCATGAAGCGACTGACAGCACCGATCACTTGTAAATCACTATAAATGTCTCTGAGTAATGGTATGTAAAAACAACACATTTTCACTTTACTATGATTAAAAATTCCTTTTAAATTTGTTAATCTTTAAACTGTTTAAAGAATTATATTAAGCTCAGCTATTTTTGAACGATTTCTAGCGTTAACCATGGTGGCTACAGCGAATGGCATACATGTACATGTAAAAGCATCCACACTTCAGGTCAATCAGAAGTCGGAATGCAAACTTTTGGCATCGAAAAAAAATATGGATCAAGATGAAGGTTAGTACAATAAATTGTTAAGTGTATTGTAAACCATTTGTATAATAACATTATGATAAACACTGCATTTAATAATATATATGTATACTATCATTTATTGTAGGCCATTGTCTTAAGAAAGAGAGAATGTTTCCTGGTTGCAGATTCTTTTACCATGGACCTGAATTTTAAGCACACTTGTTGAAAGTTTTACATTTGTTGTAAACTTAAAGAAATAAACCTTTTTGTTTTACATTTGTTAGCTTGTTTAGATATTTTGAATAAATTCTTATTCAACATTAACATACAAAAATAAGACAAATTATATTTTCACGACCAAATGACGCGAATTCGTAGACATGAAAAATGTCGTTTGCGAAAAATCCCCCATGAAGATTTTCAAAATTTGGCATGTATGTAATTTATCAATGAAAAGATATAATCTGTAGGTCAATAGTTTGAAATGAAATAATTTACCTTGCATTAGCAATGAAATAGCATTTTAGTCTTTATTTTGTTTGTAAATGCTCAAAAGAAACTATTTCTCTTTATTACGACGGTTTCAAAGCCATCCGAAACCAATGGCTCAGATTCAGCATTCATGCCTGTCTGGCGCATTAGTATCATAAGACACACCATCCATGCAAGTTTGGTGAAGTAAGGACCAGTAATAACTAAGATATAATCATCAGAGGGCACCTGCTCCAAAAACTTTAACCAGCTCTAAAAACCTGAACCTCCTCCAGCATCCGAAACCTATGGGTCAAATTCAGCATTCAAGCCTGTCAGGTGCATCAGTATCATAAGATGCACTATCTATACAGGTTTGGTGAAGTTAGGACCAGTAGTAACTAAGATATACCATATAGCCGGTTTTTTTGGCGGGACACAAATTTGGCGGATTTGGGCCTACAAGGTATACCATTAATTTTGGCGGATATAATTTCGGTGAATCCTTTATCCTTCATTAAAATTCTACTGTCAGTTTATTTTTAATAGCTGAGAAGTTTCTGTACTTAAGCAAAAATCCTTAGTCACCATTACAAGGTGGTAAAATTTGATGTCCGACCTGGTTTCACACACTTCAATATTTTCAACAGAAATAACTTATTAGTACTTAATATATGCATGAAAAAGTATACCTTATTAATTATCATTTTTTTTTCATTGTTTGTGAAGAAACCGTTAATCAGACAAATATCTGCACCTGAGTCGATAACGATCACATGTCTCCTAAAACAACACAAGCTAACACCCCTGTCACTGGGGCTAATTACACACCTGAACAGGGAAAAGTGATATGGTGTTTAAACAATTAACTTTTAATTTATAGTAATGTTTAGCTTTTATTTATTTACATTAGTTTTGTATTGATTTTGGGTAAATGTACATTTGTATCCGTAACACTGTGTGCATGTCACAATTGTCTATTTTTATCACAGACTTAAAAAAATATATGAAAAAATAATCTCCAAAAACTACATCTTTGTTAATAAAATCTAGATAGAAAGTATTTAAATTTGGTGATTTTAATTTTGGTGAATTTTCAAAAATCGCCAAAATAGGCCAAAATTATATCCCCGCCAAAAAAACCAGCTATACGGTATTCATCAGAGGGCACCTGCTCCAAAAACTTTAACCAGCTTTTAAAACCTTAACCTCCTCCAGCATCCAAAACCAATGGCTCAGATTCAGCATTCATGCCTGTCTGGTGCATCAGTATCATAAGACGCACAATCCATGCAAGTTTGGTGAAGTTAGGACCAGTAGTAACTTAGACATTGCTATCAAAGGGCACCTGCACCAAAAACTTTAACCTGCTCCAAAACCTTAACCTTCTCCAGCATCTAAAACTCATGGCCCAGATTCAGCATTCAAGTCTTTCAAGTCCATAAGTAGGTCCAGATGCATCATCCATGCAAGTTTGGTGAAGACAGGACAAGTAATAACTTAGATACAGGACCTGCAACAAAAACTTTAACCAGGTCCTGACGCCGACACCGATGCCGGGGGTATAGCATAAGCTCCCCCCGACTTCGTCTCGGTGAGCTAAAAAAACAGGACTGACTGACTGATGGGTCAAAAACATTATTATACCCCTCACTTGCATGGGGTACAATCAATCATGTGACTTAGAACTTGTTCTATGCAAGACTTTGTCCTCAATCTACACCGTTTTTTTATCTGCCCAGATTGGTACATGCTGAAAATTAAGACAGCCCTGAGCGAATGCTGGACAACTCGCCCCCAAGACATCTCGCCCCCAAGACAACTCGCCACCAGCTAAAGACAACTCACCCCCAAATTAGGACAACTCGCCCTCACTCAAGACAACTCGCCCCCAATGAAAAAGATATATTTTATACATATTTAATTGACATATACAGTCCTTTGATCAGTTCCGAATAGTTAAGAAGTTACACAGCAAATAATTAATGAAATAAAAACTGAAGAAGAAAATCAATACCTTTCATATAAACACGTATTAATGCTTGTTTGAATTCTGCAGTAGTTTCATTTTTGTGGTCATGCGTGTATTTGATATCGGTCTTAGATTAGTCGACCTACTTTCGCTTTGTAATAAATCCTGGTCATTGCAACGCTAATATGTGCATAAAATCGTCTGTCGGTGCCTTAAATTTTAATTTGTAACAGAATTTCTTTTAGTAAACGTAGGTTTAGTATGTATTCTAACATACCCAAAAGCATACAGGATAAAAAATAAAATAAAAACGCAAGTGGATGCAGAATTTTAATGAGCCGTCATTTGACCAGTTCCAAATAAATACCCAATTTCTTTTCCTCTGTTTTAGGATTGAATGAAGGGATGGATTAAAACAAATACTTCTAGAATTCATCAAATTTCTTTCTCAGTCATAAATAAATTATATTTACCACAATAATGATAAGTGGAGGTGCTGTGACTGTATTCCAGCAAGATGTTAGAAACCAGTCTAAATTATTGTTACGGTGATTTTGTCTGTCATTTCTGCGCAAATCAAACTGTGTAGGTTACGAAAATACCAATAACTGAGTGGTTTGCATTAAACCTGTTATTCAACAGGTTCAGCAGATGGTTTTAGGGTCAAAACTTTTTTATATACATTCAATATGTATAGAAACAGTTCTGTTATTCGGAACTCATCGGCTTATTCGCAACTGGTAATATGGCTTCCTGTGTAACTTGTTAGAATAAAATTTTATTTTAAAAAAAATTAATACACCAATATTGCATTAATATCAGCAAGGATATGGTGAATCTCGGCAAAAAAATCAGTTCTAAAAATAACGCCCGGGAACATTTACAGCACTGCCAAATCTGAACCCTATTCGGAACTGGTCAAACGAATGTAGTGTTAATTTTTCAATGATTTTTCGAAAATATTAACAGTAAGTCAAATATTAAACTAAATTTTAATGTTAAATACATCGTAAGATTCAGAGCTTGCATACATTAATAAGTTGTCACTTTGAAGAATCAAAATTATACTTGTGCATGTCACTCTAATTATTTACAGCTTGGGTTTCATCATAATTTTAACTAATTATCATTATCACATGAATAATACATGTATAACCCCAATCTGATTAAAATCAGCTGTTCTGATACGCTACCGCTCTCGAACATCTGAAACAAGCCGCTTAGAGGTCACGTCCGAACGACCCGACAATCTAAATATTTAAATATAAGGTCATGACATTTTTGACCAATGATAATCCCTGTCTCTTAATGACTATCGGGTGAAATAACAGCAAGGTAAATATAACCGCACAGATTTATGGGAAATTATCTGCTGGCAGAGTTTTGCTAGCCACAATTTGATTGGCTTATCGAAAGGTCTTTCGGACGTGACCTCTAAGCGGCTTGTTTCAGATGTTCGAGAGCGGTAGCGTATCAGAACGGCTGATTTTAATCAGATTGGTATAACGCGATTGTTTGATCGCTGATTTCATGATTACGTTGGTCATAATTAAGTTATTTTAAAACTTTAAACAATGTGCTCAATTTAAATTGCTCCGGTTTCTAAAATCATTATTTTTTCAGTACATTTACATGTATTTGCCTGAGTTTATAACGGGAAAGAGAATTTATAAATAATGAAAAACATATTTTTAAATCAGAATACATACAACCTTCGCCGATTATAGATGCATTTGAATAAAACTGTTCAAGTAACACTGCGATTGAAAGCTTTGAAAGTCTGTTAAATTTCAAATAAAAATCTATCAAAAATTGAAATAAAACCTGAAGAATATAAATTGCGTTGTGGTAAATGAGGAAAAAATTAAATTTTCGTTATAAATTTTGTCGTAATACGAACAAAAATACTGGGAGCAAGTTGTCTTTATGTTGGGGGCGAGCTGTCTTGAGTTGTGGCGAGTGGTCCTAAATTTGGGGCGAGTTGTCTTCGGTTTTACTGGGGGCGACTTGTCTTGGGGGCGAGCTGTCCTGATTCCCCCTGAGCTATATATATATGAACATTGCATTCATACCTTGACAGCCTTTTATATCAGGAACACCATCCATGTCTGTTTTAGAACCAGAAGGACAGTTTTCACAGTTAGTTGCATTTACCCAGTATGTATCTCTGACACATGGTCTACAGTTTGTTAATCCATCGGTCGATGTAAAGCCAGGTGGACATTTTGCTAGAAAAAATAAACATTTGGAAATAGAAAATTAGAATAAAACAACATCATCTGTAAGAACTAATCATCTACCGTATATACTCGCTTATAAGTCAGTATTTTGGGAGTAGAAAATTGAATAAAAACTAGGGGGCCCGACTTATAGGCGTGACATACAATCAGATAATTTTTCCACTGGGTAAAACTTCGTTTTGAGGTGCCAAACCTTTGCTTCC
Source organism: Magallana hongkongensis (assembly GCA_016163765.1). Classification (NCBI taxonomy): domain Eukaryota; kingdom Metazoa; phylum Mollusca; class Bivalvia; order Ostreida; family Ostreidae; genus Magallana; species Magallana hongkongensis. Next base: position 25,428,315 of record WFKH01007768.1, read on the forward strand.
AACTTTTGACTTGCGATCCCTATACTTGACAAGTTTATTTTTTAATTACTAAAAAGATAAACACATTAATAAATGCATTGAAAGTTGCAACTGTATTTCTAAGTATAAACAAGTTTTATTTGATAGTATTTTTTATTTAAGCAGTCAATTATTTATGCCTGAGGTGATAATAGCTGTAGATATAAATGTACTTAAGATAACACAGGCCAGCACTGAGTTTATGAGGCTAATTACCAACCCTAATCAGTCAGTAGGGGATAAAATCACTGTCATTTTATTTTCAGTAGCATTTAAAATAGTTTTTGAGCTACTATCCAGTTGTAATGAGTGATTAAAAAAAAATAATGGCGTCCAAAATCGGGGATGGTGTAAAAGTAGTCCGGGACATATGTCCCGCGATGTCCCAATTTCCTATTTCACATCTAACTTATTTTCCAGTTATTTTTTTCAAATACCATTAATCAAATATCAAAAAGCATTTTAATTTTAGTCGATTGTATTATTTCTGCTTCATGAAAAACACTAATAAGTTTAAAATTGCCAATTTTTCTTCACCAAAAGTGTAAATGTAGTCCCAAGTATCGACTATGTTTTTCAATTTCCGGTTTTTTTTTTGCCATCCGCATCGTAACGAGGAGGGGGGGACTTTCTGAAGTACCGCCAATAATGTTTATGTCGAGTTTATATACCGTCTAACATCCTTTACTGATCCATTATGCGGAATTGTATATTCTACCCCTGCTGGTTTTCGGTTTTACTTTTCCTTATCTATTTCTTATGAACTGCGATGTCCCGCGAAGAAATGTGTAAACAATTATAATAATAATTATGTTTATATTATAAAACAATGTTTGATATTCAAATACAGTATTTAAACTTATTGAATTATGTTTATTTAATGTAAAAAGAAAGGCAAAACAAAAACCGGAAATTGAAAAACATAGTCGATTTTTCGAGACTACATCTACACTTTTGGCGAAGAAAAATTGGCGATTTTAAACTTATAAGTGTTTTTTATGAATCAGAAATAATACAGTCGACTAGAATTAAGACACTTTTTGATATCTGATTAATGGTATTTGAAAAAAATAACTGGAAAATAAGTTAGACGCGAAATAGGAAATTGGGACATAGCGGGACATATGTCCCGGACTACTTTTACACCGTCCCCCAAAATCGAAAGTTACTAACCTCAAGAAAGATAACTCTGTTTACAAGAAAACTATTTAAAAAATGGCGCCTAAAAGCGATCCAGTGGGATTAAACAGCAATTTCTGTTTAATACTTAAAAATTAAACACGTGAATAAATGCTGGTCTGTTTAAAAAAAAATAAAGATTGTTTTATTATTATTCCTATTCTTAATTAATTACACCTGACTGAGGTGATAATAGCTACAGTTTATTGGTGGCATTAGGTGGCATGTCACCTAAAACAACACAAGCTAACACGTCAGTTTTAAAAGGGGCTAATTACCATCTTAAATGACTTAATCAGCCAACAGGGGATCAAATCACTATCATTTTAATTTCACTAGTATTTTAAATAGTTTTAGACCTTACACCAAGTTTTCATTAGTGTATTAAAAAAAAATTGCGTCGGACTCCATTAAATTGAAAGTTATTAATCACAAGATAGATGTCATAACTGATGACAATACTTAAGTCTTTTAAAATGTATTGCATCTAGAAATGATATTTTTTATCTAAAATTTAGTAATGCTTGATAAAATGTGCTAATTTAATTGAGAATCTGAAGACTGATTATCCAGAAAAAGTTAACCGACTTATAAGAGGGTCAACGGCAAAATCTTCAGAATAGATCTGAAAAAAGGCAACCAACTTATAGGCGAACAATACTTATAGGCAAGTATATACGGTAATTCATTTTAATAAAAATGTCTTCCAATTACAATGGAAGATAATACCATCAATTATTAGGGGTTTTTGTTGGACACAGATGTTCTCTTTTGTTTTTCTATAGTTTCTTTTTATTATAATCAAATACATTTCCCCACCTAACTCCTTTATACATATATATCACTTTGCAATTCTTATCAACCTTTTAAACTACTAGACTAGCCCCAGTGTTTGGTGAAATATACATGTATGTGAACTGAATTATATAGTGGTATTCAATATATTGGTAGAATCTTTGTTAACTTTATATAATGTGATTACCAATACAAGTTGTTTTATCAACACTTGATACTGAATTTCCACCACAAGATTTACAAGATGACTGTCCTGTTAAGTCTTGATAATGTCCATCTTCACACATCTCACAAGAAGTTCCTTTGAAATATCTTCCTTCTGGACATTTCACTGTTGAATATAGAGAAAATCTGATAAGGTTAATGAATTACAGTTTAACATAATTCTGTTAAATATCAACTGTTTGGATGACTTTTCCTATGTTGTCTATTAATGTCTGTCACATTTAATGTCCAAACTGTTTGCCATAGTTTTTACCTGTATATATATTTTATTCCAAATCGGGTGTCCATAGATTTATTTTTAGTACCTTTAAACTAGGCATTTAAATACCCATGCTGGTGTGGTCAGTTGGGCATAGCAGGCACCTGATAAGGACATGCTGTCCTGTACTAGAGTTTGTTCAACTTAAAGTATTTACATCTGAGCATATTCTAACCAGGTTCAACTCACTTCTGAGGTAAGAGAGTTTTATTTTAAAGTTTGTTTATTCGTAATTTTCAGTTGCAATGACAGCCAAGTTCCTTTTTGTGTTTTGATGACTTGTTCCATAAAGTTGTCTTAAACTTAACATATTGTTTGAGTACACAAAAACTGGTAATGTTAATAAAGTATAAAAAAGTAGCTGTAAAGTAACAATGCTGTGTAAACATTGTAAATAGTGTCTACAGTAATTGCGTGAATTCAGTGTATAAGTAAACATGCTTTTTGCGTAATATATATATAGTCTCTGTAAAAGTAAAAGTAAAAACCATAGAAGTAAAAACATGAGTAAAAGTATGCATGTATAATATAAGTGAATACATGTAAAGTAGTTGTGTAAAGTAATGTATGTGTATGTGGAAAAACATGCATAGTATGTAACCTCAATGTATGGTATATACAGTTATGATATGTATACTATTAATAGATCCCAGTATTGCAGTACCACGTACAGTTTGCAGTATCCACCCATACGTATTACAGTATACAGAACTACAATACTTCAGTATTCCGGAACTCAGCCTTAAGGAAATGGAACCACCCTAAACATTCAACTATTCAACATTCAACAGTTAAGATTCACCAAATTTGGCCTGTCTTACACGGATACACGGATGGATGGTTTTGTGAGCCCACCGAGGCCGCCATTACGGACCAGCCAATAAGTGACACAAAAACTTAAATATTTTCTCTGTAAAAACTGAATCACAAGATAAACAAATGTATTGTACAGTATTAAAATGTAGTAAAATGTTCAACTAGTTATTCTTTCTGACAACCAGCACGACCAATCTGTGACCATGTCAGAGAGGAAGAAATATTACAAACTGCAGGAAGGCAGTTGATTATGTATAAGTTAAGCCAAGCATATTTAAAATTAATTTTAAGCTTGCATTTTCAAACTTATCTTATCTTGACATATCATAAACTACACAACATTGAGATGGTGACCATCTCAAAAAATGGACAATAGGATGAAAGAATTTCAGAGAAATTTGCTTTGACCTTGACCTATAACTTAGAAATTTCCCAGCTGGCATAGAACTTCTAATTCGATCTCCAACCCTTACATACAAGCATTTTTGTTTTATCTGAGCAAGATTAAGCAACTGGGAAATAATCTATGGTCTAAAACTGATTATAAAGATCTCATAGACGGTTTGCCTGGCCGTCAATGAGATTGATAAACCCTATATATTTCTATAGTCAGTCAGTAACATACCTAATAAGTAATAGTATATCCATTGAACAAAATATTCAACTTTTATCAATATATAATCGGTACATCTCCCTAATGTCATGTACATGTAGGTTTGATGTATCAGATCTTGAACTAATTGTCAATGAGCAGTTTCACAAATGAAATTGCACAAAGTTAATTCTGCTAATTGATTTCAATTTTTAAGTATATTCAAATTTGTAAAAAATTAACAAATAAAAATTTTAAATACTGATTTTGCCTATAAATTCATTAACATTCACTGCAGTTGAAAATAACCAGTTATATGGTATATCAACATATTGTACACATCACTGGTTAACTTACCACATATTTGATTGTTCACAAGTACCATGTTATCACTACACTTGTTTCCTGTTTCAGAATTACCAATATCCTCTACTGTGAAAGTGGCTTGCTCGTTGTTTGAACACGTCACAGATGAAACAGGTAAAATAAATGATGGAGGTATATTGCTTATAAAGTTGATGCAAGTCACCCTTGAAGAAGCTTCTCCATCTCCAATAAATTCTCCTTTAATAACAGTTGTTATCTGCAAAAAACAAACAAAAATTCTCATGAAAACTGTCTTAATATTCATCAGTCATAATTCTTTTGTGTAAAATTTGACAACCATCCTCCTCCCCCCTTTCCCTCCATCCTCTAACTGTTGCTCCTCTTTTCCCCATTCTCCAGTTTGTATACCAGGGATCATGGTAAAAATAAATTGAAATCCCTCCACACTAGCTAATGCTAATATACCATGTCTAGTGCTCGCGATAATTTGTCTTTCCATGTATACCGTGACTATTAGCACTATAATCAAAAGAAACTACTGTTGACAGATTAAATTTTATACTCTTGAAAATTGAAAAATGAATTAAAAATTTACACGTACTTAATTAGTTTATGTACCACACCATACGCACTCATCACATAGTCTATCAAAATCCTGTGGCGCCGATCATCCACGAAAATGCTTAAATGTCCTTTTATTAATAAAGTCTTTTTTGAATAATTGAAAATAAATAATTAAAATAAATCAATTAAACCAACTTGTGTCCAAGACTTACAGGTATCACATTTCTTTGAGAAATTTCAAGATAACGGAAGAGAAACATGTACAGATAACTCTGGTACAAGCACAGCTGGTAGAATTATTATGCACATTAGCAGCTGATCAGAGAAGTTATACAAACGTATGTTGCATAAATGTTGCATAAGTATTGGAGTACAGTACAACGATTGTATATTGCATAAAACATCGCGATAAATACTTTATCAATCATGTCGAAAACTTGTTTAGACAAAAAACAGATTTTGGCCATATGCATGTCGTAGGCAGTCATTCATGCTTTATCGCAAAGCTCACTTGGGTGTATTCGCTGCGAGCGATGTAGCATTTCGTTGAGTGATGACACTTTCTAGACGGTGTGTATTTCAATTGCGATTCGCAATAAAGATTCTGATTGGCGCATTTATATAGACCCGCCCATTTATCAAATGCATGTTGAGAACATGATGCTAACACATGGAAAGATATGTCGGAGAAAGAAAACTTCTCATAAAGTTGTACTAGCAAGTTTAAAATTACATACAGAGTTATTTGATAACAAACGGGGCGATGTTTACGTACATGTGTAAATAATGTTTATGAAAAGAAAAAAGAAAAAGAAAAGTTCCCTAAAAGCAGGGATCGGCGCATATGGATTATCAGTCACAGATTGTACTTCGCTTATCGAATAATGTTATTCAGTTCATTGTGAAAAAATTTGTCAGAAACTGTTTAGTGAACAAATAAATTATACGTTGCCGTTCATGATGTATCATATATCTATATGGAAAATCACATGAGTTGAACAGTTATTCCTCACAAAAAACTTGCTGCAAAATGTAGATCCACAGGAAAATCGGGTAGACACGCTGTGAAATCCATTAGACATTTTACAGCATATGTCTTCACTTTTTTGTTTACAAAAATTCTGTACTGAAAATCTTTGAAACATCGTCACTAGCTCCGCAAAATGAAGAAGTGTGGTTTGTTTATATACATGGAAAACTGACGGTAAAATGGCGACTCGATCTGCACGTGAATTTTACAATCCGAGGTCGATTAGCGTGTTTGAGAGAAAATCAGCGGCAAGTAAAGTGTCAACATCAGTAGTAAATATTGTCTGATGAATATCGAGGAACATTTAATAAAAAGAATGTTTCTACAGACAAGGGAGTTACAAAATAACGTTAATCACAGATCAGTTATTGAACACGTGTATATGCCGTAAATTTCAAATTTTGTGTATGTTTGAAAACCCATGCACACTTGTAGTTCTAAGTGTGTCATATTAATCGGTCAAAGTTTAATAAAATGCAATATATGTAATATTTATTGTCAGTATCTGTTGTGAATTCTTTGGAATAAGCTACAACAAAATAAATACTGCCTCATCTTAAATTGATGCGTTAAAATGATTTGAATTTATCGATGAAGTATGTATTATCTTGAAAAATGAATTGGGGATTGAACCTGTTTAAACAGCGTGTTTTTGACAATTGTTTATACAAAAAAAGAAGAAGCGATTATTGTGAGAACTGTCAATTATTGCAGTGATTTAGTTTTTGCGGTTCAGATACAGAGTTAAACGACACATCTGGCAGTTGGTGCATAAATTCACAATACCACGTTAGAAGGTAAGAGTGGGCGGTTACTAAAACGGCCAATGAAAATGCTCGTTTTATAACTGCACCTCGCAATCCCAATTGTGTCATCACTCAACGCATCAGTCCATCGCTCACAGCGAATACACCCAAGTGAGCTTTGCGATAATTCATTTCAACAATCGACAGATTGTTTTTCCTAGTACACACAGGTGACACTCAATGGCTCGAACTTCGATCTCTTGAAGTTCTTGATCTCTCAAAGTGAAATCACGGTGCCGATTTTTTTCTCTATATAACTAAGCAAATTTATTCTTGATCTCTCGAACAGCGATCTTCCGAAGTTCTTGATCTCTTGAAGTTAAACCTGTGTCCTGTTAGGCCTCATAAAATTAATTTTTAGATTCTCATCCCCGCCCGCCCCTCTGAAAATGGCCCGCCCCGATGCATTTTATTTTGTTTTGAAAAAAAAATTATGGAAAAAAAATTTCGGGGGAAACAGTCGGGCTCGGTATACAAAAAATTCAAAATATTTTAATGGCTGCCAAACATGTGGACTACCGTGTGTCATTTCAGTCATGTTGTTTGTTATCATAAGGATACAAATGTCTTCATGCATTAACAGTTAAGTCAAAATAAAATGGAATTAAATTATTACAACTGGGTTTGTGTACTCATATTAGCATTTACAACTTAAAAGAATAGAGCAGTTGTTATTTCTAGAACATGAACAGTGAAAAAGGTGTTTTTTGAAAAATAAAAAATAATTAATAAAATCCGCCCACCCGCACCATATTTTTGGCAAATTAGGATGAGAATCTAAATATTAATTTTATATGGCCTTATACATATTTCATTGTTTTTTACTCTTGATAACATGAAGTGGTGGCTGTGTACACATGCGACCGATCAAGCCTATAATTAGCTCCGCGTGGGCCTTACCTGGATGATTGAGTGAACCCCTGGGGCTAGCGTGGTAGTGTTAATTGGTTGATTACGGAAGTGACACTACCCCTTGCTTCCTTCAAAGGGTAAATAGTTAAATTGTAATTGATCTATTAATTTCAATATCAACTTGTGAAATTTACAGTAAATTAACCAGTCACTATTTAAAATATTCTGTGATCAAGAAAACATAAAATACTTTAAATTTTCTTTTAAAGTTAACAAAAATAATAAACACAAAACTAAGGTCTGAATTGTTGAAATGAAGTAAAGCAGCAGAAAATACGAATGCAACCATGTTAGACTATCCTTCTATGTTATGAATATAAACCTCTGGCTACTATAATTTTAGAACGAAAATGACTGGAACACAAAAATTTCTGGATTTTTTTTAAATTTCGATCTCTCAAACTCTTGATCTCTTGAAGTTTAATCATGGTCCCTTGAAGTTTGAGTTATCGAGATTCACCTGTATATTAATACACTGTATTAGAACAATATTCTAGATTATCAAACAAGAGGCCCATGGGCCACATCGCTCACCTGAGGAACAATAGGTATGATAAAATCAGCTTAATGGAGTCATAATACAAACTATCTGGACAATGTAGTATAATACATGTAGATCCTGTATAAATAAAAATCCATTTTCCCCCTGGATATTCTTATGTTTATTATTATTAGTCCCTTTTCTAACAGGATGATTTTATAGTCATATCACATGTTGATCATAGCAGTTCTCAAAAAGATCCTAAACAATTGTTTATATATGGGATATAAACCTTCATCAAACTCTGAACTCCTTGTGAGGCCCAAGAATCATCCAGGGGCCAAAGTCTAAACAATTTGAAAGAATCAGCAATATGTCAAAATGATTGCATATAAGTAAAAATAATTATATATTATAACATTTCAGCTTTTGTGAATATTTAAAATATTTTCCTCAATGTGGCCCCACTCTACTCCTCAAGATTTTGATTTGAACACATTTGAATCTACATTATCTGAGGTTGCTTTCACTAAAGTTACACCTTTTCTAGGCAAATGGTTTTTTAGAAAAAGATTTTTAAAGATCTTTCCCTACATATTCCTATATAAATTTTTGTCCCCCCCCCCCCCCTGTTGTGACCCCAACCTACCCCCAGGGGTCATGATTTTCACAACTTTGAATCTACACTACCTGAGGATGCTTCCACACAAGTTACAGCTTATCTGGCTGATTAGTTTCTAAGAAGAAAATTTTTAAAGATTTACTCTATATATTCCTATGTAAAAATTCGCCCCCATTGTGGCCCCACCCTACCCCCGGGGATCATGATTTTCACAACTTTAAATCTACACTACCTGAGGATGCCTCCATACATGTTTCAGTTTACCTGGCTGATGAGTTTCTGAGAAGAAAATTTTTAAACTAAAGATTTACTCTATATATTCCTATGTAAAAATTCGACCCCCCATTGTGGCCCTACCCTATCCCTGGGATCATGATTTTCACAATCTACTAATCTACAGTACTTGAGGATGCTTCCACACATGTTTCAGCTTTTCTGGCCAATTGGTTTCTGAGGAGAAGTTTTTTTTTAAAGTGGCACGGTGACTCAAAATAGATGTTTTACTTTTTGATTATGACAACGGAAATAAGAAGAGTTATTCGAAATTTCATCATACGGAAGGTTTCACGCATCATAAGTCATCGCTTATCAATTTACAAGTCATTAAAACTCATCGGGAAATTGCACATGTAAACAAACCGAGTTGTGTTGGACATTGGTTTAGTGTCACGTGATTGCGATTTCTGTCTAAAAATAGTTACAGTGGGATTGACACACAGAAAAAAGAATTTGAATTTGAAGCTATTCGATGTCTGTGGTAAGAAATATGCATTAATAGAGAATGCATCTTAATAAATATATAGTTCTTGAAGACATCGTGTTTCAATGAGAGGCTTCTGGCTCATGATGTATGCCACGCTGCAGTATTTACATTCCCCTGCGCTTGCGTGGCTATGAAGCGGAAGAAAAACTCAATATTTTCGTGTTGGCCTAACGCTTAATTCTATTTTTCTCTTTTTAATTTGATTTATTTACTTTTGAACACCGTAATTTTTCAAAAGTTCATCTTTTCATATGATATATAAAATATGTGGAAATCGTGTAAAAATTCGATATTTGCTAAATCATGGGTTTGTGCGTCACCATGTCTCTTTAAAATTTACACTATATATTCCTATGTAAAAGTTCAACCCCCCCATTGTGGCCCCACCCTACCCACGGGGATCATGGTTTTCACAACTTTGAATCTACACTACCTGAGGATGCTTCCACACA
>WFKH01007768.1:25439681-25451061 GCA_016163765.1 Magallana hongkongensis
AAACCTATGGCTCAGATTCAGCATTCAAGCCTGTCTGGTGCATCAGTATCATAAGATGCACCATCCATGCAAGTTTGGTGAACTTAGGACCAGTAATAACTTAGAAATTGCTATCAAAGGGCACCTGCACCAAAAACTTTAACCTGCTCCAAAAACCTTAACCTCCTCCAGCATCTGAAACTCATGACCCAGATTCAGCATCCAAGTCTTTCAAGTCCATAAGTAGGTCCAGATGCATCATCCATGCAAGTTTGGTGAAGATAGGACTAGTAATTACTTAGATACAGGACCTGCAACAAAAACTTTAACCAGGTCCGGACGCCGACGCCGGGGGTATAGCATAAGCTCCCCCCGACTTCGTCTCGGTGAGCTAAAAAGTGCTGCTGCTTTGCTAAAATCTATAGAATGAATTAATAAATATGTAAAATTTTAGCAAAGGTCATATAAATTTCAACAGGAGCTCATTTCTTTGATATTTATGCTGACTAATAAAAGATGAACTCTATACAAAGCAGCAGCACTTTTCAGAATCTACAAGATAAGAAGAATTTGATTATCATCAAAAATTTTCATTCAAATAAGGGTTACATTCTCTTTTGATATTGAACTTTGTTTATGACCTCCATTCACAAGAATTATCAACACACATCAAGTGACTGTCAATTCAGGGGACCACACTCAGTGTCATACAAAGTGGCATTTACTATGCTGTTTCATATAATATCAAATTTATATTATGATAAAATAGCTTTACATAAATATTTTAAAATACAAGATGCATCGTTTTATGAACGTTAAAATCCGTTGATATCTTCATAGTAAGCCTTAACAGTGCTGCGCATTAAGAGCATTTTTACATCCCATGTATATAGACCTGTATCCAGAAGCAAATGTGTTTCCCTCAGGGCTTCACACCTTTATCAATTAGGCTCCACCCCCACCTGAACTTAAGATGTAACCTGTCACTCAACAACTATAATCCTAACTCTTCAGTGCCCAAGAGCTGACGGACAAAAGAAAAAGGAGATCACTCAAACCATTGAGGTATTAAATATAATCTTTTACAAGTAATAACATTCCAAAAAGCTTGTCTGACTAAATATTATTCCATAGGAAGCATTCATGTATCAGTTAGGCTATCTTATAAAAAAAATTTTTTAAATTTTGCTGCTGGTCATAAATTCATAAATGGAACGTACTGATTTAAGAAGCAATTTCAGTATTTTTCTTATCCAGTGCATACATATGTATACATCCCTTGCAATTAAATCCTTTCATTATTTCAAACTATTTTAGTATTGTACATGTATCAAATATATGTACGCTTGAAAGCAGAAGGAAAAACAGTCAAATTTTATTTGTTATATTAAGATGCAAAATTAAAGGCCTTTTTGTCATTTTCAACCATCATACCAGGAAAGTACATGTAGTAGGAAAGTTTTTTGTTGCATGTGCACAAACAGTGTGCTCTGGAGTATTCTCATGATCCCAATTTGGACTCGTCCACTAATCGGTGCCTAAAAATTATCAATGTGATAGTATGGCACAAAATCCTGATTTACCTTTCAACCAAAGGATGAGATCTTCCATGCTTTGAATGAAATCATCCATGGATCCATGGGGAGGGGGTCAAATCAATTTTTTTATATTTGTTTATATATTACACTTTTGATCGACCAATGTTTTAGAAGGAATCTATTGAACGAATTAAGATACACACAACCAGTAATTGTTTAATGTACATTAAGTAAGACACGCAAATTATAGCCTTTTCAAAATGAATGAAATCGCCCAATTGATCGAAAAATCAGGGCACGCCTGCTTCAGTGAATTAGTTCCTCCAGTAAATAATGCAGCTATTATATATGAATACATATTTTTTCAATCCAAACTAACAATTTTTTGTTATTAATGATCTTCCAACATCAATTATCAACTAGAGGTCCTTTGAGCAAACTCAAAAATGATACCCCCGCTAAGAAAATATCAAAACTTAAGTATTTCTCTATTAGAAAATAAGGGATGCTTCTTTTTCTTATAGTGACATTGAACTAGCACAATTAAAGCTCAAGTCAGGACATATTTACAGGTCAAAAGCCATTTTTGTGTCAAATTTTAGCTTCTTCTTATTTTCCATTACAAGAAAGCATTTTTTAAACAATGACCTTGAACTTCCACAATTGACCCTGGGTGAAGATCATGACACATCCTCAGGTCATAAGCAATGTTTGTGTGAAGTAAGAACTTCCAATGTTTCTCCATAAAAAAAGATATGGACTGGACACAAATTTTACACTTTTCCTGCCAGTGACCTTGACCTTGCCCAAATGACCTTGGGTCAAGGTCATGACACACCCCCAGGTCATAAGTAATGCTTGTGTGAAGTAAGAACTTCCAATGTTTTTTCCACATAAAAGATATGGACCGGACACAAATTTTGCACAGACAGACGGATGGACGAACAAGGTGATTCCTGTATTCCCCCCCTAAAACTTTGTTTTGTGGAGTGTATAATTACATTCTGTTGTAATAGAAAATAGGCATTAACCTGTTGCAATGACACCTCCCCCTCCTTTTTCCACTGTTCAAACATGGCTTTCTATTTTTAAATCGGGATTACACACCCGCATGGTGAACCTCCATTTTACTTGTCTGAAAACTCTTGCTCAGTGTTACTTATTATATCCCATATAACATTTTCATTAATTGCATATTTAAATGTTGGCACATTAAACATACATGGGGTTATCTTTTTTATGAAAAATATTGATATTGCTAGCTCCCATTACCTGGGCTGTTTCGGAGAATGCAACTTTTAAACCTTACATATGGCTTAGATAGGCAATAAAGATTGTATCTTTACGACAATAATAAAGGTTAGTTTATCATGTTACCTTGAATGATAATGTTGTGGAGGTGAAACTCCTAATGATAAAATTTCCTGGATTCAAATCCTTACATTTGTCATCGATTGCTTTTCCTATTGTTGTGTTATGTGCAACCAGCATATTTTCAAAACCATCTTTACAATTAGATGCGAAAGTGTCTGTAGTCACATATTGAACTTCAAACTTTGCCTTGAAAGATGGAGCCTCATGCACTGGAAAACAAATTTCATCATAAAATCAATGATACTGTATCTGTTATCTCCCATACCGTAAAGTCTGGTATATAACACACACTTTTTTTCAGTCAAAATTTGATCAAAAGTGGGGGGTGCGTGTTATACAAAGGAACAAAATTTTACCCTCAGGTCGTGAATCTGGATACCACAGGAGCAAAACTGCAGATATTGCGTGTTATGCAAGTTGTATGAATGTAAACTAAACTTACTTTGTCAGAAATGCTTATTCTCAATTTCATTTCCATGTATTAAAATATCTATCCACTCTGACCGTTCCTTGCATCAAACAAGTTTATTCAACAATTTCCGGTGTCAGAAGCATGCACTTGTCTTGTGTTGGACTCACAGATTATTCAAGTCCAGGAAGATTAGCAATTATTATGATTTGATTTGAGGTCGGTCGCGGGTTTAAAATTTTGCGCCCTCTGCACAGGACATTGCGCATTACTGTCGTAAAACGCATATACAGGGTAAAATGTTCAAATATACAGGTTATCAGGTAAGGATTTTTATTTTTTTAAAAATACTTATCATACATAATATCATATATTTTTTTAGTGAAATGAATTCTTAGAATAATGTTCAGAAAATTTTTAATCATTTCCCAGCTTCTTTAAAATCGACGTTATCCACATCGAAGCTTAAACACCTTACGATGACATAAGTTGAGACTTTGTTGTAACAATTGACAAAAATAAACGTCGTGCAATTTTTAGTGCAGCGTTAATAATTAACAAGAGGCTCATGGGCCAAATCGCTCATCTGAGCAACAGTAGGTATGATAAAATCAGCTTAACGGAGTCATACAGACCCTGAAACGTGTTACTACACCAGTTGCACGGTTCGGTTCGGTACGCTTTTTGAACGGTACGGTTCGCTTTGTGAACGGTACGGTTTGTTTTGTGAACGGTACGGTTCACTTTGTGAACGGTAGGTTCGTTTTGTGAACGGTACAGTTCGCTTCTTGCACGGTACGCTTTGCTAAAAATAGCTGCACGCTTTGTGAACGGTTTGCGCGCTTTATTAATGAGGTAGGCGTGGCCTGAACGCTTTGATTTTTCTCGCTATAATTTTGTTTAGTTTTTGCCCGATTAACTTCAGCAAGGTGGTAATTATGACAAGTATTTCTATTATTTATATGATATATTACAAATGTATTTCAATCTAAATCGGAACTTCCATCCGTTCCCCCTTTTTGATACATTGCGTGAAACGTGTACTCATTGAAAAACGGGAAGAGGTGGGTAGTTTTAATTTTGCTTAGTCTGTTATTATTCGTATTTTAATTTTAGATTGATATAGTTATTACGATAGATTAGAAGAACTGTTTGACTTTAATCCGATATATTTTTGTTAATTCAGCGATCTGTCGATAATTCTAACAAACATCTTAAGTTTTTATTTCTATACATGTACTTGTATGGAAGTCATTAAATATTTCTAATCCATTTAAAACTGCTATGAAAAATTGTCCTGACTTTATTCTGATATTTCTTTTGTTTCCTTTATCATTGTCTTGATTTTCGGTTAGTTGTTATTTTTACAAGCGCCTTTCTATTTCTTTATTCATAATTCTTATGATCATTCCATATTGTGTACTAGTACTAATGCCGATCAAATACCCCTGGTGAATAGACGCCTAATGAATGATAAGCTAAACAATGAATTTCAGTTTAGAAATCTTGAAATCAAATGTTATAAAGTTTTTCTACACTGATTTTTATTCATTCAAACATTGATTCTATGATTTTCTGCACTTGTTCATATACACAGATCACACCTACATGTAACCCGTCATCGCTTCTCTTACCTAAAATAACATCGCGTGTATAGTCAAAATATGACTATTGTATTTGTTATTCTGTCAAACTATACATGTACATATAACTTATTTTTTACGATATGTACACAGCTGGATACACACAATACGTCAATAGCTTTTAATGGCGATATTTATCATTTTGTTGGACAAGTGTTCGCTTTTCACCACATATGCATGCGATTTAGCTGACGTTTTACATGTACAAATGCTGGCTAACCTGTTTATATTTCATTTACCTTTTTACTCACATACTTGTTGTAAACAGCACAGGGAAAAATACCCGTTAATCAACAAATGAATGTTTAAAGTGATAAATATGTTAAGAATTTATTTAGTAACAAAAAAATACGACAGCGAGGGAAAGAGACTCTGATCGCCAGTACATGAGTTATAATCATGTAGTAGGTAGGAAATTATTGTTGAATAATTTCAAATAGGAACACTCTTTTGAGTAAGGATTAAAGAAAACATAAAATTTCACATTCGATTATTTTCTTCTAGCTACATTCATGTAGGAGGAGCCAAGTAGCACGCGGCGCATGGCGTGATCTGTACTGTTATACTTAAACTGATTGACAGGCGAAGCACGTAGACACGGTCCTGAAATAAAATCCTGCTCAAATGACCGACTATAGAAACCTAAAGTGAAATAATAAAGTACAGTGATAAAACTTTAATCTAACTTTTATAATTAACACACAAGTTCGTTCTCTCTCTCTCTTTCTCTCTCTCTGTGTCTGTCTAACATACGAATATCTTAGCATTTGAATAAGAACTACAGAATGTACATTTGGCGTCCAAAAATTATATATTTATTTCTAGTTACGGGATAATGTATATGGATTTAAATGATTTGAAGTTCTTTGTTTAATGATTTTCTTCTTACTGATTGGAAGTCAACACTAAAAAGTCATGTTTATTATACACGATGTACTTTCTCCTTCTTTGTGTAATTGTACAGATAAAAATCTGTTGTCTGTCTTGGATCAAAAAAAACCTCCGAAGTATACACACGGAACTATACACACGATCGGGTGACTGCGACAAGGTGTGAAAACTGACCGCTTGTGTATACGTGTTTGAGCCTAGGAATAAACATATCTAAACATTGGGCAAATACACTGTTAAAACAAAAAGTAAGAATTTTCACTTTTGATAAAAAACATCATTACGGCAGGGTGCAAGAGGATTATCATTTATAATCATTACAATCTGTCTTAGGTTTATAATAATTTACAAAGAACTACATACATGTATTGTTTGTCCAAAAGCGGGATTTATTATATCTATTTCGAGATTAAGCATCGATGTCAAAATTCATAAATTTCCTATTTTATTAACCGATTAATGATTACCCTGTTTAAAAAATCGGCGATGCAAGTTTAGTCGAAAACCAAAGAAATGGTTAAGGTTTAAGAAAGGTCTGTTATCTAATCCTGTATAAAAAAAAAAAGCTAGCAAAATATTGAACTTATCTGGTCAGCGATAATCTCCGTCCGAATTCATCGAAAGACATTAAGTCAATAAGCCGTATATGGAAGTTGCACGCTTATTGCACGGTACGGTACGCTTTTTTGGCCATTTTGGGGGGGTCTTGCATAATTATCTTGCACGCTTTTTGCACGGTACGGTTCGCTTTGTGAACGGTACGGTTCGTTTTGTGAACAGTACGGTTCGCTTTGTGAACGGTACGTTTCATTTTGTGAACAGTACGGTACGTTTCGTTTTGTGAACGGTACGGTTCGTTTCTTGCACGGAACGGTACGGTTCATTTTAGAGGTGTAGTAGCACGTTTCAGGGTCTGTAATACAAACTATCTGGACAATGTAGTATAATACATGTAGATCCTGTATAAATTAAAGTCCATTTTTTTTTCATCCTGGATATTCTTATGTTTATATAATCAAGTCCCTTTTCTACAGGATGATTTCATAGTCATATCACCTGTTGAGCATTGCAGTTCTCAAAAAGATCCTAAACAATTGTTTATATATGGGATATAAACCTACATCAAACTCTGAACCCCTTGTGAGGCCCAAGAATCGTCCAGGGGCCAAAGTCTAAACAATTTGAAAGAATCAGCAATATGTCAAAATGCTTGCATGTAAGTAAATTCATATATCATAACATTTCATTTTTTGTGAATAATTCAAATGTTTTCCTTTGTAAAATTGAATCCCCAATGTGGCCCCACCCTACTCCTCAAGATTTTGATTTAAAAGAAATTAAATCTACATTATCTAAGGATGCTTTCAGTAAAGTTACAGCTTTTCTAGGCAAAGGTTTTTAGAAAAAGATATTTTAAAAAATTTTCTATTTATATTCCTATGTAAATTCCCCCCCCCCCCCCATGTTGTGACCCCATCCTACCCCCTGGGGATCATGATTTGAACAAACTTGAATCTACCATACTTGAGGATGCTTCCACACAAGTTTCAGCTTCCTTGCTGATTAGTTTCTGAGAAGATTTTAAAAGATTTACACTATATATTCCTATGTAAAAGTACAACCCCCCATTGTGGCCCCACCATACCCCCAAGGGTCATGATTTTCACAAATTTGTATCTACACTACATAAGGATGCTTCCATACAATTAGTTTCAGCTTTTCTGGCCATGGCAAATGGTTTTTGAGAAGAAGATTTTAAAAGATTTACACTATATATTTCTATGTATAAGATCGACCCCGCATTGTGGCCCCACCCTACCCCCAAGGGTCATGATTTGAACAAACTTGAATCTACACTACATGAGTATGCTTCCACACAAGTTTCAGCTTTCCTGGCTGTTTGGTTTCTGAGAAGAGGATTTTTAAAGATTTTCTCTATATATTCTATGTAAAACTTCACCCCCCCCCCCATTGTGGCCCCGCCTTACCCCCGGGGACCATGATTTGAATAAATTTGAATCTATACTATCTGAGGATGCTTCCACACAAGATTCAGCTTTTCTGGCCAAATAGTTTTTGAGAAGAAGATTTTTGAAAAATATCAATAAATTTTCAATAAATCCTCATTATCTCCCCTTGAAAGAGAGTGTGGCCCTTCATTTTAACAAACTTGAATTCCCTTTACCTAATGATGCTTTGTGCCAAGTTTGGTTGAAATTGGCCCAGCGATTCTGGAGAAGTCGAAAAGGTAAAAACTTTACAGACAGAGAGACGGACAGACGGACGCCGGACAAAAAGTGATCAGAAAAGCTCACTTGAGCTTTCAGCTCTGGTGAGCTAAAAATATAATTTGCAAAATTAAAACAAATGCGTGATCCTTTCATGTTCTCTGCGAGTGGAAAGGTATTTTTTTTATCTATTACAAATAAGATTCAATATGATTCGTAAACATTCTTTTATTCTATACAATTCTATATGTAAAATGGCTGGAAAGACACGTATATAGGACCAAATTATGAGGGCGGATAGCATAAAAACTATCCGTTCAATTTCATTTTAATTTAGCAAAGATTTTACTTGTAAGGAAACCTTCAATCACTGAAAATTAAAAGAAAATTGTATGTTTGTAATTTTTTACATAATAAATTGTAAATGATAACCCCCTTTATTTTCTATTTCTATATAATCCTATGTAAAATGTTGGGGATGATTCGGACATACGACCAAAATTTGAGCGCAATAAACAGATAAACTACTGTATACAGGGTTATTTTCGCCCCAAAACACATTAATAAAATTATGAAAATAAAACAAGGGCGAATATTTCCCTGTATACAGTATCCTGTCAATTTACTTTATATTTTGCACATAGTTTACTCATAAGTTGACCTTTTATGGGAAAAAAACTAAAGGAAATCGTATGTTTGATACATTCTCCCCCGATACTTATTTACTTTGTGTACCGTTATGCAGTTCAACATTATTGCTTTACATACACACTGTTAAAAATAGATCAATCATTTGTACGACTTGATAATGACGATATACGACACACAAACATTTCTTTACAATGTTTATTTAACAACAATCAAAGAATTGGACTACAATTAATCAATTAAATAATTTCTTTTGTTGTTGTCTGGTTTAGATCTGCAAATGTTATTACTTTAAGCACTTTGATAACATTGTTAACACATGCATCACAATGATTTTTCAAAAATCTTGATTGAAATTTTCTTTGTTTTTTGGGTGCGTATTTTACATAGGAACAGTATTTTATCAGCATTTTACACCCAATTTTGGGGGTGCACGTTATACACGTGTGCGTTTTATACCGGAGACTTTACGGTACTATTAGCAACACAATCTAGACTTGCTAATTGCTTCTCTACAATATGCTATATAAGATGCAAAGAATGCATTAAATAAAACAAATAATAAAATAAAATAAACAGGGGATTTCTCAAATTTTTATTATATAGCAGGAAATTAACTCGCGGAGTTAATTTTCGCTATATTAGCTAAAATAAAAATTCCGCGAATTTAACATCTTGTGAATTATTATTTGAGTATAATAATGATGAAGAAATAAAATATACTACATCATTTATCTTATCATGAAAACATACAACACAGAATATGTTTCCGTTTTAATGGCATTAATTTGCAGTATAGTTGACCCCGCTTATTATAATAGTTATTTTGTCACGAAAAATAATCATATTAAGCGGTCTATCATAATAACCTACCATGGATATTATTAATATTAACTATTACTAACTGGAAAAATTGCATGATCCACAAATAGCCTTTTAGCTGACATGCTTTCATTTTGTTTTTTCTCCTCTATTTCCGGTTTAGACTAAATATAACAAGGCATACATGGGACAATTCGTTTTTTAATAACTTCTTTAAATAGAATAATCAAATAACCCACAAGAATTGTGCAAAATCTTTCTTTATTAAGCACATTCTTCCTATTACATAAACTTTTAAAAAGAACTGCAGTAATCAACATGACACGTGCGGTAATGTGTGACTAATTCTGTCTGTCCAGTGCTATGGATAAAATTTTAAAGTGATTTGGGGGCTCAGAGTGTTTATGCATGTCTAGCACGTGAAAAGGTGTGAAATTCAATTGACAGAAGCAATCTTTCCATTATAGAAGTGGGGTGTACTTAAAGAAACTGTTATATTAACCGAACAATAATTATGAACGGGTATTACACAAACAGGTGTTTTTATCGAAAAGCATTTCATTAGATATAACTATAATTGTTTTTCAACAAAATATATTTTGAAAATTAAACCCAGATAAAAATAAACCTTTTTTATTTTTAATTGTGAGTTATTATACATGTACCATGTACAGATAATGATGATCGCTATTTTGTAAAATTCAATCGGGTTTGGATTTTATGTTTTACAAATTTTTGTTTTCCGCGAATTCAATGTACCGCGATTTGCTACAAAATAAAAAAATCATGGACTTTTCCGACCGCGATTTTAACCTGCTATACAGTACCATAAAAATGCACATGCATTTATACACAGGCTGTGTTCTTGATATTGTATATATTAATATTATACATAGATAAGGAATCTCCAGCTGATATAAAGCCACCTCAGTCTAATATAGAATGCAACATAAACAAGAGGCCCATGGGCCCCATCACTCACCTGAGCAACAATAAGCATGATATAATCACCTTAATGGAGTCATAATACAAAATATCTGGACAATGTGATATAATTCATGTAGATCTTGTCTAAATAAAAATCCATTTCCCCCTGGATATTCTTATGTTTATAATCAAGCCCCTTCTCTAACAGGATGATTTCATAGTCAAATCACATGTTGAGCATTGCAGTTCTAACAAGAATAGAATTCCTGGGTCCCCCGCCGTTCAAGCATTAAACTAGTATACTGTACTGTGGAATCATTAAATTTCGTGGGGGCCAATTTTCGTGGATTGCTTAAATTTTACAGGTTCGTGGGGACGTAATTTCGTGTATTCTCTAAAACCTACAAAGGAATTATGATTTTATTACCCTTATTTATTAATTCGTGTAGGATGTTAAATCGTGGATGAGAGGTACCCACGAATTCCACGAAAATTGAACCACCACGAAATCTAATGATTTCACAGTATATGAAATTGCAATATTTTAAACAATATGCCCCCTCCAGCTCGTCTTCGTGTGAGCATAAAACATTTAGTATAAATTTTATGAATATCTTAAAATTTGTAGGCATGAAAGCGCTTACAAGGTCAATTTTTGGATAAAACGGAGTCATTATTGTGGTCAAAGTCCCATAACTCCAACAAAAAGTATCGACCAAGGCTGATTTAAGAACTTAACCAAGGTATTAGTGGTATAAGCATTTGGTATAAATTTCATGTAAATCCATCAAAATTTGTAGGCATGAGAGCGCTTACAAGGTCAATTTTTGGATAAAACGGAGTCATTATTGTGGCCAAAGTCCCATAACTCCAGCAAAAAGTATCGACCAATGCTGATTTTCGAACTTGACCAAGGTAATA
>WFKH01007768.1:25458563-25485557 GCA_016163765.1 Magallana hongkongensis
TCATTATAAATGGAAACTATAAACTATTTTGTTTAAATGAATAACAAGTAAAATGTACTTTAAGTTAAGCCTAACATACATCCCCCCACTCTCTCTCTCTCTCTCTCTTTCTCTCTCTCTCTCTCTCTCTCTCTCTCCCCTCTCTCTCTCTCTCTTGACGATCATTAAACAATAGTGCCGATTCAGTGATTCTACGCGCTATGGATATATACCGGTACTACATGTACAAGTACATCACACTTATGTATAATAGAAAGAAAATTTGAAAGTGTACTAACTATAAAGCTGTATAAATATATTATTTTGAGAAAGTACAATCATTTATTGTTTTCGACAGCCCTTCAGATTTGATATCATTGAATAGATCACCGTAACGATTCTACGCGCTATTGAAACTGACCAAACTACATTTACTACGATCACTTCTACGGTTACAAATAGACTGAAACATAAACCTATTAAACTGTTTATTTAATTTTAAAAAGGAGAAGAACTTGTTCGTGTTTTGATTGATGGAGCTTTTAAATTTGAGGGCGATTTTTTTGGTTCTTTATCTCAACAGAAATTCACTGTAACAATCGCATTGGTCTAAAATATTGCTTCTTAAAATTTTATTTTATTTTTTTTTTAATTTCTGTATCTTTTTCTTCAATTCTATTACGTAAATAAATAATTATTTTATTTTCTCTAAGTTTTATTCTTAA
Organism: Magallana hongkongensis; assembly: GCA_016163765.1. Lineage (NCBI taxonomy): Eukaryota > Metazoa > Mollusca > Bivalvia > Ostreida > Ostreidae > Magallana > Magallana hongkongensis. The sequence continues at coordinate 25,459,268 of WFKH01007768.1, forward strand.
ATCCTCTATTTTTTACAGGTAAATACCGTGTGTTACACCGTGAAACTGTCCATGTTGCATCGCGTTGCACCGTGTCGCACTGTGTTTTTTCTTGTTTCGAGGCCGTAACAGAGAACAATAGATCAAAGGTACCGACACTTCCACGCTCAGCGTGGACTTTAAAACACGGTGGCCGGTTTTTGATACTCGTGAGCTGTACTGTACATAAGTACGTTAGCTGAAAGAAACAGCCAAATCGTCTCCTGTGAGATTTGAGTCTGACATCATCATGATTATTTCGTGCAGTCCGTGATTTTTCTTAGGTCGCTGTAGGTTACGACCAATCGATAAACAGGGCGTGTAGATTTCAGTCCTGTCAGTTTCAGCCGCTGTAGATTTCAACCAATCAATAAACGGGGCATGCAGATTTCAGTCTGGCTGTTTCTATAGAGCTATGAATTGACTATAAGTTTCCGTAAGAAGTATAAGGAATCATACTTGGTAGATGTAAATATATATCGGATATAAACCTACATCAAACTCTGAACCCCTTGTGAGGCCCAAGAATCGCCCAGGGGTCAAAGTCTAAACAATTTGAAAGAATCAGCAATATGTCAAAATGCTTGCATATATTTAAACAATAAAATGCTTCTTTGGTGATTCATGCGGGATATGAAGGTGGCGACATTGCAGAAAAAATACATAACCCACGTTAGCGAGTTACGTAATTTTTTTCTGCAATGATCGCTACCTTCATAACCCGCATGAATCATCAAAGAAAGCATTTTATTGTTTATATTTACATCTTTCTTGTAACAAATTAATAAATTGATTGTAAAAAGTAAGTTAAATTTACTAAATTACTGTTATTATACATCAGTAAGTTAGATAAAAGAAACATTCAAATCGTCTCCTATGGGAATTTGAGTCTGACATCATCATGATAAATTCGTGCAGTCCGTGATAATTCTTAGGTCGCTGTAAGATTCGACCAATCGATAAATGGGGCATGTAGATTTTAGTCTTGTCAATTTCCTGTCAGTTTTAGTCGCTGTAGGTTTCGACCAATCAATAAAGGGGGCGTGTCGATATCAGTCCTGTTTGTTTCTATAGAGCTATGAATTAAATAAAATTTCCGTAAGAAATAGAGGGAATCGTACTCGGTAGATGTAAATATTAGTAATTAAAACCATATATGATATCATTTCAGTTTTTGTGAATAATTAAAATGTTTTCCTTTGTAAAATTGGATCCCCAATGTGGCCACACCCTACTCCTCAAGATTTTTTATTTTAACGAATTTGAATTTACACTATCTGAAGTTGCTTTCACTTAAGTTACAGCTTTTCTAGGCAAATGGTTTTTAAAAGATTTTTAAAGAATTTTCTCTATATAATCCTATGTAAAACTTTGTCCACCCCCCCACCCCCACCCCCCCGTGACCCCTTCGTACCCCCTGGGATCATGATCTGAACAAACTTGATTCTACCCTACCCGATGATGCTTCCATAGAAGTTTCAGCTTTTCTGGCCGATTGGTTTCTGAGAAGAAGATTTTTAAAGACTTTTCTCTATTTATTACTATTACTAACTAAAAATTCCATTGATTGGTTTCTAAGAAGATTTTTAAAATTTACTCTATATATTCCTATGTAAAAATCGACCCCCCCCCCCCCATTCTTGCCCTGACCTACCCCCGGGGGTCATGATTTTCACAACTTTAAATCTTCACTACCTGAGGATGCTTCCCCATAAGTTTCAGCTTTCTTGGCCGATTGGTTCTTGAGAAGAAGATTTTTTTTTTTTGATTTCAATAATTTCTAATTACCTCCCCTTGTAAAAGGGTGTGTTCCTTAATTTTCAAAAATTTGAATCCCCTTTGCCTAAGGGTGCTTTGTGCAAAAGTTTGGTTGAAATTGGCCAAGTGGTTCTTGAGAAGGTGTTGAAAATGTGGAAAGTTTACGGACAGACGAGCAACAGACAAAATGTTATCAGAAAAGCTCAAGTGATCTTTCAGCTCAGGTGAGCTAAAAATGCCAGGTCTGTAGCTCTCAGTCTGAATCATTTGGATGGACGACCTGGGAGCTACAGTTCTGTATGTGTTAAAAAGTTGCAGTTTATGGCACACAAAAAATTGCCCTAGTATTGGACTGATTAACTTAATTTTAAAAACAAATTCTGTGGAAAAAATTAGTACCATTGAATTCTTCCGGAAATTTAATACTGATAACATTACTTTACTTGCCAAAGACTTTCTCTTAAACAAGCTTACTGATCTCGGAAAATGAAGTTTGTTTTAAATTCACATGCAGATCGAGTCGCCATTTTTACATATTAACAAACTGCACCACTCACTTTAACGGGGAATCAAATATTTATACAGATGTGTTTGGAAATACATGTAATATAACCAGTCCAAAACTAGCGCAATTTTTTGTGTGCTTTTAATGCGCTGTAAATTGCAACTTTTAACATGTACGGAACTGTAGCGCACAGGTCGTCCATCTTTTTTTCAGACCAGGACCTACAGACCTGCAGATAATAATAATCTATATATTAGTTTATACAAAGTTTCATATCATTCTTTTCTTTTTTGTTTACGCTGATAAACTGTTTCTGTATACACTAAAACCTTGAAAATTAGCCGGATTTAATTATAAGCTGGTTTTGAAAATAAGCCACCCATTAATTGCACTGAAAATTACTCGAAAATAAGCCCATTTTGAAAATAAGCCAGTCATGACAATGCCAGTTTGGAAAGATTTTACACTACCATAAAGTCTCATGTGTAGCACGCACCTGTGTATATTATGCCGAAAAAAAAACCTGCATCCCCAAAAAGACGAAATTTTTAAAAAGTCATTGATATGCATGCGTAGATAGTGTATTCAATTAATTTAAAAGTAATAACGTATGATTGTGAATCTAAACCCAAACAACCAACAACGGTAATTATTTAATTGATAATAATCCAATTATTTGATTACTGTAAAATAAACATTGTGAAGAAACGTCTGTATATGTCGTTTATCGTCGTTATCAAGTCGTACAAATGATCGGTCTATTTCTAAAATGTTCATCAGTATGCAAGCCAATTACAGCATAACGGGACATAAAGAAAATGATTTTTTAATCAAATCATTTTTATTGCTTATCATCCTATACTCATATAAACTGTGAAGTCTGACAGGACAGTGCATGCATTTGACACTGGAAATTGTAACACAAACATTGACCATGCGACGAGTCAACAGATGGCTGGTTACGTAATGGCGAATACACTGGCTCGAACTTGTTATATGCAAGGAACAGTGGTCAAAGTGCATAAATATTCTAATAAATGAAATAAAATTGAATCAAAAACACTTTACCACTCTTACAGGTGTTTACCTTGATATACCATATGTTTAGAACAGTCTAATAGTTCACAATTGATCAATTACAATTCATGTTGTTTTAAAAATAAGCCGTGATTATGATCTCATCGATTTTTGCACTGATAATAAGCTGTGATTTGAAAATAAGACGGTTTTGAAAATATTAAGCCCCAACTTTCTTACCAAAAGTTAAAATAAGCCGCGGCTTATTTTCAAGGTTTTAGGGTATATCAAAAGCTAACCAAAATTTAAAGTGTCAAACATCCCAGAAAATATTGCTGATATGCCACATCAGTACATTATGATTCATGAAATTCTTTTTGAATTTGTTAGTGTTTTATATGTGTTATTACAGGCTGATACTTACTAAGACAACCTTCAGGATAAGCTGAGGGGGACCAGTTATTAGCTCCTGAGCAATGGTATTGTTTGGAGGTAGATCCATCATAGTACACATATCCAGCTTTACAATTATATGTACATGTTACATTCCCCCCTACCGAATCACAATTCCTAGCAGCATTGGATACAAGTGGTAAGCTTTCCTTGAAGCACACTTCAGCTGAAATAATTAAGGACAATATATCAAGTCAAAAAGTGGCTAAAAAACATTGCTCAGTTACTCAACAATATTGGGCAAAATCCTTACCTTTGGTGTAAATCAAAAATGTACACGTATCTGATGTCCCCCATTTGTCCTGCAATGTTGCTTTGACTTGAAGTGGTCCATCAAGTGTTGAAGGATTCAGTGTGACAAACTGATTTGGGTAATATGTTGCTCCAGTGGCTACATAGTCATTTAGGTCAACTGTGATTCCTGTTGTTGTGTTGATTGTCTTTTCAAGAAGTTTAGGACAAAACAATCTGAGTGGTGTACGATCTATAATAAGATTAAATTAATAGTGATTTCTGAAAATTTTTACAAAATGAGTTAGGTAAACAGGAATGACTAGTAACTAATGGCATACCAACAAATACAAATAATGATAGAGTGACCACATACAATCAATGACATAATATGTACAGAGATACAAATTATATTTTATATTTGCAAATTTATTTTGTGTGAAGCATTAAGAGGTAGCCCAACTCCAGTGTATGAATAAATTGAAACAGTCTTATTTTAGTACATTTCACACACTAAAAGCTTTTATTTCATTCAAATCAATTTTTTTTATAATATATTTACCCCATCTTTGACACTTTTTTGTAAATAGAAATTGCCATGTTTTATTGTCTTATGTTCTCTGTTTATTCTAGTCACAATACTGTGTTATTTATCTATGTTTTATATATGCAGGATTGTTCCTTTGATTAACAGTATTGTGTTTTTCTAGTTTACATTGTGGCATCTTTATGTTGTATTTTGTACTTTGTCATTTATTATATTATTTAATAAATGACCATTCTTATTCCTTAATCAATGTCTTGAGTTGTATTGTGTCAAACGGAGCACCACCATATCGGTTATCCATAAATTTTCATTTTCTGAGCTCCAAGTACTATGGTATAAATTTCTGTATAGTATCTTTTATTTTTTTAAGCCAGCAACTTAATGAATCTCCGAAATAGAGATTCTGAAGAAAATGTCATTTAAGTTTGAGTTACTACAAATGATAAATCAGAATCAATAAAAAAAATTTATATTACCCCATGACATGCCCCTTACAGATCAACAAGTTTAGATCTCTATACCTTTGATGACGAATGATGTTGTACAGGTATCTGAGTTCCCACTGTTGTCTACTGCGGTGTAGGTGACATTCACATCCTCAGACACCACAGTTCCTGGTTTGAAGTTGTAAGGCATCACAGTCACATTTTTTACTAGTCCCGAGTTATCCGTAGCAGTTGGAACACTAAAATTAGCGGCTTCCATTTTGTCAACATAAAATGGCATATTTGGGCAGTTACTGAATTTTGGTGGAGTTACATCTAAATAAAAAAAAAAACTTAACAAATTTAGATCAACTGTAATTCCTATGACAGTGTCAAATAATATAATCTTAAAATCTTAATGTCTGTATATTTACATTGCATCAATGGATGTTGTAAATATGTTAACTTGAGCTTTAAGAGGCAGTTTAGACTTAATTAACTCCCAAACAACTTCATGGCTGATAGATACATAAATGAATACACATAACAATACATACAATTGCTTGAGTTCACAATCAGACAAACATTTACATGTTTAAAACAAAAAGTAAAACAAACTTAACCAACTTTAGATGAAAAGCATTCTAAAGGACTTTGCTTTGAAATCTCTGACCATGAAAGGACAAGTGCACTTATGGGCCCCGGTAAAAAGTGAAAAAAAATGAAGATTCAAATTAAACATTATAATTTTTTTATCTCACATCATCTATTGATATTTCAAACATAAGAATCAACAAGTTTTAGCGCTGAATTGAGTGTATATAAATAGCACGAAGCTTTACAACATAGTAGGGGTCAGCCGACATTCGTGATTTTATGTAGCAAATCGAGGACGGGTATTCAATTCAAAACCTTTGTTTACTGTCAGCCTAACCGAGTACAAACTTGTGGAAAAGGTAGAAGACACATTATACATTTAGAAAACGCCCATGAAAATAAAAAGTTTGTACAACATTAGGCTGGTACCTAAAATATGCATGAAAAACGTATGAAAATTTCAATGTTTTTCCTATAGCATTAGTGGCAGCTATTACCTGCGTGACCCATGTTTGAACCCACGTATGGAATAAATTATTTCAAACAGTCATGTGGGTTCTCTCCAGGTAGTCTGGTCAAATGTGCTCACTGTAAAACACTGGCATGTTTTAAATCACTTTCCATCAACTTTGTATGGTCAGGAATGTTTGTTTGATCACTATGGTCATATGCAACTTCAAAGCTTTTAATATTTGGGTTTTTTTTTCCAGACGTAAAATAATGCATAAAGTATTATTCAGCAAACTTGCCAATTGATCCACCAACAGAATAATGTTGATTTAAATGTCTCCTCCCTCTGATTTCAATAGACACAATTCAAGTAGGTTCGGTACGATTTTTCCGGATTTAAATTATTTATAGGTATTTAAAAATCCTCAATTGCTAATTTTGGTAAATTTAAGCGTGCATATAAATCAGAAGTATCCATCAGTGCTTAAATATTACGAGAAAAAAGCAATTTGTTGATATTATAAAAACGGCACTGAAAAAGGGCCCATTCTCTATAGCTTAAGTGCACTTGTTCTTTAGCTCAAAACCATTGCATATCCTTTGTAAAAAAAAAAAACATTCAATAAAAGACATAGGGTCATTAGGAGAAAGAAAAATAGGGTCCACAAAGGGTGTGCTATGACTTTGACATTAAAACTTAATTCAAGGTCACTGCATACTCCTTACCCACAAGCAGTCTTTTGGTAAAGTCTGAGCAAGATTAAATATTGAAGTTTTGTTGTAAATTTTGGATTTTCTTGTGCTTGTTCTTAAAAGAAATTCCACCCTATTTTTAAGGTTTCAGGATAATCTTCCTTCTTTCACATGACCTTCATATTATTTAATTCGATAAAAAAAAAAAAATAGGTTCACCTGTACATAATGGTAAAGATGTGCTATTCCATTCGGAAACGTTTACACCCTGTTGACACATTAAAGGTGCTGACGGGACTGGTTCATATCCTGAACGTAAACATTTGAAACCGAGTAGCTGCCCGGCCTCATAACTCTTAACATCTTGAACAGCTCCCCCTGGTGTTCCAGGATCTGTACAGCGTCCCACTGTAGATATAGAAAAAAAATGTGCGTGAAATATGAAAATCAGTTACTTCAAAAATCCAATTTAAACACCTATCAGTATGGGTATGCATCAGCAGTTCGAAAAGGAGTCATAAAATTACAGTCCTAAAATGTACCAATTAAACGAAATTCAAATACATGTAATGAAAAACTACCAGTGTCATAAAATATTTTGAACCTTGCGATATATTACACCCAGGTTCAAAATATCGCTGCAATATATTGAACCCCCCCCATAAAATATTGAACCCCTGGTTCAATATATTATGGCCGCGATATTTTGAACCCCCCTCTAATTTTCATTCCTATTGGAGAGGGGGTTCAAAATATTATGGCTGCGATATATTGAACCCCTACCTATTTCCAATTCCCTTTGGAGAGGGGGTTCAAAATATTATGACTGCGATATTTTGAACCCCCCTCTATTTTTCAGTACTATTGGAGAGGGGGTTCAAAATATCATGGCTGCAATATGTTCAACCCCCTACCTATTCCAATTTCCATTGGAGAGGGGGTTCAAAATATGGCCACGATATTGCCACATTGCCCCCCCCCCCAATGTCCTGAACCCCTGACCCAGGGGCCATGAATTTCACAATTTAGGTAGAGGAGTTAGTGGACATCATAACCATGCATTCAGTTTTTTGCCCACTTGTGTGGGAGTAAAGAAGAAGATTTATAAGATTTAATACATTTTTACTATATGGCCATATTGGCCCCACCCTAGAGCCTGAACCCCTGACACAGGGGTCATGAATTTCACAATTTTGGTAGAGGGCTTCATGGACATTATAACCAGGCATTTAGTTTTTAACAAATATATATGGGAGTAGAGAAGAAGATTTTCTAAGATTTAATACATTATCACTATTTGGCCATATTGGCCCCACCCTAGAGCCTAAACCCCTGACCCATGGGCCATGAATTTCACAATTTTGGTAGAGGGCTTCATGGACATCATAATCATGCATTTAGTTTTTAACAAATATATATGGGAGTAGAGAAGAAGATTTTCTAAGATTTAATGCATTTTTACTATATGGCCATATTGGCCCCACCCTAGAGCCTGAACCCCTTACCCAGGGGCCATGAATTTCACAATTTTGGTAGAGGGCTTCATGGAAATCATAACCATGCTATTAGTTTTTTCCTCACATGTGTGGGAGTAGAGGAGAAGATTTTAGAAAATTTGGCTTTTTTTGGCATATTTGGCCCCACCTGTGGTGCCCCGGGGGTGGTAGAGCCATGAATTTCACAATTTAGATTTCTCTTACCATAGAGATGACTCACACCAAAAATGGTAACAATTGGCCTTCTAGTTTTTAAGAAGAAGTTAAAAATGTAAAATTGTTAACGCACGACGGACGACGCACGATGACGGACGAAAACAGATAGCAATAGGTCACCTGAGTTTTACTCAGGTGACCTAAAAATAATGATTTAATGCTTATATTTACATTTTTTTTACTTCTTGCCTTGTATGCAAATGTGATTTATACCTTAAAAGACCTATTTTATCCCAAGGATAAGTTCATATAAATGGAAGAGCCACTGTAACAGCCACAAGCCTGAACTTTGATTTTCGCCTGTGACGTTGCATTTTACAGCGTTCAACGTTTGTGACGTCATAATAAAACCTGACATTTTAACCTTTCAGTACCCTGTGTGTTACAGTGTTATAACCGCTGCAGTGCAGTAGCTTTCCACACACTTTACATGCAAAAAATATGTGGAATGTTAATATAATATTATGGCTGCGATATATTGAACCCTCTATCTATTTCAAATTCTCATTAGAGATGGGGTTCAAAATACTAGGCCGCGATATTTTGAACCCCCCTATAATTTTCATTGTTATTAGAGAGGGGGGTTCAAAATATTATGGCCGCGATATTTTGAACCCCCCTCCTACTTCCAATTCCCTTTTGAGAGGGGGTTCAAAATATTTTGGCCGCGATATTTTGAACCCCCCTCTAATTTTCATTGCTTTTGGAGAGGGGGTTCAAAATATTATGGCTGCGATATATTGAACCCCCTATCTATTTCCAATTCCCATTGGAGAGGGGGTTCAAAATATTATGGCTGCAATATATTGAACCCCCTACCTATTTCCAATTCCCATAGGAGAGGAGGTTCAAAATATAATGGCCACAATATATCTAACCCCCCAACTAATTTTTATTGCTATTGCAGAGGGGGTTCAAAATATTATAGCCGCGATATTTTGAACCTCCCTCTAATTTTCATTGCTATTGGAAAGGGGGTTCAAAATATTTTGGCCACGATATTTTGAACCCCCCTCCTACTTCCAATTCCTTTTGGAGAGGGGGTTCAAAATATTATGGCCGCTATATTTTGAACCCCCTACCTATTTCCAATTCCCATTGGAAAGGGTGGCTCAAAATATTATGGCTGTGATATATTGAACCCCCTACCTATTTCCAGTTCTCATTAGAGATTGAACCCCCCTCTAATTTTTATTGCTATTGGACAGGGTGTTCAAAATATTATGGATACGATATTTTGACCCCCCTCTAATTTTTATTGCTATTGGAGAGGGGGTTCAAAATATTATGGCCGCGATATTTTGAACCCCCCTCCTACTTCCAATTCCCTTTGGAGAGGGGGTTCAGAATATTATGGCTGTGATATTTTGAACCCCCCTCTAATTTTCATTGCTATTGGAGAGGGGGTTCAAAATATTATGGCTGCGATATATTGAACTCCCTACCAATTTCCGATTCCCATTGGAGAGGGGGTTCGAAATATTATGGCCGCAATATATTGAACCCCCCTCTAACTTTCATTGCTATTGGAGAAGGGATTCAAAATAATATAGCCGCATTATTTTGAACCCCCGTCCTACTTCCAATTCCCTTTGGAGAGGGGGTTCAGAATATTATGGCCGCGTTATTTTGAACACCCCTTCCTACTTCCAATTCCAATTCAATAATTCACACCATAATATTTTGAACCCCCTTTCCAAAGGGAATTGGAAGTAGGAGGGGGGTTCAAAATATAGCGGCCATAATATTTTGAACCCCCTCTCTAATAGCAATGAAAATTAGAGGGGGGGTCAAAATATTGCGGCCATAATATTTTGAACCCCCTCTCCAATAGCACTGAAAAATAGAGAGGGGTTCAAAATATCGCGGCCATAATATTTTGAACCCCCTCTCCAAAGAGAATTGGAAGTAGGAGGGGCGTTCAAAATATCGCAGCCATAATAATTTGAACCCCCTCTCCAATGGGAATTGGAAATAGGTAGGGGGTTTAGTATATCGCGGCCATAATATTTTGAACCCCCTCTAAAATAGCACTGAAAAATAGAGAGGGGTTTAAAATATCGCGGCCATAATATTTTGAACCCCCTCCCAAAGAGAATTGGAAGTAGGAGGGGCGTTCAAAATATCGCGGTCATAATATTTTGAACCCCCTCTCCAATGGGAATTGGAAATAGGTAGGGGGTTTAATATATCGCAGCCATAATATTTTGAACCCCCCTCTCCAATAGCACTGAAAATTAGAGGGGGGGTCAAAATATTGCGGCCATGATATTTTGAACCCCCTCTCCAAAGGGAATTGGAAGTAGGAGGGGGGTTCAAAATATCGCAGCCATAATATTTTGAACCCCCTCTCCAATGGGAATTGGAAATAGTTTGGGGGTTCAATATATTGCGGCAATAATAATTTGAACCCCCTCTGTAATAGCACTGAAAAATTGAGGGGGGTTCAAAATATTGCGGCCATAATATTCTGAACCCCCTCTCCAAAGGGAATTGGAAGTAGGAGGGGGGTTCAAAGTATCGCAGCCATAATATTTTGAACCCCCTCTCTAATAGCAATGAAAATTAGAGGGGGGTTCAAAATATCGCGGCCATAACATTTTGAACACCCTGTCCAATAGCAATAAAAATTAGAGGGGGGTTCAAAATATCGCGGTCATAATATATTGAACCCTGGGTTCAGTATTTCATAGGGGGGTACAATATTTCGCAGCGATATATTGAACCCGGGTTCATAATATCGCATAATATATTGAACCCGGTTTCAATATTTCGCGGTATCAATATATTATATGACACCGGTACTTGAAGTTTTGTCTTGCTATATGCAACATCTTTTTTGCCAGTAATATGATTTTTAAAATATATATCCTGTATCATACATGTTAACTCTACCGATTTATGCGGAAGTCTACCGCTTTTTAGCTCTTTCTCCCGCCTACCGCTTTTATTTAAAAATCTACCGCTTTTCTTAACTACGTTCTTTGTTTGATAGATAGCCATTTTGGAAGCCATTGTGGTCAAAAAATCTCGTCGGGTTTGAAATTAGCGCGTGACTTTGAATCGGAGGCACACAAACGCTTTTTTAAGTCGGGTGAATGACAAGTTTTCAAGCATGTGTTTTACATTGAACGATGAAAGAAGCCACACTTCCCGTGATTACATTAGTTACAAGACATGTCAATATTATACTCACCAAGGAAAAAGAAGCTTTGCAATTCCACACGTGGCTTTAACGATGACTGAATATATCTTTTAACTTGACCATAACAGTAAACTTGACTTGCAAAGCTGCATGATTTGTGATAAGCATGTAAACATCGTTTTGATATTGAAAAAGAATATACAATTTCCTACTGGTCCTTACTTCTCTTATATGTTAAATTTTGGCAACTTAACTTATTTTTTCTGAACAAAGGCAATTGTTAAAGTTTTTGCACTCAAATATTTTTTCCTCCCCCGAAAATAGCTTTAATATCGGTAATCAATATGATGGTAAATGCATGCAAACATTTTTATTGCATGTGTTGATATTACTAAATTTCAAAAGTCTTTTATACTTAAATTGATATCGTAAATTACTAATTGGAAACCCTTACTACGTAATGCAGTACATAAAAATCTGTGCTTTGAAATATACGCGAAAACGGCCGCGCGCAATGCTACCGCTTTTCGGTTCAAAATCTACCTATTTTTCATCACTGGAGGTTAACATGTATGCCTGTATACCCAAATCAATTGTGCAAATCATATAATGTGTCAGCATTGAAGCAAACTTTTATGTCTGACTCAGCGAGGTACATGTATCAACTAAAGATGTTTCCATTCTGTTTCATTTTTAATTTATCATAGCTAGAACATAAATCTAATATGAAATCACAATGTTATTCATGTAAGGTTTTTTTGTCATTATTTTGGGTTTTTTAATATCTTTCTTTAATTGGCATTGCTTAATTGGTAAATTTTAGTTTTAAAGAAATTCATAATACTTTGCATCAATGAATAATTGTTAACCTGTAGTGGGTATCCTTGGAGAGTTTAATCACATTCACTTACCTGAGCATGTGAGATTTCCAAAACCCCACCTTCTGTTCTCCTGACAGGTAACAGTGTAGTCTCCATTTACTGAGACTCCACTACGGACTGAGCCAGTTAGACAGCTGAAGTTAAAGCTACTGCCATAGAGAGTGTCAGTGTAGCTGTAAATCACAGCACCTGGTACTTCCTCTGGGGTCCCACAATCAATCACTAAAAATTTAAAAGTGATTTTTTATTTTAATTTTCCCCTTTAAAATTTGCATTAAGACAAGCATCAACTTCAAATTCAAAACGCTAACATAATGTTAATTTAGTATGTGCAGAGCTATTCAACTGGTTCTGTTGGTGGTTGCATCAAGATTCCCAAGGACTACAGTTTTGAAAGTGGTTTCTTATATATTTTTCCACCTTCCTAGTGTCAATCAAGAAGATGACTTCCTTGTGTTTTATCTTTTAATATCAAATATTTCTAGGAATATCTCATAGTATACACATGCAGATATTGTACCCAAATAATCTTAAAAATCTTTGTGAGGTTAATTGAAACATCCTCTAGCTTTCATATATATCTCTGATGGCATAAATTAACCTTTAGATTTCTCCTAACAATCATAAGGAAAATAGAAATCATGGCTATAGGACATGCCAATGGCACAAAAATACCGGTATGACACAGTTTAATTGTCCTAATCCATACTTTGTATGAATAGTCAGCTATCTTATCTTAAATGCGAAGCATGACAGATGGACAGCCATTTTACTCAGCCATATAAAAGGACGGTTCATTACAATTATAGTAAAAGAAAATTAATTCCAGACCTGGACAGGTGAGATTATCCCCCAGCAATTCATAGGTTGCCACACCACTTTCCCCACAGTACAAGGATAGATTACGAAAACCAGTTCCATATCTGCATTCAATGGTCACATCAGTACCAAAGTCCACACTTGTATCATTTCGAATAAATCTGTTGTAATTTGGATCTGAACTCAATGCAGGAATCATACAGCTCCCCTCTATAAACAGATAACAAACCAGACTCAAAGTTTACTGAATTTATAATAAATTTGATGGTATTATGTAATTTTAAACTTAAAATATCATCAACTTCTTCATTAATAGCTTGGTTACATATAACTACCTCTAATTATATGATACAGTACCCGCAACGTTATTTTTTACAAGATAAACGATAGGATAGGATTAACACACGATAGGATAGGATTAACGCACGATAGAGCAGTATACATGCACGATAGGATAAGATTGATACACGATAGGAAAGGATAAACGATGTTCATGATAAACGTATATTCGCTTTAAACGATCTTCATGAATAAACTGATAATGGCAGAATTTGAGAAAGAACACGTACGAATAAAAATTTACGTGGAATTTCTTTTTAGTAACAATTGCCGAGTTGTTAATCATCGCTGCATCATTTATAAAATGTATAAAAATGACCAGTTAAATTTTTTAAACTAAAATTATTAGCTTAAATGATCAATAAATTTTCTGTATTGTTAACATTGTTTTCATTTCCGAAAACACCCTAGCCGATCGCCGCGAATATTTTAGCCCGAGATCAAATCACACGGAAAATAGCGGGTTAAAATATAAAAATCCAACTCTTGTTCAAAGTAAATATAAAATCTATCATAAATACATTTCTTTCTGTATAAGAAAATGATGCATTAAAAACGAATTATATTACATACAAGTTAAATAAATATTTACGCAGATACACATTCCGCGTACGATTTGTTAACATTGTTTTCATTACCACACACCCTAGCCGATTGCCGAGAACACTTCAGCATGAAATCAAATATCACACGGAAAATAACGGGTTCAATTAAAATACAACTCTTGTTTTAATTAAATATAAATTATATCATAAATACTTTGTTTCTGTAAAATATGATGCATAAAAAACAAATTATATTGCACGAAAGTTAATGTTTACGCAAGTATATACTCCGCATACGATTTAATATATTCGATATACAGGTAAATATGTTACCTTGTTCCTAAGAACTTCAATAGTTTACATTAATTTTTCATTTCCAATGCTTACATATATGATTTACATGTAATATTGGTTAATTTTGATCTAAAAAATTAAAAAAATGAGTATCATGATAGAATGCTGGATAGGATGCTGGATACAATTCTTGTTCGATAAATTTTCGTTTATGGTGCACTGAACGACTTTCAACTTTGAAATAAATTTACTTGCTTATAAAAAGGCATGAAACGATTAACACGATAGGATAAACGGAAAAACTGTTAAAATTGAACGATAAACCTGATAGGATTAACGCACGATAGAACAGTATACATGCACGATAGGATAGGATTAACGCACTATAGAACAGTATACACGCACGATACAATAGGATTGATACACGATACGATAGGATAGGATTTTAAAAATAATGTTGCGGGTACTGTAGCTCTAGTTAATGATTCACCCATAGATTGATTTTTCCTCTATTTCATAAAAATATGATTGTAATTCATACAGTTCTAAACTGATTAAACTTAAATTGTTATACCCAAATTGAAAAAAACAAATTTTTAAAAACCCATTGTTTAGCTAATCAAATGTTAACTTTAATTGAAGATGCTTTAAGAAATAAATTTAACACCATTCACTGATATTTTCTTTGTACTTCTGGTTTTGACTTTGTGTGAATTATTTTACACTAAAGCTACACTGAAAGCACAGACTTCACAAATTAGCACATGCTAACTTTAAACTTCCAAGTAATTGTAGTTATCATAGTAACCTTCACATTTAAGGTAAATTAACTGTTCCTTTTGTATAACATTCGGATCAACAATTATAATAATAATTTACAAACTTTTACTCCCTTTTTATGAATTATTAATTAAATGATTCAAATATAAATGTAAATATAAACAGTAAAATACTTTCTTTGGTGATTCATGTTTGCTATAAAGGTAGCAAGCATATATTACATTATTAAATTAATATTAACATTAAAATTACAGACCCAACCTAACAGAAAGTAGACCCTACTAAACCCTGGGTTTTCTTTCGGGGTTCACTCTGGGCTTACCAGAACAGATCCAAAGTTGACAACAAGTAAACCCAAAGTAAACCCAGAGTGGACAGAGAGTAAACCCCGATCAAAAGTAGACCCCTGAAAGAAGAAGCTACATATGTATTTGGAATATACAGGGGACAGGAATTACAGGCAGTAAAATAGTAAGATAAAATATGGGTCTGTTTCATACTTCAGTGCATAAAGTGGACCCCAAGAGTAAACCCCGAGTGGACACAAATTTTCAAAAAGCTGACCCATAGTAAACCCTAAGTAAACTCCGAAAGTAAACCCAGGGTTTAGTTGGGGTCTGCTCTGGTGTTAGGTTGGATCTGATCACTACGGTACCTTAATACCTGTATGAATCACCAATCAAAACATTTTATTGTATTATACCAGGGGCTGACAAATACATTTTTTAAGCACTTGCCCTCGGGCAAGTGGCTAGGCAAAATTTACTTGCCCTACCTCAGTATCTACTAGCCTGACCAAATTCTTTATTGTGATTAAAAATAAACAATACACATACCGTACGATGTTTTTGCCCTTTACTTTAAATTTTTCCACTTTTAATACTCTTCATAATATATAGTTTTGATTCAACATCGCCTTCTCTTGGTTTTCTCGAGAATGTGTTAATTTTAATTTTTAAAAAGTTCTAGGCTATGATTACGATAAGCGAGTGATAACAGGCACACATCTGTTTTTAACATCAGTTATGGCGGCGTACATGGAGACGGTGAACACAGCTCAAAGAAGTTGATCATACAATAAACAGCTCAAATTGATGTTAATTGCCATTTTATAAGTATTTATCTATTAACAGATTATAATCAAAACAGTTTTTGCAATTAAACGCTCTAACAAAGATTAAATTAGTTTTAAAAATTACGATAAACAAACAAAAGAACAGTAGTACTGAATAACAGTAGAGAGAATTCATTTCATTATGATAGCCCGTGCTGCACCTGGATAAAAAACATGTCAAAATCCTATGGTGGTGTATAATATAAGCACCCTTAGATCGTAAAGACTTTTCTAGGAAAAAAAGTGTGTAATATATTCGGCGAAATACGGTATTTTCATTTCCAGTACATATGCAAAAGTTTAAAAAGTCACTTGCCCACGGGCAAGTCCCTACCGGTTTTTTACCTGCCCGATCGGAAAAATCACTTGCCCCGGGCGTCGGGCAATCGGATTTGTCAGCCCCTGATTATACTAAAGGTTTATCGTAGTAGGTACTATAAAAACTAAGGTTTTTGAGAGAAAAAAAATTTAATTATTTATGTACAGATTTTTCAAATTTCCTCAAGATACACTTGACAGCATGCAGATCTAATGATGATATTAGGCCTTTGTGGTTTTTTGCCACCATCTATATTAACTGAAAGAACTTAGTGCCCTTTTCAACAATATTATTCCTAAACCAACACAAACATTTCTCATACATACTTGTACAGGTTGGCATGTTAGAAGACCATTGTCCAGAGTTTTCACATTTCAATACACTGGAACGTGAGGAAGGTGCTATGAAATAACCATGATTACATTCCACAGATATCTCATCCTCATAATAGAAAAGTTCCTTGTTGCTCAGAATCTTTCCATTCAATGGAGCTACTGGTGTAGAGCACTGAACTCCTAAAATTGTACAATAAGACAGTATAATTTACCAAGCATGTTAATTTTTAGAACTCTCTCAGAGTTGAGACTAAATTATAACATTCATTTCTGAATTGAACATTTTTAAGTGTACAATAATATGAAAATTAATCATGTGCAGCCACTTACTGACACAGGTATGGTTGATTCTTATTTTATCCCCGACTCTTGTTCCTGTTTCTCCATCTGCCAAGCTAATGTTGTTAAAGTCAGGATATGCATACAATTCATAACCTGCCTCACAGGAGCAAGAATATGAGCCATCAGAGTCATTAATACATTCACTGCTGCATCCTCCATTATCAACCTGACATTCTTTAATATCTGTGTAAATGAAATTATAGCCAGTACAAACTGTAAACTCCAAATATGTTCAAATGAAATATAACATCAATAATATATTCACAGAACTGATACATTCTAGGTTAACAAAGATTACAGAGTTCAGCAATACGAAACATATCACCAATGTGAGACCATCATTTAAAGTTTGCGACTTGCATTTCTGGTTTATTTTTTAAGAATTGTACCAAAGTTACATACTATTTTGTTCACTGTACTAAAGTCTCTTAACTTTTAAAATTCAAATTATTTTGCTGCACCTGTTTTATAACTATAAAAGGTCAAAGTTCATGATTTTAAACTGTCATTTTCTTGAAATGTACACAATTTTGTAAAAATATACCGTATACATTTAATATGTTACTAGTATGTGGGTTATTTATTCTTAAATTGTTTGAAAAATAATGTCACTATTTTATATTATGATTTGTTTCTATTAATTTCTAATGAACTATTTAATAAAAGAATAAAATGCAACAAAAGACAAAATTTTGGACTACTATAATTTTAACAAAAACATCTATTTTGAAACGTTTCCGAGTCCACGAATATCAGGAAAAACCTATCTTAGTGTATGACTGTGTAATCTGGTGTTTCTAAAACACTATTTAAAACCATGTTACGAACTTCATTTTTGTGGAAAATGAAAAAATGCTTTTGTCCTGTTACTTTTTCACTGTAAAACTACAAAACTCCGCAAAACAAAAATACTGAAGTCATTTATTACGCCATATAAATCTTGATGCCATATCTGAAATAAAAGGTACAGTCGCACCTGCTGTTACGGCCACCTTTAATCAGCGGCCACTCGCCATGAGCGGCCAGTTTCAATCCCGCCCGTTTAGTTTTTCACTATATTTTAACTGATTTAAGCGGCCACCTGTCTAACGCGGCCAGCGGCCAGTGTTTTTAGGTCCCGTGGTTTCAACATGCCTGTTTTCAACGGCCATTTTGTCTGTTTTGTAACATGACTTCTGAATCTGACATGTGACCCCGTATCGAAAGAAGCCAAACTTCGACAGCTAATAATGAGTTAATGACAAATAATTGAGTCTGTAATTTGTAGTCTGCTGAGATTTAATGAGATAATTGATTATAACACCTGTTTTTGTTGTTTATATATCTACATGTACTTATATACTTCATTACAAAGTTATTAAATGGCCAGTCTTGCACTTAACAGCTTAACATGTACAGCAATTCGCCGATAATACGCACTTTTTTTCTAGAAAATTTCTTTGGGATAATTAGAGAAGTGCATATTCTACACCCCAATGGAATTTTGACACTTTTTTAAGAGGTTAAACATTGGCTATCGTAGTTCAGTACATAGCCGGGCTTTGTACGGAAACGCTACTTCTGATTGTTTACCGCATTTAATCAATTGAAAATTATTGTTTGGGCGTATTTAGCAGAAAATGTTCTGCTCTTAATCCCTTGAGAGATAAATTAAATTTAAACGGCCATTTGAAATTAATATAAACTGTTTATTCAGCAATCCGAGCAGTGCATTCACCATCTCCGTGTACGCCGCAATTACAGATGCTATTAATAAATCTTTGCAATATACTCGGTGTTTTTTCTTCATTAATTTGAAACTTGGAATAAGAGGCCACCTGTCTTAAACGGCCAGTTTGTCATTGTCCCACAAGTGGCCGCTTAAAACAGGTGCGACTGTAGTTGGTGTTAGGCCACCAAAAAAAAAGCGGTTACAGAGTTATCTCCCTGTAACCGCAAAGATCATACATGTAAAATATCACATATACTTATAGATCATAATTTTTTTTATAATATGATAAAAGTAACAAGAAATGACCAGTAATAATTGTGAAACATCACCAATATGAGGCCATCATTATCATAGAATACCAGAGTTATTATTCTTACATGTATTATGATATGACCAAAGTAAAATTGTAATGTCACATCCCAAGATGCATTATCTCTAATTTTATGAGATAAAGAACCAATAATAATTAAGAAACATTACAAATATTATATGAGGCCATTATTATCATAAAATATCATAATCAGAATTCATATTCTATATTATGATATGATATAAAGAAAACTGTAATGTCATTATATAATACTTTAAGATATGTACAAAATGAAATTTTGAATATGAGCTGGCATTTAAATCCAAACATTATAGGATAAATATTAAAGCTATCTTATACTGTATAATTCAACAACAAGTACATTATTTGAAATGATAAAAAATACATCTTATGACACAATTTTTTAATTCTAATACATGTACATGTATATGGAATGAACTAAATCTAAATCATATACATGTACATGTAATAGATTATGTCCGGTGCCACTTAAAAATAAATGAGAGACATGACAAATACTGCCAATATTGTTGAAAACCAATTGGTTAGAGTAATGTCTAATAATTAGCAATTATTTCAGAAAAATGCACCTGAAAATTAATGATTAAAAAAATGAAAACATGCTTGCATTAATACCGGTAGTTCTTTTATTAGAACAAATGTAATTTGTTCATATACGAGGAAAATAATTTGTGCAACTACTTCAATTCTTTTTTATACTGAATAGGTATAGGTACCATTTGCAAATATTAAAAAACACCTTATAAACTCTGAAAATTTTATGTTTATTTGCAATCTGCAAGTTTTCTAGTTTTTTTTTTAATTATCAGCGATACAGTAAATACTACCTTCACATGGTCCTGATGAGGTTGAACGTGAAAAGCCATCTTTGCACTTGCAGAAATAAGAACCAATTGTATCCACACAGATTGTGTTCAAAACAGATCCACATTCATTGTCTGAACATTCATCTTTGTCTATATTAAACAAATAAGTGATATGTATGCACCTATGTAAAAAACATACCTCCTAAATGATATATATGTTATATACAAGTCCTGTGATATGATAAAATGTTATACCATATGAATCAGTGTCATGAGACATAATAAAATATATGAATCAATATTGTATTATCTAGTATGTTTACAACATTGTATTTCATACAATAACAAATCATGAGATACTGTATCGTAATAAAATTTACAATTATATCATACAGGCAAGTATTATCAAATAATATAATTCTATGCCATATTGCATTCAATAAAATTGTATCATATAGGATACATAAGTATATCTTGATATTTTTCTTATACAATTCAAATTTGTATTATACAAAATTGTATCAAGTCAGGATTCGATGTTTTATAAAATAGTGATTTTATATTGTATCATATATGACATTGTCACTTTGATGCATATTTACCAAGTAAGTTTGAGTAGTGTAGAAACAGTAGTTAGATTATAAATATGTGTAAAATAGCATTGAGAAAATCAAGATCAGGGTTTGCATCCAAAGCTAGCTCTATGCTATTCATTTATAGAAACATAGATCATTCAAGTCTGAGGTTTGTTTTCTATTTTCACCATTGTTTCATGCATTTTTATTCCAAGCATTTGTGTTCTCTCTATGTATCCAAAGCTAATGTTACCTTTCACTGTTTTCAGCAATGCATATCAATAATTTTAACTATATATAAATGACGTGACGCAGGCCTTAACGTCAAGTATTTACTGTAAAATAAAACCAGGTCTACAAATCAAACCTGCTTTGAATTGCCCCCAAAAATTTACATTAACTATATGCAAGTTTGTGCGAGTTTGGACTAGTTAGATACATGTATGCAGATAGCTAAAAAACTCTATACCACTTTGAACTGCTCCCAAAACTTTAACCTGCCTGAGCATATGGAAAATTTAGATCAAGCATCTCGACTATAACTCGCTTACAAGTTGGTATTTTGGGAGTAGAAAATTGAATAGAAAGTAGGGGCCTGACTTATCGAAAGTCAACTAATCGAAAGTAAAAATCACAAATGCAACATATCATAGAAATACAACTCGTTGATGACAACAACTCATCGATATAAAATCAAATAAAAATCTTTGAACACTTTTCAGATTATGGCATCCAAAATTGAAAGTTATTAACCACAAGATAGATATCTTGACTATAGACAACACTTTTAAAATGCATTGTATCTAGAAATGATAACAGAGGGGTCAAACAAAGATATTTTTTATCTAGAATTTAGCTATGTATGATACAATGATTTAATTTGATTGAGAATCTGTAGACTGATTATCCTGAAAAAGCTACCCAACTTACAAGCGGGTCAATGGCAAAATCTTCAAAACTAATCTGAAAAAGGGCAACTGACTTATAGGTGAACAATACTTATAGGTGAGTATATATGGTACTTCATTAGTAAAGTTACATCAACCATGCAAGTTTGAAAAGACAGGGACCCATACTTTAATATGTAGAGATCTGATTTGCTCCAAAACCTTAACATCCAGCATCTGAACCCCAGGCTTAGCATCCAAACCTTCATAAATGTCACAAAATGCTTCATCGATCCAAATTTAGTAAAGATTGTACAAATAATAATTTAAGATATGGATATTACAGGGCACCTGTTCCAAAACTTTAATGTGCTCTAAAACCTTTATCCTCCTCCAGCATCTGAAACCACTCAAGTTGAAAATCTAAGATTGAACTATGCTTTAAATCCAAAGATGCATTATCTCTCTAAATTTGGTAAATACAGGACCAGTAACAATTTAGATGTCAGACAAGTAAAAAAATTAAATTGGATGCTGAAATCAAGGTTTCAGCACAAAGCTATCAGTTATACTCAGTTTGTAAAATTGATCAAGTTATCTTGTCAAACTTTTATGCCAAGAAAACCTGCTTTAAAAAATGATGATCAAGCACAGTTAACGGTAGATACTGGACTTACTGACACATTGATCCAATCCAGAAAACAAGGCATCACTACCACATGTCACATCTTTTTCAGTTTTAGTTGTACCATTTACAATGAACCCAGCATCACACTTCAGCTTGGCTGTCCCTTTATACTTAACATCACCACCAGATTCAACTTTACCATACATTACTTGTGGTATGGGGCATTTAATCTCTGAAAAAGGTCAACATTGCTAAAAAGAAGTTTTTACAAGCAATTGGTTTTAATTTCCTATTTTTATAAATAAGAAAACTAGCTGTAAAGAAAGATATCGGTTATCACAATCTCTATTTTTACTGATATATGTACTATAATTTTAAGTTCATTTAATACCATTTCATTTCAATTTATTGTTCCATATCTATTACATGTACATGCAGATGAAGGGTGTGTCCAATATCCATCTTATTTCTCCATACACCTTAAAGGTACAAACAGGTGCAGAGTAAGACTGTACCTTTTGTCTGGCCCTGTTTTCACCAAGTTTCCCTAGATTAATACTCAACGTCAAGTCTGAGTTTTGACATTTCTTTTAAAGATTTAAGTTGTGGACTGAGTTGAGTGATTTGAAAATGTTGATGACACCTGTACAAGAAGGTGTACTGTAACCATTATCCATTTTATTGCTCCATAGCTCTTACCTGTATAAGAAGGTGCATGGTGTGACCAATTGGCATTTTTTACTCCATATTACTCATCTGTACAAGAAGGTGCAGTGTGACCATAAGCTATCTTATTGCTCCATAGATCTTACCTTTACAAGAAGGTGCATGGTGGGACTAAATGTCATTTTTTTTTTTGCTCTACATTACTTACCTGTACAAGAAGGTTTAGAATGTGACCATGTGCCATTTGACCTACAGTGGATGTACACAGACCCAAGAAGATCATATCCTGGGTCACAGCTAAACATCAACACAGAAGCAAAATCAGTCCCACTTCCTTCAGTAATGTTAACTTTTCCATTGGTTGGATGACTTATTGGGCTGCATTGTTGTGCTGGAATATTAATTTATAGTTACCATTAATCCTAAATTCATCCCATTAATCATAAATCAGTGCCTGTTGCCCAATCCTATTATGTTTATAAGTACAAAATAACATTTGTTTAAATCATGAATCAAAGTATTAAAACAAAGCACATGCAGTCACAAAAATCTTACAGTATTGTAAAGACAAGAGGCTGACACTATTATTCTTTACTTACCATTGCAGCTTGGTTGAGCCTCCCACATTCCATTCTTTTGACATTGAATAGTGGCTGATCCACCAAGAGTAAAGCCACCATTGCATTCATATGTAGCATTATCTCCTACCTTCCCACCTGTTGCGCTTTTAAGGATTCCATTTTGAATTGCTGGGGGTGTGCTGCAGTATGTAACTGCAATTGACAAAATATCAAAGAATTCATTTTATTTTTTTAATCTTTTTTTTTTTACTTTAATTGTTTTTATTAATATGATTAGAAGAAAAGCTAGTAAAATGTTATATATTCAAAGAAGCATCAGACATTCAAGTAAAAAAATATATTAATATATAAAACATTTAACTATATGACAAACAAGACTTACTCTGGCATTCAGGTATTCTTGACACATTCCATTTTCCTCCAGGTAAACATTTCAGAGCAACAGAACTTTCTCTGTTGTATTCCTCTTGTTTGAATGAGTATCCTGGTTGACAGGACAATTCAATTTCTGTATTTAGGGCTGTGTATTTATCCGAAACTGAATTTATGGTCCATTGTGAGAGAGTTAACATGGGACAATCTAATGAGAAAATAATGGTATGCATAAAAATCATTATTTTAATGATCTAGTATGATAATGTATGTACATTGGTAGATTGATCTACACATCTTAACAGCGTGTACCAACAGCCTTACCAACAGAGAACTCAGCCTTGAATCCTTTTTCAACCAATACCAGGTTGGACTTGAAGGTTACATTGAGATATCCATTGGTAGAGCTAAATATTTCAGTAATGTCAGAAGTGCCTGTCAGACCATTTCCCGTGTGCAATGCTGTACCGACAGTGTCATTGTAAACCTGAAGTTAAAAATAGAAATTGTCACAACATCTGCATACAAAGTTAATAAATTAGTTTACAAAGGTACACATGTGTCATAAAACAATGACTTACCTCTACATAATCAGAATTGCTTTTAACTTTAAATTCTGTGAAGCGTAGAGAAATGGGTTTAGTTTCTCCTGTATTGCGTGTAAGAATCCAGGCACATGTGACATTGGAAGGATAGCTGCCAACTTTAAAGCCTGGTGAATAGATGGTTCCTTGTTGCTTCATCTCAATACTACAACCTTCAAAGGCAATTTAACAATCAGATTGAATTCTCAAAAGAAACATAGGTAATCACAGATTACAAAGCTCACCGAGATGAGGCATCACCTTTATGAAGCATCACCTTTATGAGACCACCTTTATCATATGATATGAAAATCATAGTTAATGATCTTGGATATTCATGGATACTGTTTTGACACAATATCGTATATCATATGTTAAAAAATTGTATGATAACCATATGTTCATTTTATACGGTATTATAAGATTCAATGTTAATCAATACAATATAGTATTATATGAAACAATATCATATCACATAATACATCACAATATTGTAACATATGATATTATTTTGTATAATATAGTATGATATTGTATCATATTTGATACATTATGATATTGTATCATATGATACAATATAATTGGATACAACATTGTATCATATCATATGATACAATATCATGTGATATAGTAATATATTATATAATACAATATCAATTATACAATATCGTATCATATGATATAATATTGTATATTGCAATACCGTATGAAACAATATCATTTGATAAATAATACATAATACAATATCATATTATACAATATTGTATCCTAATATACAATACTATACATAACAATATCATGATACAATATCATATCATGTTAAAAAACTTGATACAATATCATATTGCATCATATAACTTTATACAATATAACATATGATATAATATTGTATCAAATAAAACAATAGTGTATCATATCATACAATACTATATCATATGAATCATGTTATTCATTTAACAACAAATTAACACATCTGTCAAGCAGGTTTGAGTGAGATAGATTTTTTTTAGCATCCTTGATAATGGAGATCAGGCTCTGCATCTGAAGCTACTACAAGAGGCCCATGGGCCACATCGCTCACCTGAGCAACAACAGACATAATAAAATCAGCTTTATGGAGTCATATACAAAATATCTGAACAATGTCGTATAATAGATCCTGTATAAAAAAAAATTCCTCTGCATATTCTTATGTTTATCATTGAGCCCCTTTGTAACATGGATTATAAACCTACATCAAACTTTGAAACCCTTGTGTGGTCTAAGAATTGTCAAGGGGCCAGAGTCTAAACAATTTTAAAGAATCAACAATATGTCAAAATGCTTGCATATAAGTAAAACCATATATATAAACATTTGAGTTTTTGTGAACAATTTAAATGTTTTCCTTTGTAAAATTGGAACCCCCCCCCCTCCCCCCGCCATGTGGCCCAACCCTACTCCTGAAAAATCATTATCCCTGGGGGTAGGGTGGGGCCACAATTGGAAGGGGGGGTGCCAAATTTTTACATAGGAATATATAGAGAAAAATCTTCTTAAACACATTCAAATTGTCAAGAAGAGCTCTAACTTTAGTCAGTTCAGTCTTCAAATAGTCTAGATTAACATTTGTCAAAATCATATTTGAACAATTTGAATCTTCCCTACCTGAGGATGCTTCCACACAAGTTGCAGCTTTTCTGCCCAATCGGTTTCTGAGAAGAAGATTTTTTAAAGATTTTTCTTTATATATTCAAATGAGAAAATTCGACCCCCCTCCCCCACTGTGGCCCCACCCTACCCCTCGGGATCATGATTTTATCCAGCTTG
>WFKH01007768.1:25492908-25518907 GCA_016163765.1 Magallana hongkongensis
ACAATATTATATTCTACAATATTGTATAATAATATACAATACTATACCTAACAATATCATAATACAATATCATATAATAATGTACAAAAAAAATTGATACAATATCATATCGTATCATATAATTTTTTACAATAAAATGTATGATATTACACCGTATCATATAAAACAATAGTGTATCATATCATAGAATACTATATCATAGGAATCATGGTATATCATTTAACAACAAACACATCTATCAAGCAGGTTTGAGTGAGATAGGAGAATTTTTAGCATCCTTGATAATGGAGATCAGGCTCTGCATCTGAAGCTACCTCTGCAATTCATTTATATTATAGTTAAATCAATTATGCAAGCTATTATCTATAAAACATGTAACCTGTTCCAAAAAACTAAACCTCATCCAGCATCTGAAACCTATGGCTCAGATTCAGCATTCAAGCCTGTCAGGTGCATCAGTATCATGAGATGCATCATCCATGCAAGTTTGGTGAAGTAAAGACCAGTTATAACTAAGATATAATCATTAGAGGGCACCTGCTCTAAAAACTTTAACCAGCTCTTAAAACCTTAACCTCATCCAACATCCGAAACCTATGGCTCAGATTCAGCATTCATGCCTGTCAGGTGCATCAGTATCATAAGAGGCACCATCCATGCAAGTTTGGTGAAGTTAGGACCAGTAATAACCAAGATATATTTTTTAGCATCCTCAATAATGGAGATCAGGCTCTGCATCTGAAGCTACCTCTGCGATTCATTTATATTATAGTTAGATCATATATGCAAGTTTGAAATAGTGCTATTACCTACATGTGACCTGTTCCAAAAAAACTAAACCTCATCTAGCATCCAAAACCTATGGCTCAGATTCAGCATTCAAGCCTGTCAGGTGCATCAGTATAATAAGATGCATCATCCATGCAAGTTTGGTGAAGTTAGGACCAGTAATAACTATGTTATAACCATCAGAGGGCACCTGTTTCAAAAACTTTAACCAGTTCTTAAAACCTTAACCTCATCCAGCATCCGAAACCTATGGCTAAGATTCAGCATTCAAGCCTGGCAGGTGCATCAGTATCATAAGACGCACCATCCATGCAAGTTTGGTGATGTAAGGACCAGTAAAAACTAAGATATGATCATCAGAGGGCACCTGCTCCAAAAACTTTAACCAGCTCTTAAAACCTTAACCTCATCCAGCATCCGAAACCTATGGCTCAGATTCAGCATTCATGCCTGTCAGGTGCATAAGTATCATAAGACGCACCATATATGCAAGTTTGGTGAAGTTTGAACCAGTAGTAACTTAGAAATGCCTATCAAACAGCACCTGCAACAAAAACTTAAACCTGCTCGAAAAACCTTAACTTCATCCAACATCCGAAACCTATGGCTCAGATTCAGCATTCAAGCCTGTCAGGTGCAACAGTATCATAAGACACACCATCCATGCAAGTTTGGTGAAGTTAGGACCAGTAGTAACTAAGATATAATCATCAGAGGGCACCTGCTCTAAAAACTTAAACCAGCTCTAAAAACTTTAACCTCATCCAGCATCCGAAACCTATGGCTCAGATTCAGCATTCATGCCTGTCAGGTGCATCAGTATCATAAGACACACCATCTATGCAAGTTTGGTGAAGTTAGGACCAGTAGTAACTTAGAAATGGCTATCAAAGGGCACCTGCAACAAAAACTTTAACCTGCTTCAAAAACCTTAACCCTCTCCAGCATCTGAAATTCATGGCCCAGATTCAGCATCCAAGTCTCTCAAGTCCATTAGTAGGTCCAGATGCATCATTCATGCAAGTTTGGTAAAGATAGGACAAGTAATAAGTTAGATACAGGACCTGCAACAAAAACTTTAACCAGGTCTGGACGCCGACGCCGACGCCAAGGGTATAGCATAAGCTCCCCCCGACTTCGTCTCGGTGAGCTAAAAATTATGTTCCCGATTTTAATGTTTATAATGCTTCAGTAAGGCATTTTTAATAGGCAACCAAAATTTAAGTGTCATTCGTTGAGTTATAAGCGAGTTACAGAGCTTACAATTCTTTGCTAAAAATAAATGTGGTAAACGTTAAGATCTGTTTATTTATGCGTAAAATGGATAAGAATATGAAAAAATCGGTTTGAAAAATAACTTTTATTGGTATATTGAACTAATAGAGAGGTTTAGCAAACCAACGTGTACGCGTACGTGTACGTGTAGAAAGGAAAATATGTGCATTACGTCATCAGTTTGTGTAATGACGAATCTCTACACGTATGTACCCTAATAAACATACGTGTAAATTGCAAAGTACCCGTAAGGTCGAACTTGTAGCTTCTGTTTCCCTCTTGGCTATTTATTTTAACAAATATGTGTAATTCTCTTGAGGTTGGATATTTAATGTGAATACTGATACCTATAAACATAAAAAAAATTTGAAATTTAATATGTAATTGGAATATAACACACGTATCTTTTCCTCCAAAACATGCGATATGGCTCTGTTATTTTATTCAACTGGTATAAATAAAAATAAACACATATAAAAAATGATGTTTAATAAAATTAACACATGCAGTTCTCAATTTTCGATTGTGACTAAAAATTATCAGATAAGTATGAGAAAATATATAAAAATACATTTAAAACATTTATACGTACAGGTACACGTTATAACTGCTAAACAGGAAAAGTAATATGAACGGGTACGCGTAGCTCTAACTTGTAACCTACGCGTTGGTCTGCTAAACCTGTCTAATGTAAACAAATACAGGGCCCAAGCCTTGTTTACATGACAAAGAATTGTGAGTCCAGTATCTTGCTTATAACTTCAATACCGACTCTCCAATTTCATTTGGTCATTGAAAATGCATTCCTAAATCATTGTAAACAATAAAAGCAGAAAAATAGAATTTGACCAAAATCGTGACCATGCCCCTTTAATATTCCTATGTAAAAAGTCGACCCCCCCCCCATTGTGGCATCACCCTATCCCCAGGGGTCATGATTTTTACAACTTTGAATCTTCTCTACCTGGGGATGCTTCCACACAAGTTTCAGCTTTCCTGGCCAATTGGTTTCTTAGAAGAAGATTTTAAAGATTTACTCCACATAATCCTATGTAAAAATTCCACTCCCCCATTGTGGCCCTGCCCTACCCTTGGGAGTCATGATTTTCACAACTCTGAATCTACACTACCCTAGGATGCTTCCACATAAGTTTCGGCTTTTCTGGCCAAATGGTTCTTGAGAAGAAGATTTTTAAAGATTTACTCTAAATATTCCTATGTAAAAAGTCGACCCCCCCATTGTGGCCCCATACTACCCCTGGGGGTCATGATTTTTACAACTTTGAATCTATACTACCTGAGGATGCTTCAACATAAGTTTTGGCTTTTCTGGCCAAATTGTTCTTGAGAAGAAGATTTTTAAAGATTTATTCTATATATTCCTATGTATAAATTTGACCCCCCATTGTGGCCTCACCCTACGGACAGACGGACGACAGACAAAATGTGATCAGAATAGCTCTCTTGAGCTTTCAGCTCAGGTGAGCTAATAAAAACTGAAGTATTTCTCTATTAGAAAACAAGGGATTTTTCTTTCTTATAGTGATATTGAACTAGCTCAAATGACCAAAGCTTAAGTCATGACATATTTACAAGCAATCTTTGTATCAAATTTTGGCTTCTTATCATTTTCCATTACAAGATAAGGCCCTGACAGGAATTAAGCATTTTTTAAACAATGACCTTAAATTTGCATAAATGACCCGAGTAAAGATCATGATACATCTTCAGGTCATAAGCAACGTTTGTGTGAGGTAAGAATTTTCAATGTTTCTCCATAAAAAAGATATGGACCGTACACACATATTGCACTTTACCTGCAAGTGACCTTGACCTTGCCAAAATGACATTGGGTCAAGGTCTTACACACTTTTTAATGTCATAAGTAATGTTTGTGTGAAGTAAGAACTTCATATGCTTTTCAATAATAAAGATATTGACCAGACATGAAATTTGGACTCTTCCTGCCAGTGACCTTGACCTTGCCCAAATCACATTGAGTCAAGATCATGACACACCCTTAGGTCATAAGCAATCTTTGTGTGAAGTAAAAACTTCCAATTTTCTCTACAAATAAGATATGGACCAGACACAAATTTTGAATTTTTCCTGCTAGTGACCTTGACCTTGCCCAAATGACCTTGGGTCAAAGTCATGACAAACCCTCAGGTCATAAGCAATGTTTATGTGAAGTTAGAACTTCAAATGTTTCTCCATAAAAAAAATATGGACCAGACACGAATTTTGCTTAGATGGTGATTCCTATTGTAAACAAATAGCCATGCTATGACCTTGAATTGTTACTATTACAAATTGGTCACTATGATACTTATGTATACATAGATACTGCGTAATGAATTGTGTTAATGATAACTAACAGAATGAACTATGTGACTCTTGTAGCACTGCGCAGTATTCCTAAATGGTGTTATGCAACCAGGTGCAGAATACGGGCACAAATATCCAAATTGGAAGTTTGTAAATAAGTTGTCATATTTGGCGATTCTTTGTCTGCATCGATAGCTCTGGTACTCTATATTGAGTCATGTATTGCTTATTCTATTTAACCTTTGTAACCTTTAAGCCATGTATGAATGAATGTATTATGAATAAGCGATGCATCATACCCAGGTGGGGGACTCAGAGACTCGGATTCTGAGACTCAAAACCCACATCACAATATTCTTTCTGACGGTTTTGACAGTTTTGTTACTTTATTTAGAAATAAAATTTAACTCCGGAATTTTGTTATATATACTCATATAAAATGATGTTCAAGATAGATTCTTTGATTTGAGCTGCTCTTAATGATTGTAAAATTGGACTTCGTAATTACTGAGTTTGAGGTGAATCTCCAGGAGTTAAATAAAGTGAAAGGCTTACACTATATACTCCCCAAACTTTGTTTGCAGGAGGTATAAAAAGTTGGTATCAAATAAAAGAGCCATAATGTAAATAAACCTGTTTCATAGGTTACAGTAAATCCACTTCTGACATTTATGGAACCATCCATGCTAAGCTGCATGATGATGTAATTGTTCTGTGAGTAGAATTCCTTTTGTGATTGAAGACTTCCTGTTACACTTCCAAGAAAATTGCTCTCTTTTAAAGATATACCTCCAGTCCATACACTGAGAACATCAGCATTTTCCTCCAAATGAAAACTTGAACTTATCTACAACAACAAATGAAAATTTTAGCACAATATTAGATAATAACATAGAATATCATTACAATTTTATAGAAACAACATTAACAAGGGCACCGCAAAGCAGAGCATCCCCTCGCGAAATGAAAATATTGTGCGGGGAAATGCATTATTTAGGAATAGACATGTTATTGAAGAGACCAAATATTTAACTTGTTAAAAACCACTTTTGAGATGGTTGATGGTTGTTATTGTAATTTTTTCATTTGAATTAAAATATTCGTTTATTCCTATCCCCATGCACGCTCTGCATGGGGTGTATCCATGGGGTGGGTGCATTTACATGGTTGTACAGTCAATTCCTGCCATTAATAGCGAAAACACACCACAAACGTGTTAAACTTTAGTAATGTAGTTTTATAAATTCTCTTCATTCAGTGACACACATTACGCATTTAGACAGTTGGTGTAGGCCAAAAAAAAAAGTTTCACTTTACTCTTTAGTTTAACAGTAGAGAAGCGGAAGTTGTTATTGTCAAGTCGTACATTACATTTCTGTTTAAAATTGTGTTATTTTAACTATATCTTAAAAAGTATTCAAATAATTGACTTGAAAATTGAGAGGTTTTGTCCTTTTACCATGCCAAATAAGTATACGAAGTTTGAAAAATATCAGTGCAAGGGTTTTCTTTAAATCTTGATTCCCAGCTGAAAAAGACACACATACATACACACACACGCACAGCAGCGATGCTATATCCCCTTAGCAACAAGTTGCGCGATAATAAATTCCCAGTTAATCATGTTGACATTGAAAATGAAACGTAGCTAAGATCTCAGACTGGCGATTTACAGTCTGATTTATGGAAATTCGAACATGTCGTAATTTTAACCCCAATATTTTAATAAGAGTAACGTATCTACATTTTTACATTTAACAATTTACATGAAATGAATTCCCGATTAATAATGTTGACGCGTCATAGTCTCTTCTGAATTCTAATGAACCTGTTCTTTGTTTAATAATATAGCCCGACATTCGGCTCAGACGGCTGCTTGTTTTGAATAAATTAGAGTGAACTTAATCTCCTGCTTGCTTCCGTTTTCACTTTGGACATCCTCCTAACTCCTCATTTTTTCAAAAACTTTTGCTTCTTACCTTTTCAAGGCCTACATCCAAAACAAGTATCAAGTTGTTGATATGAAATATGAAATATGAAATGTTTACTTTCACGAACCGGAAGTCAAACATAAAATTTCTAAGTGTTGTTATTTTAACGATATTTTAAAAAATATCCAACAGAATTCCTTAAAAATGAAAAGGGTTTGTCCTTTAACCATGCTTATGAAGTGTACGAAGTTTGATGAACATGCATGCCAGGGTTTTCTTTGAATTTTAAAAAAGTTGAAATGGACACACATACATACATACATACATACATACATACACACGCACAGCAGCGATGCTATATCCCCTTTGCAACAAGTTGCGCTAGGGGATAATAATCCTGAAGGTGAATTTTGCCTTGCTTTGTGTTCTAAATATTCCATAAAATATGCAGCATTTCCAAGTTAATGTTAAACAATAATAAAATACTTGTAGTTCAAAAAGATATCCACTTTAATAATATCTTTTACTTTTAAGTACATGATGTACAATATTTATAATTACCATTGAATTCAAGATTAAAGTATATTATAATATAAATAATGTTTATTGATACTACTCAAATCAAAGAGTGATGAAATTGAACCTAAACTAGATTTAAATTTAGTTGAAGTTCTAATCAAAATCAAATTCAACTGAATTCAACAAATATTGAAGAACCAACGATATGGTCGTTATATACATGCATAGCACAGCACTTACAATATGCTTCATATTTTATTGACATAAGCGCACCATAAAATTAAAACCTCAGGTTCATGGAATTAAGCTAAATATTTTTCACCCAACTGAAATCAAAAGAATTTTAAAGAACTTACTGTAATTTTGATGCGGGCACCAACAGGAGCTTGTATTGTCCATGTACAGAAGGCATTATTATCAAACGAGTTCATTGTTATAGATCCTGGTGTACCTTTTTCAAGCATTTTTAATTCAGAGCAACTTGATGCTGTAAAAGTAAGAAAATATTGTTTTTACTAAAAACTGAACTCTTAATGTAAAAATGAAGTCTGCATACAAAAATAAAAATATCTCTTTTAATATGATTATAATTTTCAACTTCTTTGGTTTACAAATTGTCAATAGCTTTTGTTTTGCTATAAATATGAAATTTTGAAGAAAAAAAATAACTCTAAGCCTTATTCAAATGGCTAAATTTGGTCTCTAGATAGAGAGCAAGTGTCTTAATTCTTACAGCAATCAATTTCATCAGACATGTCTCCACAGTCGTTCTGTCCATCACATTTCCACTTCTTATGAATGTAACCTCCATTTCCACAAAATATGATATCTGTGTTTGATAATTGAAAAAAAAAAATCATATGCCACTTCAACACATGTACCCTTATCAGTAACATCCATGCCAACGACAGATATAAATATCAATATAAGTTAAGATATTAATATAAGTTGTAGAACTTGTTAATCAATCGTTGTAAAATAAATAATCTAATATTTATATTTTACAGTTGCTTTTAACCAGATTGCATGAAAGATGAATGAAATACAACAAACATTTTATGCATCTGTCCCAAAATATTTTCCAAGCACATTTTGCTTATTTACTCGATATTTATACATACCTCAGGGTTCACATACATTATGTTCATTCAAAAGTATGACAATTTACAAGACTTCTTCTTTAAAACGTACTTAGCTTATTAGGTTTCAATACAAAGCTAAAATATGTGATGTTTTGAAGGGATTTTGTTCCTGGGAATTTTTCCATGAAGAGAAAAATGACAATGTGTGAATGAAGTTATATTGTACCGGTACATGTATCTTGAATATTTTTCTTTTCATCTACATGTTTTTAACTATTTCAATTACATTTCTTCTATATCTATATAGGTATTTGTATTTTTATTAGAAATCCTCCAAATGTGCTGCATAAATATCTTGGAACAGACTATAATATCTTTGATAAATATCTGCATAAGAGCAAACAGTGTTAAATTTACTACAAGTAATTCAAATGATTCTGGGTAGTTACAATGTGGTTCAGGGGCTCCCAAAATCTTGCAAACAAACGGAAGCTTCTTTCTACAATTTGTGACTGTCCAGTGGTTGTCATATTTATCCTTTAGGGTGGAAACACACTTATTCTCCTCCATGAAATCAGCTGGTTGCAAGTTTTTCCACATCCCTTTGTACACTGGAATCGTCTTGTCTTCCGACATTCTATAATGGGACCATGAAACCTCATTTTGTCCTGCGGCTGAGGATGTATTTGACAAACCTAAAAACATATACATGTACATATATCATCAATGTTTTCTTTCTCAAAGCTATCACTTATAATGTTGATAATACTGGTCCCTTCAGCCCCACAACTATAAATAACTATAAATGCAATTTCCCTTTCAGGCACGGTATCAGGTTTGTTCGCCCTATTTACATGTTCACCTGAATCCATTTGCCTTGGGTCCTTTCGCTCTAACTGTCGTTCGCCCTAATTATAGTTCGCCCTAAACCCTGTTTGCTCCACATAAACCACATCATTGTAAGTTATTTATTTTTTTAAATTCACTTTTAACTTTATGGTAATTTTTTTCTTTTATAATTTGTTCTTACATCTTTCATTTTTACATTTACATCTTACATTTGTTTCATTAAAACGACGACATTGGTTTAAAACTTTGTTAGATTTTATTGTCGTAAATTGTCGATAACTGTGTTATTTTTTTAATGATTCGCTTGATGTTTTCAAACAATTAAGGTATCTCACTCCTCACATTTTGATTTCATTGCGCAGATGATTATTATTTTTAAATGAATATGATTTTATTTATTTAATCATAACAAAAAGATTATTATTTCATAAATACATAACATTCATAAAGAAAATCAATTTGGATTCAAGAAATAAACAAGTGGGAACTATTTTTTCGTGCGGAAGGTTTTTTAGACAAAAATGACAGAAACAAGCAATTTTATGAATTTTCATTATACTTTTCTTTTCATTATACTTTATTTATCATTCACATTTTTAACATTTGATAGATTTGTAACATATTCTATAGGTCCTGTGTGACATGTACAAAATTAAATCTCGAGAAAGTAATAGACTTTTAGCATAAAAACATCCAAATATATAGAAAATGTCTTAATATTTGTGAGCCAAATTTTGCGAGAATTTTAACTTTGAAGCCATATATCTAAAATTTGACATCACTGACCCCCATGTTTTATTATGTCAAAATGATACTGAATATATATCTAGGCAAACTGGATTAATCTTATAAAGTTCTTGATATTCAAAAAGTTTTTATTTCAAATCAAATTGTAAGTCTCTTTTAAGTGCAAAAAGGTCACAAAAAATTAACGTAGCTTTCGTACAAACTTTTTTTGTAATCCCTCTATTCAGTGTGACCATTGTGCATAATTAAAAACAACATTTGAAGAAATAAGTTTGCTCTATTCAAAAATACTGACAACAAATCCTAATCAGGCTGATATTGCATTATAGGTGCAAAAAGGTCAAAATAAATTGGCCATAACTCTGAGGGATGAACACTGACCCAACATTATCTTTGTATTTTTTAAATATGTTTTGTCTACAGATTTAAATGATATACTTCTCAAGAAATTCTTGATACAATTACATTCAGGAGCAAGATACCTTAAAGAAATTGAGACATAAATTGGCCAATTCATTTTGAAGCTATATAACCAGATGATTACCACCTGTTCTATCTTTGAAGAATTTATAACCTGAGCACAACACAATCAAAGTATCTCTTAATGAGATAAATATGTTGATGGAACATGAAACTGTATCAAACTACGGTCAACTATAATTACATGTAAATAATTAACTCATAATAAGTCATTCTATTGTTATCAGATCAGTCGACTGGTGATTAGTATATTATGTTAAAATGCTATAATAGTGCTGTTTTGTATAATTATATATTTTAGTGTTGTTACGATAGTCGCCGACTATCGAAAAATCGTCGCTGAAGGCAGCAAGTCGGCGACAATCGATAGTAAGTTTTTATCATCGATAGTCGCTGAAATTCAGTCACGTGACAGATGACCTTTTACTGCGTAGCAATATCCATAAAAAGACTAAAGTATTATCAGAGACATAAATAACAGTGTTATTAATGTCTCTGTTATTATATATAGTGACCACCCTTGGGGGCGACCTGCATTGTGATCGGTAACTTCGCCGGAATTTCCTCCGAAAGAGAAGTTGAAGTCGCACTGTATTCTGAGTTTACGATCTTGTTAATTTAACCCAAATGCAATAAAATGATAATTATCAAATTCATAAGACGTTTTCACAAGCTCAGTTAGACCCTGTTGTGATTAGTAACTTACGACTTTCTTATCTTCATGTCTTATAAAAACGGGTGATACTGTGCATTGAAAATTACAACCGATGTTTATTACATTTCATGCCGATATTACAATTATAGTTTGAAACCTGTAATTAGTTAATAATACTGCCAAATTATTGCTAAAATAATCATAAAACGTTTGTTTACAGTTTTTTTCCAAATTAAACAGATCTGCTACGTAACGGTTGTAATTGGGTTAAGGGTTGCACTAATACCTTCAAAATACACAAAAGTACATGGACTGATTTTATTTGTCATTTAACTTACGGAAGTACAAAACATTTAATGTATAAAATGTGTGAATGTATCAGATCAATTGAATTTAACAAATTGGATAAGGTTTTACAAATTTTAGAAGTTTTATTTTTATTATCTTGCTTCTAATCTAATATCAATTAAAATTTTGCCCTTGGTTGGCCTCTAAGTATAATATTTAATTCATTTGAAAATAAGTTCATTAAAAAAACTATTGATGTACGAATTATACATTTAAAAAGTGCTGGTATCTTTCACTCATTGACAGGATGAAAAAAAAAAATCTTTGCTGGAATTTGAAAGTTTACATAATCGATTTTATAATCGATTGTGAGCTGCCGATTCAATTTGATAATC
Source organism: Magallana hongkongensis (assembly GCA_016163765.1). Taxonomy (NCBI): domain Eukaryota; kingdom Metazoa; phylum Mollusca; class Bivalvia; order Ostreida; family Ostreidae; genus Magallana; species Magallana hongkongensis. Next base: position 25,504,247 of record WFKH01007768.1, read on the forward strand.
GATAGTAAAATTGTTCCGATTTTACAACACTAATATATTTCTTCGTGATGTTTAAAATGGTCAGAATACAATAATATACAACTTCATTAATCCTGTATTAAAATAAGGCGAACGGACCATGGGCGAACGGAATCAAAGGCGAACGGACCTAGGGCGAACGGCGTCAAGGGCGAACGCATTTTACTTTTTATAGTCTGTCCCAAGTTATTGCTTCCATCACTGTTTGATGATTTTTAATAAAAATACACATACCTGTGAAAGAAATGCTGTTGGAATCGCTAAAAGGGAAAATATCCAAGATATCTTCATTAACAAATTATCATTTTTCACTCATAAAAGTTCACAGGAACGAAAACAAATTTCTTACGGAGATTTATAATGGGAAATGTTTACATCTTTTCTCCATTCGGAAGTAATCGGGACACCTCGCACAATTTTTTTTGAACGTTATCACCCGGGCTTATTAATGGCTGATGCAATGCAAAATCCCCGTAGACTTTCTATTTTGGGATGTGTATTGAAACCAGAAGCGGTAGAGGGGGCGTTTCAAAACAGATAATCTGGACATTTTTCATATTAGTGGATGAACGTAGTTTGAGCACAAAGGTATTTATGATTATTGAAATATCAAGCGAAAAGTGGTGGAAGCAAAAACTCGGGACAGAGTATAGGGCGAACCGAACATACATTCTTCAGGCGCACGACTCGATGTGAGCAAGAGAGAAAAAAAGAAGGGCGTATATACAATGAAGCGCATTGAAGTGGTAAAAGTTTTCGTTTGAATGGAATGTTCTAAATTTTGTATCGAACGTCAATTGTTACATAAGACACGCCCATTTCTTTTGAAACGAGGAAAACAGTAATCGTAACAATGCTTTCGGAACCGCTCCTCTTCTAAACAAGCAGGGCTGCGTTCAAGATCGTAGCAGCTAGCTTAGCCGCTAGGTTGTAGATATCGAAGTATATTGAACGGGCCGCTAGGTTAGCCGCTAGGTCTCTGATTTGAAGTTGGAAATATCCAACTAAAGACTTATTACATCGACAAGCGGAAATATACATGTTAAAATTCATTATAACTTACAGGATGAACAAAATATTACTAAATTAATAGATTTCATGTTTGTTACAAAGTGGTAACTAAGGAGGCCATCTTGAATTTTATGCTTAGCATAAAATATTTAGGCTACGAATATCTACGTAGTTGCTAGGTTAGCTTACCGTTCAACAGCGTAGCTGCTACGTAGCCCTACGTAGCAGCTATGATCTTGAACGCAGCCATGTTTTCCTCGTTTCAAAAGAAATGGGCGTGTCTTATGTAACAATTGACGTTCGATACAAAGTTTAGAACATTCCATTCAAACGAAAACTTTTACCACTTCAATGCGCTTCATTGTAGTATAACAGAGGAGAACTTCTCCCTTTATTCTATATACCTCCTTTTTTCTAACTCTTTGGGTACCTCCTTCAAATCGTGCTGCATTTGACGTCTGCTATAACGAATCCCGATCCCGAAGATTTAAATTACATAACATGGGATTATCAAAGCATGTAGGGGCCTACATACATGCTACATACTGTATTGTAAGATGGGAACAAATGTCACAAAAGTCTTTCTTTTTTACGCAGAATTTTCTCTGGTCCTGGGTATCCAATACACGTAACATTAGAGCAGAAAGCAAAGAATTAAAAATTTCTATGTTATATTCTCTTTTGAAAAGTGGACAGGCCAGGGACGTATATACTACGTATAGTATATACTTCCCTGGACAGGCATATCCCACATCCATGGATGGATGTAGGCTAACGTTATGCATGTCCACTTCTCAAAAGAGAATATGTTATGACCAGAGCAGAGACATATATAAATAACATGTTATTTTATATGTCTCTGGACCAGACCAGGGCTAATGGCATAAATAAAATGTTATTTGGAGTCTTGGTAAAATGGGTAGGCAAACCCGGGCCGGGGCAAAATAAAAGCCGGGGCAGATCGAGATTTTTTAATTTTCTTCGTTATTATTCTGCCAATATCATTGAAATTTTTAGGATATGTTACGGACCGGTATTTTTCATGTTTTTGTGTTCGCTGTAAATATTGCTGCACAACAATGCGTATTGTTCTTCATAGTCATAAGAACTCTTATGTACATGTACCACAATGTATTGATCATTGATATGCCTGTAGTTGGCGCACGTCAATATATTGTGAGCATTTCACTTCCATTTTTCTTATGCACCCAGAAAAGTGTGAGGGGTATATTTTATTATGAATACAATGGATATGTCTATGAATTTGGTAAGTCAGAAACCTGATCAGATAGGCCTATGTGCATTTTCATGGGTCAAGCCAAATCGAATCATAGCCGAGATTAATCAAATCTTGACTTATCATATTATAACTGATTTGTTTCTATAAGTTAAAAATCTAAATGGAATGTATTTGGCTATCTGTCGATTATATAGTTGTATGCTGATCAAGATATATTATATAATATACACCCGGTGTTGTATAGCAGTTTTTCCCCCATAGAAGCTTTTCCCCCGGAAAACCTACTATATAGTAGTCTTTCCCCCCCGGGGGGAAAAGCTACTATATGGTAGCTTTTCCCCCATAGTAGGGTTTCTCCCTCACGTTTTTGGTTCAAATTTTATAAAAAAAATATTTATGGAAACCCAGTAAGGATTAAAATCAATGTTTCTACACTCCCAGGTTGCATATATCTGCATTTATCTGTACAGGTTAAGTTTCGTTTTGCCGATTTATTATTTTTTTATAGACTATGCTGAAAATTAAACATGCGTATAATGGAATTATACATAGAACTTAATTTAGGTAATTAATTGAAAAAAGTACTTGGTTTTACAAGATATACACTTATATGCATAATTCTGTGTTCTGATTTTGTAAGTGAAAAATGTTTTGAGAAGTTTTTGATAAATCTATCAGTTCGTCTGTCTGTTTGTGCAAATTTTATCCAGCCTAAACCTCTGTTTTAGAGAAATTTTGTTTCCGATGTTTCAGAGCCCGATGTTTAAAATCCTATTATAATGAATATAGTGCATATTCTTTAGGGTCCCATATCTCATAAACTAGAGATGAACACATCACCATATTTTCACAGTGGCAGTGGTTTACCACTTGTAGATGACTCTGAAAATTTCAGCCCTCAGGGTAGGGGCCCTCGATGTTTCAGGCCCCGATGTTTAAAACCCCATTATAATGATTGAATAGTGTTCTATAAGTGGGTGCCCGAATCTCAAATTCTAGAGATGACCATTTAACCATATTTTCACAGTGGTAGTGGTATACCACTAGTAGATGACCCTGAAAATTTTAGCCCCCAGGGTAGAGGCCCTTGATGTTTCCAAACTCGATGTTTGAAATCCAATTATAATGAATAGTGTATTTTTAGGGCCCCATATCTCAAAAACTAGAGATGACCACATCACCATATTTTTACGGTCATTTAAAAGTAAAAACATCATTTAAAAATACACACTCACTCATATATTTCTTTATCAAAATGGTCGAAAATTACGTTTAATTCTGCTTTTCTTTTTAAATTTACAAACAAAAATTTTAAAAAAGGTACGCGGGTAAATTCATTATTCTTCAAAACATTTAATCAATTCATAAGATGACTAATGATATAATAAATAACTAGATAAATAAATCAATAAAAATTTATTCATAAAAGTAGCAGCCGAAAAACAAAAATAAATAACCAACAAAAGTGCACTTGATATACGACTTTTTTTACTTGCCAATTGATTAGAAGAACAAGCTTATATTTTAAAAAAATAAGTCAGCTCATCACAAAAAATGTGTTAGTTTTTATTTCTAATTACCCTTGTTTCATTGTTCGAAGAAATAATATGGTACACAAGTAAATCTTTATTGCAAAAATATGAAATAAATAGTTTGATAAGATTTTTAGGTAAGTGAATCGTATATCTTGTTTTATATGGCATCGTTTTCAAAATTGTATATTTATAAATCACGTTGCAAAATAAAAAGCGGAAAAATTAGCACGCAGTGAATGATAATATATACATAAGGTTAGTTCAGGCTCCATTACACATTTTCCAAAGTAACCAGCAAAGATACCGACTTTGTTGTGAAGCCATTTCATTTTTTTTAAAAAATGTTTACATCATAAAACCTCGCGTTTCGTAAAAAATGTGCTTCAAAACATGAATATGAATATGCGTGACTTTAAAACAAAATTGTAAATACTAACTTTACACATGCCTTTAATACGTAATCAATTATAATACCCCTTACCCATGACTTAGAACCCCATCAATCGAAGTAAAACATTTCAGTTTCTCATCATATCATTGCACCCTGTCTCTCGTTTGATATTTAGAAGTAGAAATATATGATTATATTTTAAAATCGTAAACTCTAACGGTATTAATTTAGAATTAATAGCCTTTTGGACGAAGGGAGTCATACATTTCCACTTCTTATTCCCTTCCTCTACAAAATTAAGTCAGGATTGGTCAGTGTGTTTCCTGGGAGGAGCATAGATGATAATCCATGGGAAAATTAAAGTTCCAAACCGGCGTATTTTCACTCATATTCTGTGAAAAATGTCAGTGTCATAACGTCGAAGTCAAAACTGTAGATAAGCATCGATTAGATGAAAAAGATTCGAGGTATTCCGAAATCCGTGTAAAAGGTGTTCCAAAAAGATGTAACAAAAGGTGAAATAAATGGTGATGACACAGGAATGTTATGAAGGCGCGTGCCTTTGTTCATATCAGGGGTGAAAAAACCATGTATTTTATTCTGTGTATTAATAAATCCCATAATTATCCTTTATTATGAGAAATTAATATAATATCAGTTATTGCAAATTATTGCCACGAATGGTCCGCCATAAACATGACCGGAGTGTAAAAAAGGGGGCCGTTTTAATATTTTTGAGGTATTTTCTGATATCAGAAAATGATTTTTTGATATCAAGAATTCGAATTTCTGATATCAGAAAATGATTTTTTGATATCAAGAATTATTTTTTGACATCAAGAATTATTTTTTGATATCAATAATTCGAATTATTGATATCAAATATTTATTTTTTGATATCAGAAAATACCTCAAAAATATTAAAACGGCGCCTCATAGAAAATCTACTATATAGTAGGTTTTCCGTGGGGTAATCTGGCTATAAAAAGGGGGAAAACCCACTATATAGTCAGCTTTCCGTGGGGGAAAAACTGCTATATAGCCATTTTTCCGGGGGGAAAAACTGCTATATAGCCATTTTTCCGGGGGGAAAGATGGCTAGGGGGAAAAGGCACTATATAACACCGGTACATGTACTTTGAGGACCTTAATTCGTGCATTTTCCGATCAAAGGGCCAAATACACATTTTTAGTCCAAAACATCCTTTGTAAATTTAAACTATTTTTGCAAAATTAGTCATAGAACTATACAGTATTTGAAATATGCAAGAAGATAAAAAAAACCCACACAAACCCCCCCCCCCCAAAAAAAAAACCGGAGAAAACTCACCAATCCAGTACTGGTTCACATCAGACATCACGTGGGTGGCCACATACTCGTTTTCAATGTCATCTTCTAACCAGGCCAGATACATGCCAGATCTACTTTCAAGAAATATGAAATAAACATTCTTTACTTCGTTATTTTCACATTACAACATCAAAATTAGAATCGATCTTTAATGCACACAACCAAGCCGCTTTATTGCTAGTTATTTTTTTAAAATTAAACTACATGTATTACACATCTATGATTATTATATTATTTTATTTTGGTGTTTTATTGCCTTAAATTCAGGACAAATTTACATTCTGCGACAGCTTTCTTGAATTAGGCACAAAGTATTTCAATTTGAATATCCGATAAATTTTCATCATTTCCAATAAGCTGATACAAGAACAGTTCGTATGATAGACTTGTTGTTGTTAATGATGAGAACAACATTCAGAAATTCAACAGGAAGACTCACTAAGGGATACGTTTACCAAATCTGCATATCATAAACAATTTTGAAAAGGTATTAAATTTAAAATCTAAAATTGAAAACTTTTAGACTACCGTAAACAGGCTGTCTTTGCGTCTTTCCATGTCATCGGAACCGTCTCTTTTTTAAAGCAGTAACCTTCGTAAAACGCAGATCCTGTTAAAATATATATATAAAAAAATGAAATATGCCTCTTGCTGGCAGCTTATTACCATATCTGTAACGGACACAGGGAATATCACAATAACTGGGTGTTGTATTGAATTACCAACGCACTTTTTTTAAAAATAATTTTATGGGTTTAAATTTAGTGGATGTCAACCACGTTTCAGTCAAAATGTCGTAAAAGGCAAGATCAAATTATTGGACAGTAATCACGCCCAATTTTGCTAATCTAGTCAACAATGGAAATTTTATTATGTTGTCAACTTACTAGTAGAAAGATCACCAGTATTCTTAACACAATAATTTTGAATACATTTTTTATGTAGTTAACTGTAATGCACTGAAAAAGAAATATGCACAGTTTTGAATATTAACCAACTATAATGCATTTAAATAGAAATATGCACAATTTAAATAAATAACTATATCCCTTGCATGTACTACTAGTATACCTAGCCTTAAATAACCAAAATAAGCAAAGTATATGTATAATTTAGTTATAATGACAATATAAATTAAAACAAGAGCCTAATTCGAAACAATTGACCTTATCTTCGTTAAGGGCGAGGTCAGGGACGGACCAGTAAGCCACCAAGATGAGCTAATGTTTACAGTAACACAGACATTTAGTACTTATATAAAATGAAAAGTGCCAGCACCGAAAATTGAACATTCTTTAATTACCGGTTAGAAACTTTGACCAGCCAGTGCACTTTCTGTGGGAATACATAAACAGTACAATAAACATTAATTGACTGATGCTATTTTTTGTAAATGTTACAGGTACTAGTGGTACAATATTTTGGAAATTATTTTGTCACAAAGAGATTAGCTATACAATGAATTCAACACTATTTTGAAGAAAAGGGTTCTTTTAAACAAAGAGAGTTTTTGTAAAATTTACGTTGAACTACACGCATATAGGCAATCATTTTTTTTATTGATATTTAAAAATAAAACAGTAGATTGTTTGATGTCTGTGTCATGTATACGTAAAAATCTGATTTTAATAATAATAATGATAAAAAAAAAAAAAGACCCGAGATCTATTCAAATTGACCTAATTTCTGAAAACAGGCAATAGTTGAAAAAACCGGACTATTTTCTTTGATTGGCATGTCAAACACATTACACACACACACAAAACGAAGACTGTCATGTCATTTTTCTTTTATAACACATGGTGTTTACATGAAAAGTTATAAAACCAAACCCAAGACGAATACAAAATGGAGGTTATTTTACAGTGTGCTATTTTATTACTTTCTTACAGCCCATTTACTCCCGTGTTTCGTGTCACGAGTCTATACATACCGCTGGGACACTTGAAACCTATGTCGCCCATCTTTCCATCATTGTGGCCGTGACATCCTTGGTTCCCAACCTGAAAAAGAATACACCCTGGTTGTGCAAAATTTGTATAGGTGGTTATGTAAAAGCAAAAGAAAGAAAAAAGAAAAAAAAGAAAAAGGATAGTTTTTCTTTTTCTTTAGAAATTAAAGTCTGCAACTCGAACAAAAACATTTAAGTTTTATTTTTCTTAAGAAATTAAAGTCTGAAACCCGAACAAAAAAAGAGGTTTTCTTTTTCTTAAGAAATTAAACTCTGAAACTCGAACAGTCAAAAGAGAAGGGTAAAGAAAATACGCATCTAGTATTGCAGAAAAATCAAAGAAAAAATTCAAAACAGTAGCTGGTTTATGGTTTATTGCCAAAATTGATGCTTCAAATGATAGACAGTTTGGAAACAATCTCAAGTTAGGGTAAAATTTAGTAATCTGAATACAAATATTTTCTAAAAGAATATTGATGGTCCATGTAATGTAAATCACATTTGATTTAATTTCATTATTTTACATATATCACGATAAAATGTCTATCTAAGTTACTAGTTCATGTAAAAAGTTAAAAAGTGTTAACGACTAGTTCTTTAATGATTCTATTACCGATGACGAGCGATATGTACAAGGGTAGAAACTGCATAAAATGTAATGTAGAAAAAAAGCATGATTGTATAGATTAAAAGAATTAACATACACGTGGTAATTAAATAATGCATAACATATCCTAGCCTGTTTTTCTGATGCATTTAAACAAACATAGGCACATCTCATGAGTTGAAAAAAAAACACATTTCAATCAATATATACCAGTGATTAAACTTTATTCATGAAATCTAAGTATCAGTTCATTCAGCAGAAATTTGGTGTAGCACTATTATGGCATTTAAATTTTAAGATTAGATCATCAAATGTCCTTTGCAGAAGTTTTCCTTAGCTTTAAAAAAAGTTTTCAACATGTTTTGTTACATGCTTTTGTCATGGTCATGGTCATTGAAAAATGAATGATTTTTGGGCATATGTTAAATCCTGAGAAGAGGTAAAGAATAGACAAGGGCGTTACTGCTGCGCATTTATCATTGAATAAAGATGATGTACTTGTATATGGATCGTCATTGATGAAAAATGGATGAAGATACAAAAAGTTTGTTTGTTCTCTACTGCATGGCTGACACACCCAGGTAACAGAATGAGATAATATCAAAATTACACACCATGACCAAAACTCGAATAAAATATCCCCATTAAGCACCACCTAGTCTTTTCAAGTTAACCTTCACACTAATGTTCTCCATGGTCACTCTCGTCGATCATGTTAATGTCTCAAATTTATGTGCCTTTTTGTACCCAATGTGCGTGATCAAGGAAAATTGAGCGAAGTTTGAAGTCGTATTTGTGCTTTCAACAGACCCCCCCCCCCCCCCCTCACGAACGTTTTATTCAATAGGACACACAACCCGGTGTTGTGCATTTGATTATTTGATTATTGACTCACGTCTTCAGAAATTTGGAATCTAACCGTCCCGATCACCAGAACGAGGAAGTTGTTCCGCTCTGCAGGAACCAAGCCCAAAAAGTCAACAACTTTGACCATCGTCCAATAAAATCTTTGAGAGCACGACTCTTCTTCATGTGCGTTGAAAATGGCACTTACGTGTTACAATTCAGTTAAATTTGGTTCATACCTATATTGTATTTTGCAATAAAGAGTGCAGAGGGATTGTTCAATAATAAGTGAAAGTCATGGTAGAGTTCTTTGGCCACCAAACTCCTCATATACATGTATTATTATGTATTTCTATTAGATAAGCTTAGTTTTAAGTACGTGTCAACATCTGCTACATTTTGCAAAATGGTAGGGTTTGTACGGTATATTAAGGTTACCACGCCCAGTGTTTTTAGGGGAAATTATCGAAAATGAAATTTTAAAATAAAATATCTGTTTTCGTTTTCTTCCGATGGTATAAATTGATCTAAATCTACATTAAACATATTTACCTGGAATAGGAACCAGAGAAGTAATAAGTCCCACAGACGATTCATTGCACTCGGTCCTGGCAGTGCGTCCGCTGGACCAGGTATGGTACAAGTGTTCCCGCCCTATTTACAATTCCCCAAGTTTTCTGCTTGGGTAACTGCGCATTCTAAAGGAATACTCCAGTGGGGTAAGGTGTCATATTCAAAAACATGGGTGGTTATTGTAAGGGACCGTGCAACTGTTTAAAACCTGTGCGATATCGATAACAACATGGCGCTTAGTTATGGAATCGATTGATTGTGATCAGTTGAGTATATTTTGAGAATTTGCTGCACGGTGTACTGGTAACAGAACATTCGCCATAAATGTTTCATATCAAAATGAAATCAAAACATGGGAGTGTTCCGCGGTATTTATTTGTCCTTTCTTTCTCTGGATGAAAAGAAAATAGTTTAGGGACAGAAAAACAAGTCTTATAAAACACTGAAATCTCCGAGGTTAGTTGGACCACATTTAGGACAAAACGAGATTTATCCTTTTTCATGACGACTAATGAAAACACTAATATATTTTTTATAACATCAGTGAAGGGTGTTGACACCAAATACATATAACTATTTCACCAATAGAAATGAAACTGCACCAAAATGGATGCACATGCATTTAATTTATAACAAATACACCTCTATTCTCCCCTTTCATAAAAAGGGAGCATCATTTGTTTTGAGGTTAATATGCATTTTGAAATTCTAAAACTAACAATTCAATTATTCAATTGCTGCATTTTTTTTGTCAGAAATATAATCTGATCATAATCTAACACGCTCTGATGGTCACTGGCAAAACACTTCCTGCTGTTACTCGGTATTGAAAGAAATATCATTTCAATTTGACGGTATTACAAGTAATCATTGACGTGCAAATAAACAGTTAGCCAGCTATATAGTGCAATACTTAACGATCCGTTTCTATTTGTTTGAATTTAGACATGATGTCTGAGAGTTGGTTTAAGCCCCAGATGCTCTGCTACTTCAGAATTATAAGGACAGTTTGTTTTGTAGAGTGTATCATTTATGAAACAGAGAACTGTGTGGGGGGTTTTTTTTTGGGGGGGGGGGGGGGCTTAAAATCATATGTCCACTTTGTTATAAAGTTCCAAGAATTGCAAGCTTTCTACTTATCCCTAACTAAAAGTATACCTTTCACAAAAATATGAACATAGGTGAATCATTTATGTATACTAGTAGCTAGCAGGCTATGAATAATTGCTAAGCTATACTAGAACTACAATGTAGTATTAAATAAATCAATAAAACTAATAGTATCGAAAAACACCGAATTTAAGTGTTTTCTTTCAATAGTTCATCTAACAAGCAAGAGGAGATATAATATAGTCAATACGTTATACATTTGATTTGACTTTTTAATGTTGGCAAACTTTTAACTTGTGATACGTTCGGAACATATTTTGTAGGTCTTATTTAAGGTGAAGAAATCAGAATCAGAAAATTAGGTAGACTTAAAACCATGCAAATATTTCATAAAAGTCTTAAAACTTTATGAAGACTTATTCGACAAATTAATTTAAAAAAGCGGCATTCAAAAGGCTTTTTTCATTAAATCAAACTGTTACGTTTGTATTATGAAAACATTGTCCATTTTCATATTTCCTTTGTATTTATGTAGTATGTTTCGTTAAGAGATTTCAGTGATGCACTTCTTAAGAAAACTACGTTGAGGAGTGAGATACCTCAATTTGCATTTATTTCAGCATATTACAACCTGCTCACGTCACAGAAAAAAACCCCAACATATTACACCAAAAGTACATAAAATGTGTACGCTGGTATTGCCAGATTTAAGGTATTCTTCATAAATAGATTCGCTTTGATGTTGTTCTGCCAGGTAAGAATCGTTACCTGCCTAGGTTTTACTATAAGTAAATGTAGCATTAACTGAACTGAATGTAAATTTATCCATAATTGTTACATGTATATTCACTTGGGAATTAATGGACCCCAAAATTTCTTTGAAAGAGTACGGAATAATCTCGCCATGCTTCTGTTGTCTTTGCGTAATACATATGAATTCAGTTGATATCGAATTGCATGTTGACGAATTAAATTTCATTTTAAAAAGTTTTATGTAAAGGAGGAATGCATTCTTCTCGCAGTAAAAATCATACAATGTATAGGTATAATTTTGAACCTTCTTAAAAATTTGAATTACCTGAATATTTCCTAAAGAAATAAACAATATATAAAACTTAGCTTAAGGGTAAGGGCCTATATATAGGGTATGCTTGTTACTAGGAATATCATAGAAATCTAGCAGATTATAGCAAATAATTAAAAAAACCAAAATAAACGAACAATCAAAACAAAACAAAAATTTAAATAGATAATCAATATTACATCAGAATATATATCAGAATAAAATATGGCATATTTTGCCTTCAAAAAGCAATCCATATAGCTTCAACCGTATCAAACACAAGAAAGACTCGTGCAAGAAAATCTAAAATCGACAGATGAACAAAATGTCTAAATTGGCTGATAGACCACTGTACATTCCATTAACTTTAGACTAAACATTGACTGGACAAGCAACTGCAGGGACAGGACAGAGAATCACAGTTTATGGGAGAGAAAACACTGGATGTTTTTAGATGACACACTGAATTCAAAGAAGCTGTCCCGCCTTGGTTATATCACGACTACTCGGTGTTAAGTTATTTTTCGCCATTTCCTGATAATTTTTCTTTTAAAAAAATGAAAAATGAAACTGGTAGATGGGATACTATTCCACTTCCTTGTACAGATATTTAAATGAAAGATATCATTTTTTCCCTTGCGTTCAAAACTCTTAGTGTTTTATTAATATTGTATATGTGATTATACATATATTTCCCCCTATCGCATCTTACATGCATGCTGCTTCATTTTAAAGAAACAAAACACTATTCTCCATACATTGTTTAGAATGACACAGTAAATTTCTCTTTAAAAAATTGGATTTCAACTACATGTATATGTATTATACGTTCTGTTTAACATAAATGGAGAATATGGTGTGTGTGTGTGTGGGTTTTTTTTTTCTACCAGCAACTTTAAATCGAGTGCTAAGTTTCTAAGTTTATTTCTGCAGAGACGGAAAGGTTGGTTTTAAATTCCTTTTTTTTTTGTAGCATTTGCTTCGCGGAATTCAACGCACTATACAATCATCTGTAACACATACCCGACATTTATTTTGCCTTTTATCTATGCTTGCATGTAATCTACAAAATTACCCAGGCTTAATTCCTACTAATTTAAAGTTCGCGACAAGACATCGCATTAACATCGTGTTAAAGGATAGATGGATCTTCTTTGTAATTTTCGGTTTGAAAAATTTGATGTGGAGAAAGCAATTCTGTTACGATCCATTGTATTGTATTGCACAAAATAGTTTGCTGTCGACAATGTAAATGCAAAATGGATTGTATTACGGAAGAACTAGCAGTCAGAATGGTCTCTGTGTAGTTTTTAAAGATATCTCAAAACAGAATTTAATATCCATTCATATAAAATTTAGCGCCAGATTTGTCAACAATTCAATGTAAAGAATTAGGGAGTTGCAACAAAAATGCAATGCACTATAATACACACCAAAGTTATGACACGCAGTAGAGTTATGACCACATGTTTTTGGAAGAATTGATCGATTTGAAAGCCATACACGTATTTTATGTGCACTTATACTTTTTATAATGTTTATCATATGGGCCCCGCTACCACTATTCTACTAAATTCCACATATGCATCGGTTAACTATTCGATTATTATATCATACACATCTATCAATGTTCAAGTGTAAATTGTGATGATCCTAAATATAACAATTCACATATAATGTCATACAATTAGATTACTGTAACCTCTACCAAAGAAACCAAGGTATGATCAATTGCCCTGTTTGCACTGACAAGGTGTACTAGTGGAGATTTGTATTTTTGTAGAGCTGTCCTGGAGGATCTAATACCCGGTATCTGTCAGGACCATATCCATGATGACGCTCTGTTAACATTTTTGTACATGTATGATAGAGCGCACATATTTACACTATCCACTGCACGACTCGGGAGAATGGATCCTTTCTTATCATTGTACTAAAACACGGTCTCAAATTTCAGTTTGGCAAATTTTTGTGACTTTGACTCTCGTCACATGACGTTAATTTGATGATCATGAAACACGTTCATTCGCAAGTTCAATTAGGCCTTATTGCAAGAGTGTGGAAGAGCACATGCAATTATATTGTCCTATCTGACATAATCTATTTTAAAAATAAAAAATACAATATGACCATTTTAAGACTATTTTATTTCATGACACCTTGAACAATAAAACCCGTCTTTAGTAGAACTGCTTTTTTGGTTCACTTAATGAAAAGTTTCAGGTATGTGCAAGAGTTTAAAAACTGACCCTTAAAAATTTATGTTCATTCTGTCTTTTACTGAAAGACAAAAACACCTCAATCTCTGTTGGAGTACTGCAAATACTGACTATTTTCTAATTGATATTCTGTATTAAATGATTAAGCCAACCAAAACAAAGAATGACATGCTCGGATGGAGATACATGTATTTTTCAGTGGTGTGGATGAGGTTTACGGTCAAGGTTTCATTTTATGAACTTTCCCCTGTTGTGGTCCGGATTTTAAATTTCATTCTCAAGTTTAGATATTAAAATTTTTCATTGGCAAATGTAATGTTTAATTCTTGTTTCAGCCTACCTATAGCCGGTCAAGTTAACAGTTTTACCTGTTTTCGTCCATTATTTTGAAAAATGAACATCTTTTTATCCATTATTTTTCAGAATAGACACATACAAGTAACTTATTGGATTTTTTTTAAATCTAGAAGTATTTTATCTTGTATAAAAGCAGAAAAAAACTAAAGAATAATGTTTTAACCTTATTTGAATCCCACCCCTTCCCGCGTTTGTGGCGTCCATGCTGCCGATTCATCTTTGAGCATGCTCATACACTCTGCAAGCGCCACGATGATACCATACAGCCTCCTTGAGCTCGTGCTGCGTGAATTGGTCGCTTCGTATACCACCCCTGCGAATGTTATTGTCATTTAAATTTTAGACCACGTGGTTTTATTTGACCCTTTCAGTTTCGCAGTAAAAATCGT
>WFKH01007768.1:25523907-25542779 GCA_016163765.1 Magallana hongkongensis
TATGATGTATCTATTCATTAAATAATAAGAGGAGTTCTGGGATCTAGCTTTTTTTAGGAGTGATAAATGTCAATTTTCTGCTAATATTTGACTCCCTAGATGAAATTTAAATTTTTAAAACCTTACTGCACATCTTTAGGACAGCCTCTATCATATCCCAAGATATGATGTGTCTATTCATTAAATCATAAGAGGAGTTCTGGGATGTAGGTTTTGTTTAGGAGTGATAAACGTCAATTTTCTGCTATTATTTGACTCCCTAGATGAAATTTAAATTTTTAAAACCTTACTGCACATCTTTAGGACAGCCTCTATCATATCCCAAGATATGATGTGTCTATTCATTAAATCATAAGAGGAGTTCTGGGATGTAGGTTTTGTTTATTAGTGATAAACGTCATTTTTCTGCTACTATTTGACTTTTTGGATGAAATTAAAATTTCTAAAACCTTATTGCACATCTATAGGACAGCCCCAATCATATCCCAAGAGATGACAGAGCTACTCCAAAAGTTGTAAAAGGAGTTATGGGAACCATACTTTTTTTGCAAAAAAACGTTGTTTTTTGCTGCCCACTGATCCCTGTGTTGAAAAAAAAATTTCTGAAACCTGATCACACTTCAAAATGACATCCCCAATCATATTCTAGAAGATCATTTGGCGACTGCAAAAAATGTTGACGTTTTTGAAATCAGATTTTTTGTAAAAAAAAACGTCATTTTTCAGCCACCAAATGACCCCCAGGGCAAAATTGAAATTTCCGAAACCTTATTGCGCATCTATATATGATACCCCAAAACATATTTCAAAAGATGATTTGTCTATTGTTGAAAATGTTGGAGGAGTTCGAGGAAGAAGGTTTTTTGTGAAAAAACGTCATTTTTTACCAATTATTTGACCCCCAGAACTACCAGAGAATTTTTGAAACCTTTTTACAAAACAAAATGATACCCCAAATCAAACTCCAAGAGTTCAGTTTGCTGGTTTATAAGATGTAAGAGCAGTTTGAGAAAGTAAAACGTGACAGACGGACGGACGGACGGACGGACAGACGGAACAGGACAACAACAATATACCCGAACTTTCTTTAGAAAGTGCGGGTATAAATACAAGCGTGTGAGGATATGTACATGTATATATACTTCCTTTAAACAATGACGTAGGCCTACGTGTTTCCCCATAGGGCTATATTTAGTTCGTGTAAGTGTTATCCTATTTATACATGCAAAAGTAAGGGTATCGTGAATGACCAGCGTATTACACTCATAATACATCTATGCATTTCAATTTAACAACCGTTAAGCATATTAAAAATTAAGACGGATATGTAATTAGGCAAACAATAACGGCCACCTGATTTCCCGCGGACATGCGCAGTGTCAGTTTCGCTTTTCCTTCATCAATATTCATGAAAAGGCAATACTTTCCTGGCAGGAAACTAAACACTTAAAAAATTATATCTTTGTAACGAGATGGAATTTACCATTGTAATTTACAGAATAAAGGTAACTTTTATAAGTAAACAAATACATGCGTTTTCACTGACATTCAAAATTGACGCAAATTATAGCGTGTATAGCTTTAAAATGATTGATTGCTTGAAAATTAATGTCAAATGATATGCGATATAAAAAAAAATAGAAAAGACGCAGATATGTACAACAAGCACACAGATAATCGAATTTTATCATATTTCCTTCTACGATTTAAAAAAAAATTATTCACAGATCATATCGAAAACAATTACACACAGACAAGGCATGTATACATAAAGATTTCGGAATTAGTTTACAATTTAACATTTAAATTGTAGAGAGCAAAGTGATTTCTATGATATTATCGCTATTATTACTGTTAGATTCAATAGATTGGTTATTTTTGCAAACTGTAGTGTTGACTTGACGGAATATCAACTTATTACCGATTCATAATTCTATTTGACAAACACAGCTATTTTCTAAAACGGAGTCCACGGACGTGGTGTGTTTTTATATCAGGACAATTTCTACAGCTTGACCGATCACCCACCATTACCCCCCCCCCCCATTTCAATAACCGGATTTTTTTCTTCAGAGAGCACGGGTAATAAAATTCTTAACTGTAATTGCTTTAAAATTATTTGTTACAGTTTATAAATCTCTTTACAAGAACCAGAAATGGTGAAACAAAAACCAGAATTCTATCATTATCCCTATCTTAGTACTGTTGTACAGCATTAAGCAAATGTTACACATGTACCACAAAACATGTCGACTTATAACTAAGAAAGAAAAGAAATCAAAACATAAACAAAGAAAAAGGAAGTGATTTGATACCAAACTTTGATTGTAACACTCACAAACACAGTCATTTTTTGATCTTGAGCCTGTGGATGGGATGTACTTGTTTAAAGTCCCTGGACAATTTTTACAGCTTGTTTCCCCAGCCTGGTCCTGATAGGTATTCTGTGAACATTTCATGCATCGGTTGCTTCTTCCATCATGGTATGTCCCAGGTTGACATATTGCTGTAAAATATTATATTTTATAAATGTATTTATAAAGAACATCGGAGCACCATTTTTCAAGCCAAAATATGCCAGCAATTGTAGCTTTGTATAGTTGATCCCTGGATTCTTACCACATGACTGATTGTTGTTGGTTGAAATATATCCCACTGTACAGGTCACATATTTCCCCACAAAACTAGACTGTTCCAATGTTAATCCCTAGAAAGACATGAAGTAAAATTTAAAAGACAACAGCACTTTATTTTCAAAAAGTAATCAAGCTTTGGAAACTCTTTTAGGCACATTGGTTCGATAATTAAAAAAGAGCTACAGTGTAATACAGAATTCATTATCTTATAGTTTTATATAAGCAAATTAAACATTTACCGCTGGCGAATATTCAGATTTTTGTGTGTCTAAATCCTCCTGAAGCATAGTTTCCGTTTGCAATTCTACATTTTTTGTGGTGTCTGTTACAGTTTCCCTAATACAAGATATTCACAAATACAATTATAAAACATAAGCATAAAAAACATAAAAATATAAATACCATGAAGCTCAAAGACTTCAACATAAATGTAAAAAAACCCCGATGAACTGCTAAAAGTATTTACTATTAACAATTTTGCAAAATAGAAGCAGGACATATTCATATATCAATATCAAAAGGACCAGACGATATTGATTTTGATGAGGAACTAGCTGCTTGCCACCACAGTACCTATGCAGTAATTTCTCTTAAGGCAGGGGTGTAATAACAATAAAGTCCACACTTTATTTCATACATTTACACATAATAAAAACACCCTCTAATTGCATTGCAGCGCACCGAGCAGGCTGACGCCAGGTTTATTTTTCAAACACATAAACAAGCCATTGGACAGAGCACTAATATTAAGTAACAAACAATTACAGTATGTGCATCCATAATACTATAACATGATATAAGCCTCCTCCACCGCCCAGGAAAAACCATAGATACAAAACAACTATTTTGAAAATCCTATGGAAAAATGTGTATCCGCGGCCAAATGCGGAATCAGCAAATATGTGAATGGCGGAACCCCATTCATATTAAGATAATTTGAAATATTTTTTTGAACTGAGAAGTATGAAATACACCTATAAATATAAATATAAAGTATTTAAAAAAAACACGACTTGCTCGGGACAGCGTGCGCTAGAATGTGACCCTTATTGACAACCCATGAATCAATTCGAACACGTACACTCAATACTGAAATTTCATTGGCTGGATCCTACATAACAAGTGAAACTTAGTAACCCCACACTTTCGTAATAGTTTACATGTGGCCAGGACGATTACATGTATTTTTCGCTATACTTCGTAACGCGAAAAAATTTTAGTCCACACTTCATGTCATACATTTGCACATAATAAAAACACCCTCTAATTGCATTGCAGCGCACCGAGCAGACTGACCCTAGACATTACCAAAGAAAGGGAGAGAAAAGATGAAAAAAAAATAATCATAATAACAATTGTTTTGACACATGTAACTTTTTTTCTACAGAATCCTTCACGTAAACATTTTTTGCTACACACCGATTTCCATCTCCCGTGTCTTTGTAAACACCTTTCATTGACACAAGCATTTGCAGCAGCAGTTGCCCCTCCTGAGCTAAGGGAGTGAAGACCAATATTTAAATCAGGAGCTACAGTTTTTAAAAGATTAACAATATTTTGCTTTGCTGCACTATAACTAAGCCTTTTATTTTTTGTCACTTATTTGGAAATATCATTGCTTCTTAAAGCGGGGTTAAAAATAAAATGATCAGAACACAAATCAATTACCGCCTCTATTGTATAACGTTAAAACATGTCATATGGGCAAGCACTAGTCAAACCTTTTGCTATGAGTACTTCGTTTCCATCTCTGTATTGATCATTTTTGCATTTTTCAATAAAAACTTGTAAATAATTTTGTTCAACGATGAGATCTTTGCATTTCGAAGAACTTAGTTCGTCAAATCTCAAAAACCAGCAAAACCTATCAAAATCATAGTTAAATTTATAAGCATAAGAACATCTGTAGTATTTGTATGCAAATCGCACAGTGTCTGTAGCACCTGGCGGTCGACGGGATCCTTTCTGCGCACTGGTCTACCCATTAATCGTTTAGCCGATTCTTGTAGTGATTTCATAAAGGAATTCTCTGTAGGATCTGGATAACCACTGATTTCATGCATCCATTTAATTGAATAAATTGCAGTGTTCACTGTAGAATACGAAGCACCAGGATCTAACAAATAAGTAATACCCCGGTATATAAAGCAACATGTATTGGCTGTGCTGGAATCTCACTGTGTTCCTGGTCATTTATGAACTTTTTCCATCGTTGAAAACAATATTTGTAAGCCTTGTTGGTACTGTCACTCTTTGATGATAAAAGGTACCCACACATGTGCTCGCTAAAAGCCCCCAATTTGCTGTCCAATGAAACTCCGCTATCGGTAACGGCTTTGTTTATATGTGACTGTACTCAAAGTCCTGGAAAAAATTAGTCATCACCAAGATGAAATATCATAAAAGATTTATGAACATGTATTTATTTCTAAAACTGTATTCTCAATACTAACATCTTAAACTTCAGTGGAAATTTTGCAAAAACTGATTTGTTACTCTTGCCATGCGTTATCAATTTTTTGTCAGGTAAATAATCACAAAATTTTACGAAATTTTTATAACAGTTTCCCTCAAATATTAAAGGCCAATATGAGGATGACTTCCATTCCGGAATAATCATGTACCTGTAGCTTTCTCGGCTATCATTTTGTTAATAACTCTTGGTATATAACTGGGCGGAGGAACTAACCAGTTATTTTCACTTACCCAAACCTGAGTAAACGCATTGACTGCCTCTGTACCAGGACACCAATATTTAGAATTGAACCTTTCACAGTTTTTATTGTAATGTGTAGCAAACCTATCGACAGTATGAATACCCCATAGTTTTTCATAACTGTTAAACACATCATCATGTACTGACCAGTCGTCCATGTCATTTACACGACTTAAGAAATCTGCTCTTTTGTTTTCATTTCTGGGCTTTCATACATTACTTACTTGAGTGCTGTTTTCACTGCAGGTTTTAAATATTTGGCTTGCAATGATTTGTAAATATGGCTTTTTGCTCCCAACTTCCATGATTTTTGCAACGTTTTTACTGTCTGATATAACATTTAAATTTGAATTTCTTACGACATTGACTTTACTTTTCATGACTCTGTTAACAGTTTCTAATTTTCTCCATGTTGAGCTTTGCATCACTTCTTCTGCTATCCAATTTCCTACTACACTCACCATAAAAACATTAAATTTCTCTCAAAGCGTCTGCTGTTATTTTTACCTGAGCTTCCCAGCTAGCCTTGCTTGAAATGCAGTAATACAAAAATCTTGTTTTTATTCTAACAAAGACAACTTTCATGAAAATAATTTAACCGACAATTTTAGCCAAAAATTTTGCACGAAAATACATTTTTCTGTACCTCACCATGTATAGTATCTAAACAAAAATTTAGACGCTGTTGTTGCTGATGTGAACTTGACCTTTCTCTGTATTCCAATGCAGACCTAACCAATTACAATTTTGACTTGGAATTCCATTACATTTGTCGTCTGCAAACAAGAAACCTAAATTTTGAAAAAGGCTTTTTGTTGAATAACTTACATTTGATGTCACTTCGAAACTGCTGCCTGCAGCTATACCGTCGTCAAAAAATGTTATAATTTTCATTCCTTCTGATCTTAAATGCCTCACCGGTTCTCTAAGAACTTTTGAAAAACTGTACCCTGCTGTAGAAATGCCAAAAGGTAATACATTGTAAACGAAACATGAAATTTTGCCATTTTTTCCCCATGAGAAACCTAAATATTGTCGGTGTTCCTCGTAAATCTCTAAATTGTGATGGGCCGATTTTAAGTCAAAAGTAAACATAACCTATTGTTGTTTAATTCAATAGAAGAAGGATTTGTTTTGAATGGAATTTTATATCCTGACTTTATAAAATCTAATATTGTTTTACCTGTCCCGATTTTCTCCCATTCATTGTAACGTAATCTTAAACGACCAACTGGAGAGATGATATTACTTATATCATTAAAAATCGCCAAATTTGAAATAGGCAAAAAATTATCCAAATGTTCACTTATCTTGTTTGCTTTATCATCTTTCTTTGTACAATCCCGACTCCAATGTCCCTTAGCTCCGCAATCAAAACATCTGCCGGGTTTTCCACTGCTCGTTGATCTTACATCTGTCTCCATGCGAGTACGGTCACCGGTTTCTTCTGATAGGGTTCGAATCTCTGTCGTTATCTCCAGTTGAAAACTTTCCGCTACGCTCTAATCTGTGCTCTGTACATCTTCTTCTCATCATCCTAATCATCTGCTATGGGGTTGGCCTGATACTCTTGCACTTCTTTCCAACCAAGCTGAGACGAATCTGCCAACTTAATAACTTTCTGACGATTTTTAACCATCTCAATACCTTCAGCGATACTGTTCTTTGCCGATTCCACTCCATCGTCGCTCCCGCAGTTTAAATGTTCCCTGGCCTCCTTTAACTTCATGAGTACTCAAGCTTCATGCTTATACTGATTCTCGTTTCCTTTTTTACGAAACACATAATGTTCATTCAAATTGTCCTCAATTTTGCTTATTTGAGACGCGGAAATTTGTTGAATATTTTGCTGAAAAACTGACAAACGACTGTCCATCATATTTTGCAGACTGCTTAACAATTCGGACTGCTGACGTGATACTACTCTGTTGACTTCTTCTGAAATTGAACTTTGTATCTGCCTGGCGTCAATGACAAAAAACACGACTTGCTCGGGACAGCGTGCGCTAGAAAGTGACCCTTATTGACAACCCATGAATCAATTCGAACACGTACACTCAATACTGACATTTCATTGGCTGGATCCTACATAACAAGTGAAACTTAGTAACCCCACACTTTTGTAATAGTTTACATGTCGTCAGGACAATTATTTTTCGCTATACTTCGTTACGCGAAAAAAATTTAAGTATGTTAATATAGACATAATCGAAATGGTGACCATCTCAAAGGACCCTGCTGTAATAAAGAACACCAGAACGAAAAACATCGTAGAAGATTTCGCACTAATTTAACCGGTGACTTAAAGATTACTGTAAACATATTATATTTAGCGTGTACAATATTTAGCGGATTTTTTTTTTCAACAAGTTAGCGTGGATTTGAAATAGCTTATTTCTGAATGTGTCTACTCTTATATATATATGAATGGAATTTAGCGATGTAATTGATTTGGCGGAAGCGGCTTTCCGCGAAAAACGCTAAAAAGAATACACAGCCAAATGTAATACGTTTACAGTAACTTCAAAATCATTGCATATCCTTCATCTAACAAAGAACGCTTGGTGTAACTAAACATCATATGGGACGAAAAAGAAAAAAAAATAGAACAAGGTCTGCTGTAACCTTGACCTTTGACAGAAACATGTTTAAGTATCACTGGACATCTCTCACCTACATGTAGACTACAGGAAGTTTTGCAGTAAAGTCTGAACAAAATTGGGTCAAGGGAAGAGAAAATATGATGCCCAACTGAATTCCAAAGAAATCTGCTATAACTTTACCTATGGCCAAAATATTGGTTTAAGTTTATTGGACACCCTGAATAGACAAGAACTCTTTTGGGAAGTATGAGCCAGATAGATTGAAGGGAAGAGAATTCATGGTCTTAAAGTTTTTCAAAGAGGTCCAACAAGACCTTGATCTTTTACCTACAAACTTTGTTCAAGTTCACTCGAAAAGCATGAAAAGTATGAGCTAAAATGGGCAAATGGGAAGGAAAATACGGTCCAGTCAAAGATGTTTTACGTCTGCTATGACCTTTATCTTCGACCTAAAAAATTCAATTTAAATTTCAATGCACACCTTTTACCCAAAGACACTACTAGCATATAGTTAATGTATGAGCCAGATTGGACCCAGAAAGAGAGAAAAGTGACCAGTTTTCTGATAGACAAATAGAGACAGGATATAGCTAGTTCCTCCCAACATTACTCTGGACTGACCCCAGTTCAAGGGTCTTGAAGTGTAAATATACATAATGAAATATATACATCTACAGAGTATAATTCCCTTTATTTCATACGAAGATCGATTGCAATTCATAGCTCTGTAGAAACTGACAGGATAGACATATACACGCCCCGTTTATCGATTTATCTTCAGCAACCTAAATAAAATCACGGACTGCACGAAATAATCATGTTGATATCAGACTCAAATTCCCATATGAGACGAACTGGCCGTTTCTTTTAGCTAACGTACTGGTATACATTAACAGGTATTTAGTTATTTTTACTTACTTTTTACAATCAATTCATTAATTTGTTAAAAGAAAAATGTAAATATAAAGAATAAAATGCTTTCTTTGATAATTCATGCGGGCTATGAATGTAGCGATCATTGCAGAAAAAATTTACATAACCTGCTAAAGCGGGTAATGTATATTTTATGCAATGTCGCCACCTTCATATCCCGAATAAATAACCAAAGAAAGCATTTTATTGTTTAAATAACCACACTAGCTTTTTATTAAACATACCCCAAATATGGTATGTTCAATTCAACTTCAATAGTTGAAGGCTCTGTTGCTCTCTTCCTTGAAGTTGCTCTCTCACAGCCTTTAATCATTACTTCTAAAGATGCAAAGCAATTTTTGATCTCTGCTAAACTGCAAAGTTTGGAAAAACGTTTGACCAAATTCCTGAAGTGTGCTCTTATTGTAACTAAAATGCTTGCTTTGATTTGATTTCTGGTTTCCTTATCGTTACAGTCCACTGTAGCCTTGTATTTTAAATTGAATGTATAGGTCTGCTGTACAGGTACTGCAGGGACTTGTGTTGTTCCTGAGTCTGAAAGAGAAAAAGAGAAAAATGGATAGTTACATTAAATTTACATTTCTTGGACGTTTTTAACAGAATATGTATTTTACAATTTAACATAAAAATGAAACATGTATTTCATAAAACACAATACATATACAATCTATAAGCAACAGCGAGTTTCGTTCTGGTTTGTGACCCTCTTCTTTCCACATATAAAAATGAATAGTATCGGTGGGCCTTGGTACAACGAAGATTATGCATATGAAGAAATTAAGCAGAAAGGACAGGACTTGTTAACATAAATCACACTAGTTGAGAGAAAATTAAAGAGACAGTACAGCTGAAAACACATGCGTGATTAAGGTACTTCACTACACCTTCAAAAAGTTTCTCAAATCAGCACAAAATTACTTGATTATGACAGAGAGCATGATGGATAAGAAGTATGTATGTCAAGTAGGCGAAAAAATTTGCATTTTTGGATAAAAAATGATATTTTCAAAAATTTCATTCAGTAAACATGAACAAAAGCCCCAGGCGGATTCGAACTCATGATCTGCGGTTCACAAGCCTGATACTTTAACCACTGAGCTATGACGATATACACCTGAATCGATTGATACAAACAGTTTAACAAAACATTTAAATCGCCATCTTGTGACGTAGTATCTTAAAAAGTATAAGTCTCGGTGTAGTGAAGTACCTTAACTTCAGATTTATCCTTTGTATCGTTAGGAAATAAGAAATAACGTTGATTGTGACAGTTGAAGTACATAAAAATCCCTTTCACATACCTAATTAATGTAATTATGAGCTTCCGGAAATTTAAGGATCGTACAAATAATCTTATATCATTTATTTGTACCACGTGGATTTTGATTGACAGTAATTGACAAGTGCTGAAAACTACAAGATCTTCGCCCGACTACGGTCATCGTGGTATACGAGGTAAAAGGGACTCTCTAAACGGAACCCATCACCACTTTCTCGATAATTTATTAATGGTTTAACAACTTCTGGTCATTCTAAAATGAACAGACATAAATATGTCAAATAACCCCTCAAGGGGCCTCACTTACAAAAAATGAATTTAGGTTGCAGCAACTCCTATGATAAACACGCAAAATACATGCTTACAAAATAATAATTGTGGTTATTTTAAAAACTCTGAACAATTATTACCTGGAAGAAGTAGAAAAGACACATTTCTATCAACAAACATGCCCAGGAGAATCTTCGCGAGCTCTGCATGTGTTTTGTTTACAGTAAATACGCATACGTAAAAGTATAAAAGGCTGAACCCCGTAACACGTTGCGATGTAAATATGTATGGGACATTCGTAATTATTAATTTTAATAATTAGATTTATTTCATGGAGAAATTTGTAATTTTCTGAAAATTTATAAATTTAAGAGTAGTACAAAAATACCGAACCCGATCGGAAAAATTGCGCCGTACTGTCTCTTTAAGCGATCCGTAATAAAAGCTGCTAAAAATAACCAATAAACAATGTATTCGCAAAATTATATACATGAAGGATAATGGCACATAAAGTCACGTCAAACACGTTGATTGAAATGTATACCACGTGACACGCATGGTTCAGACGAGTAACATTATCAAAGGTAAAGCAAGTTCACGCCAGGTAAACAACACCATCTTTTGATGTTGAAAGCCAATTAGACTTTGCATCTTTTTAAAAATTAAATATGAGCGCAATTAGGTACATTATTCAACTTTCACACGTGGGGCGGAGCTTAAAGTCTACTGTGGAATCATTAGAATTCATGGTGTCTCAATTTTCATGGTATTCGTGGGTAGCCCTCCCCCACGAATTAACATCCTCGATGAAAACAAATTTAGAAAGAGTTATCTTTCTTCCTGAAACTGAAAACCGAACCATGCTCTAAATTACATCCCTAAGCAAACAAAACAAGAGGCCCATGGGCCACATCGCTCACTGAGTGAACAATAGGAATGATAAAAATCAGCTTAATGGAGTCATAATACAAACTATCTGGACAATGTACATGTAGATCCTGTATGAATAAAATTCATTTTCCCCCTGGATATTCTTGTGTTTATAATCATTAGTCCCTTTTCTAACAGGATGATTTTACAGTCATATCACATGTTGAGTATTGCAGTTCTCAAAAAGATCCTAAACAATTGTTTAAATATGGGATATAAACCTACATCAAACTCTGAACCCCTTGTGAGGCCGAAGAAACTTTCAGGGCCCAAAGTCTAAACAATTATAAAGAATCACCTGACTGATTAGTTTCCGAGAAGATTTTTAAAGATTTACTCTATATATTCCTATTTAAAACTTCGACCCCCCATTGTGCCCCCACACTATCCCCGGGGGTCATGATTTTCACAACTTTGAATCTACTCTACCTGAGGGTGCTTCCACACAAGTTTCATTTTTCCTGGCTGATTAGTTTCTGAGAAGAGGATTTTGAAAGATTTACTCTATATATTCCTATGTAAAACTTCAACCCCCCATTGTGGCCCAACCCTACCACTGGGGGTCATGATTTTCTAAACTTTGAATTTACACTACATGAGGATACTTCCACACAAGTTTCAGCTTTCCTGGCCCAATGGTTCTTGAGAAGAAGATTTCTGAAAATTTCTCAAAAATTTTCATTAATTCCTAATTATCTCCTTTTGAAAAAGGGCGTGGTCCCTAATATTTTCACAACTTTGAATCCCATCTGCCTAAGGGTGCTTTGTGTCAAGTTTGGTTGAAATTGGCCCAGTAGTTTTTGAGATGTTGAAAATGTGAAAAGTTTACGGACGGACAGACGGACGCACGGACGGACGACAGACAAAATGTGATCTGAAAAGCTCATTTGAGCTTTCAGCTCAGGTGAGCTAAAAAATAATAGAAGCGAAAAACCCATAATCCTCGGAAATTGGCCACCACGAATTTAAATGATTCCACAGTATAGAGACTGAATTTAAACAATGTACTACTTTCAAAAATTAGGCATATCTTCCATCTAATTTTATTTAAAAAATCCCCTTTTTTGGTAAATAGGGTAATTTTTGAAGGTACATATACATCAAAAATTAAAATACAATCAAAATTAAACAGAATTTTCAAAAATCTATTTTTTAGTCAATTTATTGGGATCGTATTTCACATCACCACCAATACATCCCACTGCAATGACATCACAATTGATTTTTACGATTACAGGTTTAATTGAGATAAAATCTTTTCGCCCCAAAAAAGGATCTAATAGGGATCTATCAATATATAACTGGTTAAAAACATGATAATTATACCCCCCCCCCCCCAAAAAAAAATGTTAATTATATGTAGTGTTTTATGATTTTTATCAAAACCATTAGGTGTTTTCTATTCTATCACCAAGGCTCAATGACAGAAAACCCACAAATAAGTGAATAAAATCATAAAAACAAATCATGAGAAATCCTTTATTTTAATAAATTGTATGTCTGAAGATATTTCAACTAACAATATGCTAGTGTATGCCAGTTGAACATAGAAATTCATTAAAAATTTCACAATTTGAATAGCGTTTATATTACAGTACTTTGGCAATATTTGAGTTATACTGTACAACAACTGAGTGAAAAGGAACAAGAAAAAGGAATAAAGGAGAAAATTAAAAACAAATTCCCCCTTTGCAAGATATATAAATTATGAATATGAAATAAATATTTAAATTTGCTCTGCATAACTAAAAAAAATTGTGAAAAATATATTTTATATATCAAATTCACAAATATTACAAAATATGGCAGTGCCTGTACCTGTTGCTGCCAACTTGAAACAGGTATCGGATCCCTCTCCATACGTGATGTATCCAGTGGGACACTTGATGCAGTACTGGGAGATTGTTCTGTTGGTGTAGAAATCTTTGGGACAGTTTTGACAAAACTGTGTAGTCCTATCATACTGTTGGCCAGGTAAACAAAATTCTATGGAAAAGAAAACACTTTTAAAAATTCTACTTTTCATTACAATCTACGAAAATTTATTCTATTCATTGATATATTCAACCTGGTATAATTTTCCAAATAAACAGGTTAGTTGGTAAGTCAATATTCAGGTCCATAAGAAATATGTTTCATGGTACAAATATCATGTAATTTAGTTTAATGGGGTTTTCTACCTGACAATTATACAGTAGTTCCTTTCTTTTTATACCTTGATAAGAAGAATTTCAATGGACCAATATACATTGAAATATTCTTTAATATAGACCTTACTTACAAAACGTTCACGACATGAATGATAATAAACATATGTCTGACAAATTCGATGTTGACTGTTCGCTGGTCTAACATAAAACAAAAATAGACTGGCACGTCACAGCCTATTAGTATTCGTCCGATCTCTGTGGAACAGAATTAGCCAAAGAGCTATGTGACTTGAAAATCTTGTTGCTACTTGAAAGTAATCTAGTGAAGGATATAACAATAAAGCTGTTGATTGGGATTCTGGCAACGTATGATTTGTTGAACAGAAAGGTTGCCCTCAGTATACAAGCATCTGGTATTGTGGAAATTTGTTGTTCAGTGATACAACTAGTAAAGGGGAATGTCCGGCCACTTTGTACGTAAGTGGAACAAACATGGAAACATTTACAGAACTGACTTGTTCTATAACAAAAATTGACCAAATCCACTGTCAAACGATGCAAAAGCAATATATATCTATACTTATAAATAAAGATTCTTTGTCAATTAACTACAAATTGCCTGCACTAGAGCTACTGCTCAACACGTGTGAGATCATGTCCGTTAACTATAATTTGATTATTACCTGATAAGTGATTATTGTAAAATTAATCAAAAACCTACTTTCATTTTTGATAAACTAGCACGAAATAGCAAACAATTAGAATAAGGTGGTGGACACGCTTTGGTGGATTCAAGTCAATGGAAGTTTGTATCAAAATATATACTTGCATTGAAATAATAATGCGTACAAAAAACATAGCCCTTTTATGTGTAAAGTTTTATTTCCCGCGCTTGCAGGTTTCACATATTGTTTTGTATGCAAATTGTGCACACAAGTACAGAACAATGCATTTTTAATCACCTAGAACTTTGCATCTGTAGAGATAAACTGAATATTCAAAAATCTTAAAAATATTAAAAGAGGTCAGTCTGCAGCTATTTTTTGAGAAAAATGATGAATCAAACATATTTAAGTGGTAGTGTTGTCTCAAAATAGGGTGAACTATTTGTGAAATAGTCGTCAGAAACTATGAGTTGCGAAATATCAAAGAATTTATCGTACGATTGTTTATATTCACTCGTTTTTTAAAGTACGTCTTGAAGAAATTATATGATTAGCAGATTTCATACATTACGAGGGTTAATCAAAAAATACGGAGACTTTGTCGTAGCTTTTTTACTTATCGTCATATTATCACAAAACTTAGTAGACATAATTAAGGAATAATTTTCATTAATTTGAGCTCAAAAAGTTGAATTTATTCCTTCATACCTAAGTTAATTCAAAATTTAAATCTGTAAAAATGAGGTCACGGCGCATGGTCAAATATTGTATTATGCAAAAACTAACCATATAATATCGAAAGTCATATTTCTAGAAATGGGCCTAAAAACAAATAATATTTAAACATCAAATTGAGTATTGTTATGATATATTTTGTACCAAATTATAATCGGATATATTGTTTAATTGATCAGAAATCGTTCATTAAAGATAAAAGTATGAGTTCAACTATGAAAAACACCGATGCAAGCTGTGATAATACATGTTGATGTAAACAATATATCCAAAGTTATCTTCGCATTTGTATTTTAATGGTGCACAATTTTTAGGTGGTGAAAACTGTGATTTGGACATCACAGCAGCCCGAAATAAATTAGATTATGAGTAAATATTTTGTCGAACAGTTGATTACGTCATCTTACGTTCAAGGTTTTCCTCTTTTGTGAACGAAGAATAACACAGTTAAAAAAAATAAAATATTAGAGAAATGACTTCTGATTCTCGATCCCATTGTGAGCAAATAAGATACAAAGTCGTATAGAGTCGTTTTAATATACAGTAGGAATGACACTAGATATTAAGTATGAAATATAGATTAGGTAACTCTTCGACATAACGTCATGTTTACCCGTAACCTTGCTCCGTGGTGACAAACTACGGCGCTTTTAAAATAAGGTAACAAAAATACCTTCTCAACAAATGTAATAAATTTCACATATCAAGGAAATAAATGTTTGTGAATAAATTGCTGTGTTTGTTGTGACTTTCATAAAAACTATATGACCAACAGCGACATTGTCTTCGTATTTTTTATTGACCCTCGTATTTTGATTGAGACATAAACATAATACTTCAATAAACCTATTCAATCAGCAGTTACAAACATAGTGAAGAATGCTCTGCATAGAAAGGAAATACATAATAGGAATCGTGTCCTAAAGAAAAAAAAATAATAATGCAACCTAAATAGTGGTTTACAACTTAAATAAGAGCTACAAGACCCGGAACAAACATCAGTTGAGCTTGTAGAGGGAACTGGATAAATGCGAAATGTTATAAGGATGAAAATCTTTTGTACAATCTACTCACTTATGCAGAAGCTTTCAGATGTTGCCCCTGCTGTTTCTGTAGTTTTTCTGTCTGATGGACAGCTCTTGCAGGATTCCTGAGAATTTTGATCCTGATACGTTCCTACTAAACACTTTTCGCAACCACCAATTGAGCGATAGGTCCCCGGGAAACAGTCAGCTACAAAATATACCTTTCTTTAATGGTATCCATTTCATCTTTGTGCATTTGTACATTATATTATTTAAAGGGACACGGTCACGATTCTGGTCAAATTTCCTGTTTTGCTTTTACTGTATACAATGCTTTATTAATGGATTTTTCAACCAAAATTTCAGTGCCAGTCAACGAGTTTAAAACAAGATACATAGCTCAAAATTCTTTGTTATGTAAACAAAATTTTTTTTTGTTTACACTGGTTCAAAATACCGGTAAAGTTCTTTTTCAAGCTGCCTTTTCTATCGGCTAGTTAGTTTTGAACATAAATAAACAGTTCCTAGCGTTTTAGGTCTACACCTGGAAATGGAAACAAAAGCATGACCTGGCTACGATTTATGAAAAAAAAAACTTAAAATAATATGCGGCGTATTTTTAGGAAATAACAATAATACGATCTGATTATTTGCTTCATTTCTTTACTTAAAGATAGGACTTTCACACAAATTACGCTTTATAAGTCAATCGCATAACAAAGATATAAGAAATCAAAAAAATATTTTTTATTTTTTACCGGCACGGTAAAAAACACAAAAGATTTGAATAACCCCGCCTTAAATGGGTCACGTGACATCCATCTCCGGTCTATCAACAACAATGGCGACGACGAGAAAGATGTGTATACCGTTAAGTTTGACAGATTTGGCAATGAAAGAAAAGAGAGACAGACTGACAAGGATAGGAACAAAGGGAAAATTGTCATCGGAGACCATGTAGATTGATGGAATAGGAATTTAAGCCGAATTAAACTTAAGTTT
This sequence comes from Magallana hongkongensis, assembly GCA_016163765.1. NCBI lineage: Eukaryota > Metazoa > Mollusca > Bivalvia > Ostreida > Ostreidae > Magallana > Magallana hongkongensis. The sequence continues at coordinate 25,540,852 of WFKH01007768.1, forward strand.
CCATCATGAAGTTGTAGGGGTTTTGCTATATAGTCAGGTTTGTGCTCGATGTGTTCCGTGTCTTTACTTTATAAGTTATAAACCACAAGTGGATTTTCGTTTAGAGGAATTTTTGAATAAAGAATAAATAAACACTCTCAGTACATGCATCCCTCAGGGAGAGGGGTATTTACTCCGTTTACCGTGTCGATGATGCTAAAATCGTATTTCATCTTTATTACACATAATTAACAATTTATATCGTTCTACATTAATGAATATCGAAATAATAATGCTTCGAGTATCATCTGATATAAGAATTATCTAATTTAAGACATGAAAAACGTGATTCTTATTTGTAAACAAACTGTTCTTCCATCGTGTTTTCAATGCTAGGTTTTCCCGCACTCATGCGCAGTGGCGTTATAAATGGCGAATCACATTAATATTCATCAGACGTGTAACAAAGTTTAGAGACAAATAACTGAAGACAGAACATATTTCATGGGCCTAGAGTTTGTGAAACGTCTAATTATAAGAAGCATGATGTATATTTTTACTCAAACTCATGTCAAAAATTTTACTCCAAATACGCCACATATACCTTTAAGTCAAATCTCAAAGCTATGTCTGAGTTTTTCTCAAATATTTGAGTTTTTTCCTAAAATTTGAGAAAACTCAAATCTCTGCATTTCTCGAAAAAAAATCTTGAATATGAATATATGAAAATATGAATATGACATAAACATCATAAATACATATATTGTCTGTAATATCATTTCTTAGATCTATTTTACTCAATAAACAGCGTATATACAATATTTCGTAAAGGATTGATAAATGATTTTTTTTTTCATTTAAAAAATAATAAACTTTGAGCAGTTATGATCCTTAACAAAAATGTAAATGAAGGGAACATGTCTGTGTTTTTAATGGAATAAATGTGCAGTGATTCTACTTTCCAATGATTTTTAAGGTAACCATTATGTAATTAATGTGTTTAGTTTATTATATAATACATGTGTTTATAGGTATGTAATCTATGATTATCATACATATTTTAAATTTAATGACTGATCAACATCTTATGATTCTTGTAAATTTAATCCCATTTTCCTCTGTTTAATAAAACATAATCGGACAACTATTTGCATTGAAAATGAATTAAACAAGAGGCCAATAGGCCTTGACGGTCACCTGAGTAGCATAACCCATACACAAACTTGTCAAGGAGTCTCATATATGCATTTAATTAAGTTTTATTCTGGAATAGAAAAATTTTTAATTTGTAATGACGACCACCTCCCTGCCTGAAATCTTTCAAAAAGGACTATTAAACCGTTTTCAAGATATTCAGGCACTACCTGTTTGAGGGGGGTCAGGTCCACCCCCAGGGCCCATGACCTACATACCATATGATGCCCCTTGACACAAGGAACAAGAATATATATGGTTTAGGGGTGGGGATCTCAACCGTTTTCAAGATATTTGTGCACTTCCTGTTTGAGAGGGGGTCAGGACCAGCCCCAGGGCCCATGACCTTCATACCATTTGATGGCCCTTAACACAGGGAACAAGAATATATATGGTTTAGGGGTGGGGATATTAACCGTTTTCAAGATATTCTGGCACTTCCTGTTTGAGGTGGGACAGGACCATCCTCGGGGCTCATGACCTACATACTATTTGATGCCACTTAAGACAAGGACGTCATATCCATGCCTTGAGTTTTTCACAAATATATACAGGAGTAGAGAAGAAGATTTTCTAAGATTTAATACGTTTTTACTATATGGCCATATTGGCCCCACCCTAGTGCCTAAACACCTGTCCCAGGGGTCATAAATTTCACAATTTAGGTAGAAGACTTCATGTACATCATATCCAGGCCTTTAGTTTTTCACAAATATCTATGGGAGTAGAGAAGAAGATTTTCTAAGATTTAATAC
>WFKH01007768.1:25542789-25562728 GCA_016163765.1 Magallana hongkongensis
ATCTATGGGAGTAGAGAAGAAGATTTTCTAAGATTTAATACATTTTTTCTACATGGCCATATTGGCCCCACTCTAGGGCCTGAACCCCTGACCCAGGGGCCATAAATTTCACAATTTTGGTAGAGGGCTTCATGGACATCATAACCATGCATTTAGTTTTTAACAAATATCTATGGGAGTAGAGAAGATTTTCTAAGATTTAATACATTTTTACTATATGACATTATTGGCCCCACCCTAGAGCCTGAACCCCTGACCCAGGGGCCATGAATTTCAAAATTTTGGTAGAGGGCTTCATGGACATCATAACCATGCAATCAGTTTTTTCCTCACATGTGTGGGAGTAGAGAAGAAGATTTTTGAAAATTTGGCTGTTTTTTGCATATTTGGCCCCACCTGTGGTACCCTGGGGGTGGTAGAGCCACCAATTTCACAATTTACATTCCTCTTACCATAGAGATGCTTCACACCAAAAATGGGAACAATTGGCCTTGTAGTTTTTAAGAAGAAGTTAAAAATGTAAAATGTTAACGCACGACGCACGACGCACGTCGCACGACGCACGACGACGGACGAAAACAGATAGCAATAGGTCACCTGAGTTTACTCAGGTGACCTAAAAACAGAAAGAATTTATAGTAGGCCACTTAAGTTTTGTGACAATGAAAATTCTTGACTCAGCTAAGCAAAAAAAATCACTTCAGCTGAGAATTCACTAAGTTTGATAGAGGTACGCAATTTTAGAAAAAAATCTCAGCTGAGTAAATTCTCAGGATTTGACGTCAAACTTGGGTAAAAAAATCGGAGCCTGAGCTGTGTTTACATAACAAAGAACTTTCAGTTCTGAAGCTCGCTTATAACTCAAAGACTGACACTCAAATTTTGGTTGAATATTAAGAATGCCTTACCAAATCATTATAAATGTTAAAAAGTGAAAAATAAAACTTGACCAAAATCGTGACCATGCCCGATTTAGAAAGTAATGAGAATAATGATGTTAATAGTTTTATAATTTGAATCATGCAATTACTTTTTGACGACTTTCAAGTGTTGCAAATGTTTGTCATAAAGGGTAATTCACAAGGAGTGCTCTTACATACTTTATAATTTATTTTAACTTTCCAGTTAGGTTAGTATATATTTCATTATATTCAAGTAAAAAGGGTCTCCTTGATAAAAAGCAACTGCCGCGTCTGCAAACACATCTTTAATACCTATAAAATATCTTTTAAGCAATGCAAATTCTATGTTTATTTAGTTTTACACTCAACAGAAAGGAGGTTGATGCAACAGGTTTACATCAATGTAAACAAAAAAAAAAAAGATGTCAGTTTTTTTTTCATACATTTGATATATACAGGTTCTATTCCAAAGAACAAAAGAATAAAGTATCAGAAAAATTTAATATAGGACATTTTTTGCTTTATTTTTTGTTGTATGCTACTTTTTCAAATAACATTTAAAAGAAAGTCTTATTTTGTTCCTTTTCTTATTCATTGCTTCAGTTGACGTACAACGCAAACAATAAGTATAATAGATGTATATAAAAAATTGCGCGGTCAACAAAGTACCTATTATATCTACCTTAATTCTGTGAATGATTTTAGCAATAAACTACAGGTATTATTAAGTAAAGAAAAATTGTCAGTACTTTCCTATATCTTTATACGTAAGTCCTCCTAACAATGACATAAAAATAGACTTAAAGCAATATGAGCTGCACTTTTCATGTTGAAATTTTTTTTTACTAAAATGTTCTTTTCTACTAAAATGACAAAAATTTATCATGTTTTTTAAATTTCTGTTAGCCATATTTTTGTGGAAAATGCCGTTAAGAAGCCTTATTTGGAGCAAAAATGAATTATTGTCGTCCTGTACAAAAATTGATTTGCTATATATTCCTTAGAAGAGAAATATTTCCTTTGACAAAAATTAATGATTTTTTCAAATCTTGTTTATCATAAAAGTTTAGGTTATTTGAAGACTTATCATACTAGCAGGTTTTTGCAGCAAAATAAAATTCTAAAAAATACATCTCATATTGCTTTAATATTTCCTTAACCACCCAGTCCTTTTAAACTAACAGTTTGTGATCTTGAATGCGATAAAAATGGAGAAAATGCTGACTGACATTTTTATTATAAGTGCAACCCATCAACACTTTTGAAAATGCTTACGAAGAGAGCAGTTAGTAGCAGATATTGAACCAGTGAATTCTGTTGTATATCCACTTGGACACGGGGTACAGGATTTGTTGTTACCATATTCTGACTTGTAACTTCCCAGTGGACATTCTGTGCATGTTTTACTAACAGACACATATTTCTTTCCAGCAGGACAATTGGCTGTAAAAAAAAATTCTAGTGTTCGTTAACCTGACAAAAGTATTGAATAATTAAATATGATCCTTTTACATTTAATAACGCAGAATTTCAACTAGTAGTTTTACATTTTATTCGACATACAGTACCGATCAGACCCAACTTAACACCAAAGTAAACCCTAACTAAACCCCGGGTTTACATTCGGGGTTTACTTGGAGTTTACTTCGGGTTTACTTTTTGAAAATTAGTGTCCAGTTGGGGTTTACTTTCGGTCCACTCGGGGTTTACTTTTGGTTTACTCGCGGTTTGCTTTTGGGGTCCTCTTTAAACATTGAAATAAGAAACAGACCCGTTTTTTTTTTATCTTATTATCTAACTGTCTATAATTTTCACCCCTTGTATATTCCAAATACACACGTCGCGTCTGCCTCAGGCGTCTACTTCTGATCGGGGTTTACTCTCTTGGTTTACTTTGGGTTTACTCTGGGTTTTCTCTAGTAAACCCAGAGTAAACCCCGAAAGTAAATATAGGGTTTAGTTGGGGTTTACTTTCTGTTAGGTTGGGTCTGATCGGTACTGTATGTAATAATCAGGATGCGGTAGGCATAGTCACCGATTTTCCTCATAATTTAATACACTTTTGTGAACAACGATGATACACAATAAAAAGGCGCTTTTTGGGACCAGATACCATATTAACAGAAGCAATATATATTGGAAAAAATAGCCATTTTAAGTTATTTTTAAGACGAAATGTAAGTGATTGCAAGATAGAATAATATTCTATGAAATATGATGAAATTTTTAATTATTGAAAAAAAATCCTATGCAAATTAGTATTTCGATTGTGTGTCCATGGTTACTAAACAGCAAATAACATTTTTCAGTTTATTTAAGCGTAAAAAGTTTTTAATGGACAATTTTAAATAAATTGATGTGGTTTTGTCAAAAGGACAATATATATTACAATTGAAAACCTTTCCAATGGTACGAAGCCTTTAAACTACAAAAATGTGTATATTTTGAGCTACTTTTGAAATATTTTCATTCATACCTATAACATGATACCAAACCTAATATATCATAACATTTCAGTTTTTGTGAACAATTAAAATGTTTTCCTTTGTACAATTGGATCCCCAATGTTGCCTTACCCTACTCCTCAAGATTTTAATTTTAATGAATTTGAAGCTACACTATCTGGGGTTGCTTTCACTAAAGTTACAGCTTTTCTAGGGTAATGGTTTTTTAGAAGAAGATTTTTCTCTAAATATTCAGCTTTCCTGGCTAATTGGTTCTTAACTCTATATATTCCCATGTAAAAATTCGATCCCCCATTGTAGCCCCACTCTACCCTCAGGGATCATGGTTTGAGCAAAGTTAAATTTACCCTACCTGAGGATACTTCTACAAAAATTTCAGCTTTCCTGGCTGATTGGTTTCTGAGAAGAAGATTTTTAAAGATTAACTCTATATATTCCTATGTAAAAATTCAACCCCCTATTGTGACCCCAACCTACCCCCGGGGATCATGATTTGAACAAACTTTGACTCTACCTGAGGATACTTTCACACAAGTTTAAGATTCCTGGCTGATTACTTTCTGAGAAGAAGATTTTGAAAGATTTACTCTATATTTTCTCCAGTTATTCTGGAGAAGAAGTTCAAAATGTGAAAATTTTACGGTTAGACGGACAGACGGACGACAGACAAAATGTGATCAGAAAGCTCTCAGCTCAGATGAGCGAAAAATGTCCGACAACCGGTAATGCGAATTTTTCTGTGACTATTGCTCGTCTCAATGAGATGTGTGTAATGGTAGCATACATTTTATAAAACAACAGTATACATGTTAATAATATCTATATCAGGATGCTTGCATAGTCATTTTACAAATTGTAGAATTGTAACATTTTTGAGAAAATGTATTAAAAGACATTTTCATGAATACTGTTCACAGTAATATTCGCCCTAGTTTTATTTTCGCCTGATCACCCTTGTTTTCAGCAGGCAACTTCACAAATAAACGAATTCCAATGTCTCGTATTATCTCTCTTTAAACACTACTGTGTCTGAGCGAAATAAGAGGAGGCAAAACTGTTTGTGATTGTAGCAGGGCAAAGATTACATGGGTAGAAAATAACCCTGTATACAATATTCATTTTGCTGTATTTAGCATCTCTAATAGGAACCTAATATTAGACCAGTGGTCTTTTTGTTTCAGCCAATTTTAATCTAAACTACATCAGAATATTTGGGTACCAGTATTCCTGTTACACTGGTCAAAATTTGATTTTTTGGAGATTTATATACATGACCTTCGGTAACGATAAGTAAAAAATATAATTGGAAAGTTCTCAAAGTGAAATCATATACTTTTGATATATCTGAATGACTAAATGCTTCAATATTTTCTTAAAAATTTGACATATCATTTTTAACTCACGGATACAGCCTGCCTTGGTATCTGTCCCCACTTGTTCCGTGGTCTGGTCATCACCACATTTGATACAGTCACTTTCTCCACTCTCTGGTTGATAAAATCCCAAAGGACATTTCATGCAAGTATTATTACTACTAATCCTCTTTTCACCAGCATCACAAACAACTACAAAGTAACAAACATATTATTTAAGTATGCTTGTAAACACGATTTTGAAACACCAAATTCAATACCAATGAGATATCTCAACATTTTCTGATAATACATTTGACTTAGAAATAAAACTCAAGACAAAATATTGCATATTTTAAATCAAATGAAAGATTACACTGTTTAAAACACATTAAATCATTGCACAACAAAATATCATATTCTATTTCGTATGAAAAAAGAATGATAGAAATGTTTTTTAGTCACATTAAATATAACATGGTAAATACAGATCAAAATGGAATAGAAAAAAAAACATTTGAAAAAGAACTCATATTGTATATGATTATACCAATGGAACAGTTGGAGAGGATAGTAGACCCCATCAATGGTGTAATAAGGTTTGATGGACAGGCGGTACATTTCTTATTTCCTGTCACTTCTTTATAGAAACCTATCATACATTGTACACAAACACCGCTGGAGTCCAGGTAGTGGCCAGGAATGCAAAAAGCTTTTAAAAGAAACATTTTATACTGATTTACATCATGAATCATTACATTGTTTATGCATTTTGGTGGTCCTGGATGTCACTTCATTAAAATTTTTCTGTATGTGAAAAGTCAAAATTAAAATTCATTCCAGTGTATTTTCGTTACAATTAAAATTTAATACTTTCTGGTGTTATCGTTAGTGAACATTGTATATGGTGCAAAGTCTCATGAAAATATCCCAGTTTTAATTTAAAACCACAACAGTCAATTAGCTGTTGAATTGAAAAAATGATTTTTTTAAATTTCAATTCAGTATATGAATTCATCTTCATTCTTCGTATGACAATTTAGTTTTCATACCGAAGGGCACCCACTCCCTATTTTAGGTGGCAAACATAAAAAATTTAAACTCTACTCATAATAATATATAAATAGCTAGAAATAACTTTTATATCAATTTATTTACATACTATTAACAACATAAAAGATGATATTTATATTGATTAAAGGTTTCGAATACCAATGTTAGGCAAGTTCATACTAGTACTCTATAAATATGAAATGACGTAATGGTGGATAGCATTCTAGGGCAAGCCGAACTGACTTTTTAAATAGCATCCCATTTCAATGATTTCTGTGTGGGTCTAAGGCAAGACCTAAATTTGTACAACACTTACTGCAAAACGTTCATTAGTTTGAACAAACTATGGATAAACAAAGGTATACTTATGAAATTGTACTAAAAAGGTATATACAAAATGTGAAAATATTTTAAGGACGACGGACCCAACTTATTTCTACAATTATAATGATTTTCATGAAAATTTTACATGAATTAGAGGCAGTAAAGACCTTAAAAAAATCAATCAAAATCAGTTAATCAAAGTACTGAAAGTACTGAGAAGCGCTAAGCTGTCCCGACATGAGCAAAAATAATTGCATTTTACATGTATCATGATGAATGTATTTGAATGCTTACATACGTCATATATATAGCCAAGATTTTGCATTTTTTGTATAAATTGAACTACAAACAATATCCAGGACTGCGTTCAATAACCGAGATGCGTGCATAGCCGCTAGGTTATAGATATCTAGGTCTATTGAATGATAAGCTATCCTAGCCTCTAGTTCATTGATTTGAATTTTAAATTATCAACAGATGAATAACTTCGCCGACATGATTTGGTAATTTCATGCAGAAATATATGTGTTAAAATTTATAATAACTTATCTCGCGAACAAAATATCATTAAATAATATATATTTTGTATTTGTTGCAACTTGGTAACTAAGACATCCATTTTGAATTTGATGCTTAGTCTTGTCTATTGAAATTTTAGGCTAGGTATGTCTACATGTACCTAGCGGCTAGCTAGCTAATCGTTGAACATGCAACCTAGTTGCTACCTAGCTACTACAATCATGAACGCAGATTAAATCGAAATTCAATCTCTAGGATCTGCGTTTCACAATCTTATAGCCACTCGACTAAAGTGTTCATTGAAGAAGTTGGTTAAAAAGATGATTTTAACAGAATTAAATGGCGTTTCGAAGTGAGTTCCAAAATATTGGTGTTGGTGTAGCTTTCTCCTACATAAAATTTTTGAATACATATGTTAAAATTAGAAATAAATGAATATTATTTGGAAACACATAAGCAATTTTATGTTTTTTATTTCAGGAAAAAAAAATAAAATCTGCAAGTCTGAACAAGTTTTAACGAAATACCTGTAGAAAAGTGCCAATAAAAACATATATTCTAAATTATAGAAATGTACTCTATAATATTTTTTCTTTCAATGAAATAAATGTTTGAATAGAAATAAACAGAATTTCCTTTTAATAGGGGAGAATGTGAACAACCTAATGAATTTTGAAGGAAAATGTGAAGCATATAATACTTTAAACAACATTGTATGATTTGAGAATGTACATTTCAAAATTTTAATGAGAAAATTTAATTTTTTTAATTTGATTTTTATTTTTTAATTTTTTAACGTTATTACATATATGAAGCCTTGATTTACAACAGAACTATGCAAAAAGAAACATTTACGTGACGTCATTTAAAGTATAAAATGAAGGCAAACACAATCTTCAAGTACAAATTACACTCTCTAGTGCCATTTTTGTACTACTTATTGTAATTTGAAAACATTTAAAATTTTCCACTATTTTGAAAAAAATTCTTACAAAACACAATAACCATGTGTTGATATGCAACAACAGGATAGTGAATACATGAATTAAATAACAATAAAAGGACAAGCGAATTTAGTAAAATTACAACTGAAATGAAAAGTCAGTTCCCATTTATTACACATTTGTATTGATAATTTTGTCATTTTTTCTAAAAGTGTCAAAATATACAGTAGATGGTCATTAAAGTGTTCACTTATCTTTAAATAGTCAACAGATGGGAAACTGTTGAATACCTATGAACCGGTAATATTAAGTGGAAAATAAAGAAAATTTTCTAATTAACCCAGAGAAAACCAAATATCCCATCCAAAATGAGAAATAAATGACTATAAGGGGAGAGGAGATAAAAGTTCACTTACACATTGACCAGCGAAGGGAATGTGAAGAATATTTTTACAAAACAGCATTACATGTACTATTACTACTACTGCAATAACATACAAAAGTTCTAATGCTAGCTTTATAAAAAAAAAAAAAAAAAACAACAAAAAAAGAATTTTACGAAAGCACTACTACTACAGCAAAAACATACAAAAGTATGTATGCTAGTTTTATAAAACACAAAACACTTTCACAAAAGCACTACTACTACTGCAATAACCTACAAAAGTTCAAACTTTTACAAAAGCACTGCTACTTCTGTAATAACCTACAAATGTTCTAATACTAGTACTAGTTTTATAATACAGAAAACAGTTAACTGCTAGTGCAATAACCGAAGAAACAATCCAACTTTATATGAAATAAAAGACTGACTAGTGTAAAATTGCATGCAATAGAATTTGTCATTGTCATATGCAAGGAGAGCTTCAGAATTTGCGTTAAAACATTATAGTCTTTCCACATGTGCAATGTAAACAAATAACAGAAATGTTTTTTTATGATTCAAAATTTTTTAAGGTGCACAAAATAATTATGTTTGACTGGGCAATCATTAATCGTATTTGTGCCGCTCTGTTTTTTTATGAGCATTTCAACTACTGCACAAAATCCAAGTGCTAACTGTGTCAACAATTCATTACTTTCAGTCTACTTAGGCAAAGCTCATCATTAGCTCATTTTGGCTTTTTTCTTTATTTAATATATGTACACAATCCTTTCTTTTAACATAAAGTATGTAGGAATCTGGATAGAGGTCAACAAGGCTTGCTCTATTCTGAAAGCCTGTGTCATTAAGAAAATGTACAGTCATTGAAAAAGGTCAACAAGGCTTGCTCTGTATTATATTCTATTATATTCTATAGAAGTATTTTTAATCTTTGTTGTTTGTTTGTTTTGTTGAATTTTTGATAGAGGTCAACAAGGCTAGCTTGCTCTGTCTGAGTCACTAAGAATTATATACAAAACTTTTGCTCTGTAGTTAAGTTCTAGAGAGGTACTCATATTTATCGGCTAATTGTTCGACGTATAAATAAGTTAATAAAGGTTAACAAGGTTGCTTAAAAAAATTATTGAAGTGTATGCATGTTCATTATCTTTAATAGTGATCAACAAGGGATGCTCTTATCTATTTTTTGTTTTATAAGCAAAATATTATTAGTACTATACATAGTTTTTGATAGAGGTCAACAAGGCTTGCTCTGCCATAATGTTTATAGGGTCATGTCAGAAACTTTACGATCATTACTCGTTATTGTTTTATTTGAATATTTCAAGGTACCTCAATATATCAAGACATACTTTTTAAGACAATACGTCACAAGTGGGCGATTTTAATGTTAAACTATTTGCATCGATCATTTGGTTGTATATCATCATAACTCATTGGTTAAAGTATGTTCATTTTCCTTTAGTTGCATATACATGTAATAATTTATTTTTTATTTTTTTTCCCTCACATATTTGACTTATATATCTGTACATGTACTTTTTATCCATCATGGTACTTATCATAATCAAATAAGTTTCTGCAAATTTGAGAAACCATTTCATGGTGTAGTGATCCACCTAATGAGGATTTTTTTTTTATAATCTGTTTGTTATTAACAATTTTAAGTATAGGAACATTTTCCATTTCTTCCAATGAGTCCTCGGGTGGGGTCCCTCAAGACCAAGGTCTCTCAGTTGTGGCGGTTTTTAACCCCACCTTTGCAAATTAATTTGTCATTTATTCAATGATTTTTTCTTGTTGAATTTATTGTTTTCAATTTAAACAATACACGTTTGGTTCATTGAATAAACGACCTTTTACGCAATATTTTGTTCTATTTCATTGCAAATGAACTTGGACTCATTGGAATATTTTTGATTCAGGTACTTGTATTGGGTAAAATTACTTGTAGCGACAAAGCTCAAAGTTGGGCAATATTAATAAGGTGTTTCTTTTGGAAATGCTTATATATTATAGATATGGAAAAATTTGGTTGACAAAAATGTTTTTATGCCTATATCATACACTTGAAACAATTTTTTTTTCTTCCGACACTAAGTTGCAGTTTATTTCCTTATGTAATGCTTTACTGTTGATCGACTTTATATTCTAAATATTGAAAGTCTTAAATTATGTTCATATTTCCCAATAGTACTTGTACTTCTTTTGAAATACATAAAACACTATGCTATCCATCTTGTATTGTCAGTTCTGTTCTAGGAAATATTTTGCCTTTTTATTGACATCACATCCCTTGTACTTATGTATGAAACCCCATTGCAACATGCTGTTTACAAAACTACGTATGCTCTTTGACCTTTTAAATGCACTAACAGATATTCTTTTGTTTTAAATCTTTGATGTTTAAGGAAATAAATATTGTGATAATTTGTGTGCTTCTGCAAATAATTAGAAATATGTTGTCTTTACACCGATACCGCAGCCGAGTACTTCTCTGCATTCTATTATTAGACATCGAGTCATCAGATTATTTTAGATGATTATAGGTGGCACTTATTCGGAAGTGGCATCCCCGAAAAGCAATGCCAATAAGCGCTTTGCGTACTGCGTACGCTTAGCGCTTAAAAAAGATATCATAAAAATCGAATCAAATTTTTAGTAGGAACCATTTCTAAAATTGTTTGTTTTACTTGTCTTTTTACTTGAATATAATCAAAGAAAATCCTTCTTGTGAAAGGAAAACTATTTAAAAAAAAATCTGCAATAGATTTCTATCGAAATTAAAATATGATATTAATATGATGATTTTTCAATTGATATCAGGTAAAAAAATGACCATGTAATCGACTTCGTTTTTACGGGAGCACATGTCAAAGTATGGTGTTTCGTTATTTTTCTTTTTTTTTCATAAGAGTACTGATCAAACTCTGAAAAAAATGTTATGTACATCATTTCGAGGTTGATTTATGAAACAAAATAACTATTATAGTGTGCTAAACATTTTTTTATCATAAAATACATTAAAACTTAAAAATAAGGACTTTTTTCTTTATTTTTAATACGACCGATGAAGCGGAGATCGGAATGTAAATGATTTGTTCACTGTCTCAAACTCTGTTTAACTAATCTAGGTTGGAGGTTTTAAATGACTTGAGTTTATAAAAAGCTGACTAAAGTCCTGTTACATCGCTTAAAGAAATTTGCGCATGTTAAATAATGCTAAAAAGCGTATTTAGCATGGTTTAAAAAATTAACAAGTTTAACCATTTCTTGTACATATAAAGTATGTATTGATGACGTAGAACAGCTATATATTGCATCAAAAGAGATTTTTCATTTTGTTTTAGTGATTGAGACGTGATACTGAGGATTCGATTTTCGTAATAATCACTCCTTTTAGGTGCGCAATATATCTGCGCAAAGCGAATTAGACTGTCTTCCTTAAAAGGTATATTACATACGTTCATTGCAGTTTTCCGCAGAAGTTGAAGCAATGTTTGGAGTCAAAAATCCATCTGGACATCTTGTACATTTTAGAGCATTTCCTCTGTCCTTCTTAAAATATCCAATATCACAAGGCATGCAGCTGTTTAGATGAGCATTACTGTAATATCCCTTGTCACATAACACTGAAAATATATAATGTTTATCACTTATGATATAAATTCTATTTAAGTTTCGATTAATTCCATGGCTTCTATATTCATTTTTTAATTTTTTTAAATTTGAAAATACTTTACTTCAAACTAAAAAGTGTACTGAAAGATATAATTTAACCACTTACATTCAGTGCAGGCAGTGCGAGCGTCATTGGATGTTAAGTTGCCTGTACATTCCTGACACATAAACGTTCCTGAGCCACCTTTGACAAACCCCTCCTTGCAGGGAGTGCAGCTAGTTTGTCCCTCTAATCCAGCCCCACAGATTACTATAGTACAATATAAAACAAACACACAATTAAAAAAACACATTTGAGTAAGTCAAAAAAGACACCTTTAAATAAAATTAACCAACGTTGACATTCTCCCTGTGTGGAAGCACCCTCTGTGCTGGTATTGAGATTGGTTCCACATTTTATGCAAGACTCCTGGTGACGGACCGGCTGGTAATAACCAAAGTCACACAACAGACAATCTGTACCACTTATGTAGGATCCAGGATCACAGTCCACTGAAGCAGTAAAAAAAATATATAATAACTTAAAAGTATATCTATCATAGTTTAAAAAGAAAAGATAACTATGTTATAATATTTCAGGTACCGTGTATATGTCTGTCATGACACCTTTTAATCATTAAGTAAAGTTATAAAATAGTTATTTCATGGGAAAATAAGTTAAAGTTAAATTCTTCTCAAAGCCATGACAGTGAATGAGGTTGGCATTTATCCTTAGTTTCTGCAGTGCTAATCATTGACTCCCCAGTCCATCACAGGTTAACTCTCGGCGTATGCTGGCACCCATTTCAGCTGGGTGCTCTCAGACAATTCAGTCTCTTTCTAAGAGCACAACTTAAGCATCCAGTGACCACAGCAGAGATTGAACCAGCAACCTTTGGGTTACTGGCCTAACCCCTATGCTCCAATGAAATAATATTTTACTAACACAAATTTTTAAGCAAATATTGGATACAAAATCTCATGAATCTATGTTTGGCGCAATATGAATAGTTTAGTAAAATTTGCGTTTAGCATGTTCTATATGAAAGACCAATGAAGCAGAGTTATGTAAACATTACAAAACAAGTCGAATACAGCATAATAACCTTCAGGGATGTTTTCTTAACATCATCAAAGATGCAACATCGGAGCAAATTGCTAATTCTATGGAAACTAAAGTTTAATAATTTTAAAAAAGTTTAACCTAGATGGTATGTGATAGTAGCATATTAAATCCATCAAGAAATACAAGACACATAATGAATAGGAAATTAAGGTGGCTCTATACACCCACAGTTTATTATAATTTTCAATAGAAGACCACAAAACATATACTTATCAAATATTAAAATGATGATAGTAATACTAAAGGTATTTTTAAAGAATGTTCTAATGTTTTTTTCGTGTTTTTGTGAAATAACTTTTAAAAAGTTAACTATTAACAAATTGAAAGAAAATTGTTTGTCAAATGATGGATAAATCCTTCAGACACATAAAAAATATAACACTTCATAACATTCAAAAATATTATTATTGCAAATTTTTGAGTATTTCCCCAAAACATATGATTTTCATATCTTCTTACTCTGTTGACGAATCATCTGAAAAAGCTGCTTGGTGTTATAAGAAAATGCATTTTAATAAATGTAACATAAAAAATGAATTGAATGAAAATCATTACAAATAAACACCAATAAATTTCAAAAAAATTTTGGTATGAAAGTTCCTTAGGTAAGAGTTATTTTTCCTAAGTCCCAAGACCCAAACACCTTGGGAACTTTTCAATTTCTGGGTTGACGAAAATTTCCTAAATATTGTTTTAGGATGATAATAACATTTTTATTATATGCCTATATAAGTAAATATATTCGCTTTAATGCAAAACTAATTCAAAAAAATAAAGGGGAAAATTAATTTATAGGATTTATGTATCACAACCTGAGAGAAA
Organism: Magallana hongkongensis; assembly: GCA_016163765.1. NCBI lineage: Eukaryota > Metazoa > Mollusca > Bivalvia > Ostreida > Ostreidae > Magallana > Magallana hongkongensis. The sequence goes on from WFKH01007768.1 coordinate 25,556,342, forward strand.
TATATCTACATGAATGATATACATATCTTTAAAAATAATAATACTTTAATTACATGTGTAATTGTATCAAAAAACATAGTATTATAAATAATGAATTTTTCAAAGTAATTATCAAAGTAAATCTATTCAAATTTACAAAATCATCTGTAACACATCTATAACAAAATTTTCAAAACAGCAGTTCCCATACAATTCGCCCGAGTTTAAATCAGCCAGTACCGGAAGTATATGCTTCCAAATTTACTTTTTGCGTAATGTGTCATCAAAAAGTAGTGTATAGAGCCACCTTAAGCTAAAAAAAAAAACAATAGAAGTTTGTTAAATACTTATGCCCCCTCCCTTGGAGACCTCTGTGAAGAAAATAAATGTAAACTGCAAATAATTGGAATTTTTCAAAGTCAAATTAAATGGGCATTACTCTGTCTAAAATCGATCGATCGTACCCAAAATCGAACTTGTCCTATATATTTCTATGAAACTAGATGATATCCCGCGCAAGCGCGGGAATTAAAACTTGGCACATTATATAATATAATACAATGTTATATAATATGATGAACCATATTATTTTGTTCATTGTTGTATATATTCTCCGACTTTTTTCTTAATTGCTTTTTTAACCTATTCTTTAAAATTAAAAGAAAAAGCTAACTGCATGGCTGGAAATTAAGAGGAGCGGGCAGGGGTGAAAAAATCTAAATTGAATTGATGTTATATCTATATATATATGTACGTGGCCTTAATTTTTTTTGTTGCAGGATTGAAAAAAAACTTTTTAAAATTTTATTGCAATCCAGTGAGTAGGTATTTAGTGCGTCGTATCTCAAAATTTTGTTCTGTAGATCAAATTATATTATAACTTTTATCACTGTTCCAAAAAAGAATTTCAGATTGATAAAAGATGTTTTTGTTTTTTTTTAAATGGGACCCCCCCCCCCCCCCTTTATCAAGTTCCCCGTTTTATGCATAACAAATTTGTTCATTGTTTACAGATTTATGTTTAAGGTTTACTACCAATCTGTCATGGTATAACAATGTATGAAATTTAAAAAAAAACGCTAGTGTAGGCATAATTTGGCATATTTCAAAACAAAGTTGTCAGATCCAAAGTATCTACCCCATGGTTAACTCGCCCTACGCTTTCCGCCATGACGTTAATTAGTCAACCCGCGTTCCTGAGGCACCCCGTTCTGAAAAGATTTTTTCCATCAAAACTAAAATCGCTTTAAATTATTCCCTTTTATTTATTAACTTTTTGTGTTAACCAAAGATGTCCGATCCAAGGTATCTGCCCGCAATGCATGATAAACTCGTCCTACACTTTTTGCCATGACGTAAATTAATTAGTCAAGCCGGGTCTTGGTTACCCCGTTCTCGAAAGTTCTATTCAATTCTCTCGCCAAAGGTCGTGCTTCGCAAGCGTTCTATTCATTAAAACTAATATCGCGCATTCAAGAAACGAATTGGCTCATTTTATTTGTTCAGTATTTGTCAAATCTTAACTTCTATGTATACTCTAAATAAGTTACCAATAAATATATTAGTTCTTTACATAATCATTCAATACCATTTCATTGCAAGTATATATTTGATGCAGACTACCGCTGACTTGGATCCGCCAAAGCGTGTCACCACCTTACTCTCATTTTTGCTATTTCGGACCTGTTTATTGAAAATGAAAGTAGGTTTTTTATTAATTTTACAATAATTACTTATCAAATAAAATTCAATTGTAGTTTACGGACATCATCTCACACGTGTTGAAATACCAAAGGTGTAAGCAGTTACTCTGGTGGAGGCGTTTTGTAGTTAACTTGCAAAATGTCTTAATTTATAAGTATAGATATTTGCATTTTCATTTCATAATGTGCAACCTCTGCGAAGAAAACGAACACCGCCAACAAAGAGACAGAATGACAGCAGCAAAGCAATCTGTCCTCCTTCTTCGAAGAGGGGCTTAAATATATAAATATTTCATAACACCTATGGCATGTCAAACTTTGCAATATTCGATCTTTTCCATTTGTATTGTATAAATTTTCATTTGTATTGTTTAATGTTCTATTTGTATTCTATAAATTTCCATTTGCATTGTATAAATTTCATTTGTAGTGTATGATTTTTTCATTTGTATTCTATAATTTTCCATTTGCATTGTATAAATTTCATTTGTATTGTATAAATTTTTATTCGTATTCTATAATTTTCCATTTGTATTCTATAATTTTCCATTCGTATTGTATAATTTTCATTTGTTTTCTATAGTTTTCCATTAATATTGTATAATTTTTCATTTGTATTGTATAATTTTTCATTTGTATTGTATAATTATAGAATACAAATAGAAAATTATACAATACATATTGAAAATTATAGAATATAAATAAAACTTATACTATACAAATGGGAAAATATCGAATACAAATAGCAAATTATAGAATACAAATAAAAATTTATACAATACAAATGAAATTTATACAATGCAAATGGAAAATTATAGAACACAAATGGAAAATTATACAATACAAATAGAAAATTATACAATACAAATGAAATTTATACAATGCAAATGGAAAATTATGGAATACAAATAAGAAATTATACAATACAAATGGAAAATTATAGAATACAAATGAAAATCATACATTTCAAATGGAAAATTATAGAATACAAATGGAAAATTATACAATACAAATAGAAAATTATACAATACTAATGGATATTTACACAATACAAATGGAAAAGATCGAATATTGCAACGTTTGACATGCCATATAACACCTGTTTGCGAATTTCAATGTACTCATACAAAGCATCCCTTAATTATGTTGACAGATTTTAAAATGTTTTTATGAAATACATACACAGAGTGCAATTATCCTCTGATGTCATTCCTGGTCCTGTTGTGGTTAAATTGACAGGACAGGCCACACAGCCCTCAAACTTCATTGTAAAGTTTCCATTGTTCCAGCTTCCTTTGGGACATTTTTCACACATCATTGATGTTTGATTAAAGAAGTGTCCTCCAAGACACATGGCTACAAAACACCCAAATAAATGAATTTGTTACTACAAGATCTAACATCATGAATCAACATCTTTATTAATTTCAATGCAAACAAAGATGCTAGAATGACCAGGCAAACAGCTGAAACTCACGTAAACAATCTGAAGAACTGCTAGACATTTTCTGTTTTGTGCCATAGTTGTCCTTGCATGATAAGCATCTGTCAGTGGATGTTGGTATATTTACAGGCTGATACGTATTCAGTTGACAATCAGAACACCTGCCTGTGGAATCTATCTCTTGTCCACGGCTACATTCACCTGAAAATATTGGCAACTATGAATTTAAATGATTTTACAGTAACCAAAATGTTAGTTACCAGTAAATTAGTAAACTAGCTTTTTTCGTCGAATAAGATTATAACAAGATATTTGACAGAATGGAAACCATTTTGAAAATTAAATGACTTTCGATCAACAGCCTTTCATCACTTTAAAAAGGCTGTTTTAAGTATTTTAATTATTGGCACATAATTCTTTTCAGTTTAAAAACTCATGACGTGAATGTAGTTTTAAATACATAAACAGTGTGACCATTCTGAAGCCAAGCACTGCAGACTCAGCATACAAGATAAATTTATGGGACAGTAAACACTCTTTGATTCTTATTGGTAAACCACCAGAGAACAAGCTTCATTTGCAAACTGGCACAGTTGGATTTATTTTTTTAAAATCTTGCTAACCAATATAAGATCACAAACTCAGTCTTCATTATGATATCATATATTACATAAAAACGTAGTAAACAAGTTTTGTCTGCTACAGAGCCGTTTAATTCTTTTTTAGCTGATAATGCATCAAATTCAACGTTTATTTTTATTGATTTTCTTTAATAAGTGAAATACCATTGAGCCTATGCCTGGTAATGATTTTGAGCCCTCTCCCCCCTAAAAAAATACTTACTTATAGAACAGCTACCAGTGCTGGTGGAGTTCATTTTCTCTGTTGTGTTACCAGTTGGACAGGATACACAACTACCAAACACATCGGAATTGTCCTTGTAGAATCCTCTTATACAAGGCTGACAGGTCTCATTGGCAGCTGACAGGATTTCATATCCCTTCGGACAGTAAACTGAAGCAAACAAAAATATCATTTTATGGCAGATTTATAAACATTTACTCTGCGTAAGAGTTTTTAAAATCTCATTTTTTCTATAATATTTCCATTTTTTAAATATTAGATATTGTATGGACTTAGGAAGGTGAAAATGTGGGTTTGAGTGAATTTAATTCCTCTCCACATAATGTTTATATGAAGATGCTTGCATATCAAATTATCAATTTTACAAATTATAGAATTGTAGGTCTAGAATTTTTGAAGGTCTTCCGTTACAACGAAAGACCTTATAGTGATTGTAATTAGGATCCTCCTGGCAAAACGTTTTTTTAGTTTGTGAGCTATTCGCCGGCAAATTTTAAGTTTTCTGGGGGGTGAAATTTTGTTTCTTTTTGTATTATAACTTTTACACTAAAAACATTTTGTTAAAATATATTGAAGAAAAAGTTGTTTGAAATAACAAGAGTTTTCAGATAATATAAAGCAAAAAGGTCTGGCCCCTTTAATTAGGGGTCGGCAGTTCATACACGTCTTTTTTTGATAGCTAAAATATTATCATATTATGAGAAAAAAATAATTAAATTATTTTGAATATATTAAATATTGTCATTTGGTATGAAATTAAACAAGCTCTGTGCTACATTTATTTGTATTTCATAAAACAAATGTGTGAGAATCGTACATGAACAAGTTAATTGTCTATATAGACACACAAGCGAACAATGCCGTTTTAGGGCGTATCATTTACTGCTTTACATTGTGTTGCGTCTTAAGGAGTCTCGGGGGAGAATGTTTCAAACATACGATTTCCTTTAAAATTTTTTACAGTGAAAGGTCAACTTATGAGTAAACTATGTGCAAAATATAAAGTAAATTGACCCGATAGTTTATCTGTTTACCGCGCTCAAATTTTGGTCATATGTCCAAATCATCCCCGACATTTTATTAGGATTATATAGGGAAAATGGGGTTTTAATTTTCAATTTCATATGTAAAAAAATTACAAACATACGATTTTCTTTTAATTTTCAGCGATGGAAGGATAACATATAAGTTAACCTTTTGCCAAATTAAAACGAAATTGACCGGATAATTTTTATGCTATCCGCCCTCATAGTTTGGTCCTATAAATGTGTCGTGCCAGAGATTTTACATATAGAATTGTATGGAATAAAAGGATGTTTACGAATTAAATTTAATTTTATTTGTAATAGATAAAATAATACCTAATTTCCACTCACACAGAACATGAAAGGATCGCGCATATGTTTTCATTTTGCAAATTATATTTTTAATTTAAATTAATGACGCTGCAATAAAAAATGCACGACGTTTATTTTTGTCAATTGTTACGTCAAAGTCGCAACTGACGTCATCATAAGACGTTGACTCCAACGTGGATAACGTCGATTTTTTAGAAGCGGCGAAATGATTAAAATACTTCTGAACATTATTCTAACGATTCATTTCACTAAAAATAATTTTTATGATCAATGGGAGATCAATGTATTGTGGTTTTATACTGATGTATTGTGTACGAGTGATCTCCCCTTTACTGATTTGTTTACCTTTTATAATTTCCTGTCGTCAATGACAATTTCATCCATATCTTGGCGTTTCTGTGACTTTTTGGATAAAGGAAGTTACGTAGGAAAGGCAATATTACCAAGCTTGTGTGCAAAAAACTTTAGCGTCAGTGAACTTGTAAATTAATAATACTGGAGAACATAAATATATTCTTGTGTGAATCGTTTACGAGGAAAATCACAGTCACACTATAACAACTATCAACCACAGCCACCTGAATTTTTATCAATCAGTCGCTTAATAAGTCAAATATCGAAAAATTCTACCCCCTCTATATTTATATACAGAGGGGGTAAACTTTTCGATATTTGACTTAATAAACGACTGATTCATAAAAATTCAGGTGTCTGTGTATTAACTGTCGACAGATGAAGAACGTATGTTTATGTTTCCATTGATAAGCTGATAAGAGTAACGAGTAATAAAAGAGAAAAGGTGGACATTTAAGGAGGTTGGATCCTGCGATCATAAGTCTCTAAGTTTTTTTCTTAAGTATTTTTTAAAAAACTACATACATAGCTAAACCAAAATTCAAAACAAAATTTTCGGGTCTATATGCTCCTTTCAGTACTACAGTGTATTTAATGTGACCTTCCTGCACTGAAGGTGCAAATTGCACATAAATCGCTTTTTCCTCAATAATTTTTAATCGGAATAAACCATGGCATCAAATAC
>WFKH01007768.1:25567828-25579502 GCA_016163765.1 Magallana hongkongensis
CTCTCTCTCTCTCTCTCTCTCTCTCTCTCTCTCTCTCTCTCTCTCTCCTTCCGACTCTCTTTCTCTCTATAAATCATGATGAAAATTTATACCAGCATGAATTAATAATATTAAAAATTATTGCATTTCATTACATAAAGAATATACACTTATTTTATTGAGAAAAAAAATACACAGCCCTTAAATTTTGATTTCCGTTAAATGGTTATATCAATATATACATACATGTTATTTTTCATTTCAGTTTCCTTAATCAAAGGGTTGTAACACAAACTCGCAAAATTCAATATAGCCTGGGTTTTATAAATTAATCCTTGTAATATTTCTTTCGCAAAAATATATCAGGATACTTAGTTCATCAAAGAGCGAAATACTAGTACAAAACATAAAATATATTTTATCAGTAAGAAATATTAATACTGAAAAAAGAAATGTTTCACGGGAATTGTATAAAAATGGGGGTTTTTTTTCATGCTCCGCATGCGTGCACCAGAACGATACTCCATCTATTGTTAGATACTATGATAATGCACATTTGAGAGAAATTTTACGTTGGTGCACGAGTGCGGAGGTACTTAAAATGAGCAATAAATCATAGAAAAAATGAGGAATTGATAGTTTTTGCCAAATGCATCACAAATACGTCGTGAATATGACGTCACAAATACGTCATTTTCCAAGTTTGTCTATTTATGAAATGTTCGAATAGTCAATATTAGAAAAAGGGCGGGGTCATGTTTTCATACTTCAGTTTAAATTCTAAAAATTTAGGGCCGATTTAGGCCCTTAGCGCCTCTAGCGAAATTTTACTCACTGTAAGTGATTGAGACAAGAAACTTTTATGAATGATAGACGTTTGATAGAAGATGTATTTAACGGGTTTTATTATGTCAACCGTCATTTCCGGTTCTCACCGGAAGGGTTGAAACAAATCATTTTTTTAATAAGTTCAACTAACTTTCTTGAGTGTTTCATATAGCCTGATAAACAGTGATGTACACTAGGCATATGTACTAGAAATACTATATTTTATTTTCATTAATCACTTCCGTTCGTCCGTTTTCGGACCCGAGACAAAAAACCCTTGTTTCAGCGAGAACTCAGATTTGGCAGAGACGTGAACAACCAAACTTTGACGAAAGATTGACTTATATGGTTGTAGAAATGTTTAACATGGTTTGTTTGGTTCGGCGTTACTTCCGGTCTTTACAGAAAGTACTTCAAAAATTGATATTTTTCATTCTCGTTGTTGTTTTACATGGAAGTAACATCTAAATATTTCATTCACAGTAATTATCATATCCATTATTTTCTATGTGAGAGAAGCAATGTCTTACAGTTAAATTGATACATGTATATCAGAATAGAAGACCTTTTTGTTGCTTTTGCAACAAGAGTCTAGTTAAAAATTGTTTTGCTTTTATATACATGTATTCATTTATTAAACTTTTAAACTTTGCACTTCTTGTAGCCCCCATTATTGGTCCTATTAGGCCCTTTTTATACAATTTGAATCACCACAAAATTTAATTTACTAATCTTTCATAGTAATATCACAATACCCTTGCATTGAAAATTATTGTTGAAGTGTTGTGAGCTTAATTATTTGGGTTAAGTTAAATAATTTCTTGCTAACAATGGCAGTATTTGTGTCGTCCAGAAATATAGTTACGCAGTAATTCAGATTCTAAATACTTGACATACATTTACAATCTGTTAGGTTGTTCTTTCCAGCTGATTCTGTAGAATATTTTGCTGAACATTTTATACATTCCTCTTGCAGATCTTCTGGTTGATATTCTCCGACTGGACATGGCTCACAGACATTTGTTGATTTGTTGCGATATGTTCCATTATAACATATAGCTGAAATCAAACAGTATTGTTTCATGTTAAGCCGTTTAAACTGCTTACATTTAAAGTAAGGGACAACATTTGCAAGCTAGAACTTGCTAACAAAAGGTGCAAAACTGCAATATCTTACAATTGAAACATCCTTTTGCATTCTGACTTAATTAATTTCTGAAGAACAATTTAAGACATTTTACAATAACAATCATTCTGACATTTAATCAAATAATTGTGAATGCATCCTGCTTTTTTGTTCTAACCATTCAAATCCCCAAAATGATTGTTTTTATAATTCTAATATAATAATCTATAATCAAAAAACAGCATACATTATGTTTCTAAGAAAATAAGATTTAAGGTATCCCACTCCTCAATATTATTGTATCAAGAATTTCTTGAGAAGTATATCATTGTAATCTGTAGACAAAACATACTTAAAAATAAAAAGATAATGGGAGGTCAGTATTCATCCCTCTGAGTTATGGCCCATTTAATTTGACCTTTTCGCACCTAAAATGCAATTCTAGCCTGATTAGGATTTGTTGTCAGTATTTTTGATTAAGCAAACTTATTTCTTCAAATATTGTTTTTAATCATGCACAATTGTCACACTGAATAGAGGAATTACGAAAAAATTATGTACGAAGCTGCATAAACTTTGCTGTGACCTTTTTGCACTTAAAATAGACAATTTCTATAATAGTTAGAATTTGATTTGGAACAAAAACTTTTTGAATATTAAGAATTTTATCAGATTTATCTAGTTTGCCTAGATATGTATTCAGTATCATTTTGACATAATAAAACATTGGGCTCAGTGATGTCAAATTTTAGATAAAGGGCTTCAAAGGCAAAATTCTCGAAAAATTTGGCTTAAAATATTCAGACATTTTATATATATTTGCATGATTTTATCCTAAACGTCTATAACTCTCTCAAGATTTAATTTTGTACACGTCACACAGAACCTATAGAATATGTTACAAACCTATCAAATGTTGAAAATGTGAATAATGAATAAAGAATAATGAAAAGAAAAGTATATTGAATATTCATAAAATTGCTTGTTTCTGTCATTTTCGTTTAAAAAACCTTCCGCGCAAAAAAATAGTTCTCAAAAAAACTTGTTCGTTTCTTGAATTCAAATGAATTTTCTTTATGAATGTTGTGAAATTATGAAATATTAATCTTTCTGTGATGATTCAATAAATAAATCATATTCATTTCAAATATAATGATCATCTGCGCAATGAAACCAAAACGTGAGGAGTGAGATACCTTAACACATAACCTCATTGATTTTCAAAAAAAAAAAAAATCTTATCAGTTCACAAATGAAATTAAAAAAAATTATCTACTGCCGACATTTTAATGGTACATTAAATGCAGGTCGTTCCAAATTTGGAGCAGTTACAAGTTTTTCATATTTTTTTTTTTTTTTTTTTTTTTTTGCTTTAAGAAACTTGATCCTTTGATAAAAACCAACACTTTTTTCATAACAGTTAAACTTTAATTTTAACTCTGTCAGTTTCTTTTCTGATAAATCTTTTTGCTTGATAGCATTGCAATCATTAATCTTAATAAACTTTTTAATTCATTATTACACAAAAGCAAAATACCTGTAGATTATAGGTAAAAAAAGGAAAGAAAAAACTTAAAGCAATAAAACAACAACAGTCATTCACACATAAACATAAGACGTGCAACACACAAAAAGCAAGAGTCTAACATATACTGAATCATTAAAATATACATTTCACAGTTTTGAAGATGAACACAAAAATGTCTGAACTTAAAGTTTTATCAATAATAATTTTTGTCCTATTCCTTACTTTGCTAAACATTAATGGACTCAACAATGGATTACACTTAAACTAGTGCCCCAGTGAATAATAATGAAACGGTTACCACAGTAAATAACGAAAAACAAATGTATATCATGGACCATCGGTCCCCCTCCCACCACCCCCACACCCCATCCCAGTTCTTACTGAAAAAATATGTAAAATAAATCATTCACAGTGACAGAAATATGTTGCACATATATAATCTGACACATACTCATGTAACAGCTGTCTTTACTGGTGCCACCATTCCCCTCTGTTGTGTTTCCTGCTGGACATTCCATGCAGACATCCTCCAGAAAGCTGCGATAATATCCACGAGGACATATGACACAATTTCCGTCCGGTTTTAGCTCTGTTCCTTCAGGACAATCATCTAATAGAAAAAATAAAGTATTGGATGATTTAGTATTTATACATGTCACAGGGTGATTTATTCATTAACCCAATATTTATTTTAATATATTGATATTTAATGTACTAATTCATATATCATTTTCATTATCATCTATAAGACATAGTGAATTCAAGAACATTGGAATTTACTACGTTTCATTCATATTCATGGTGTTTTACGTTCATTGGCTAAGTTTGGAGTGTGAAAGGTCAAAGGTGTTTGGGTCATGTGAGAGTTGTATGATTGGTTGTTATTTTTGGAAATAGTAGTAAATGAGTGGTTTTACAAGTTTTATATTTAAGTGCGCATGCTTGGCGCCAAATTCCCAAACTACCGTATAGCCGGTTTTTTTGGCGGGACACAAATTTGGCGGATTTGGGCCTACAAGGTATACCATTAATGTTGGCGGATATAATTTTGGTAAATCCTTTACCATTCATTAAAAATCTCTTGTCAGTTTATTTTTAATAGCTGAGAAGTTAATGCACTTGAGGAAAAATCCTATATCACCATTACAAGGTGGTAAAATTTAAACATCGCCCTGGTTTCACTGTCTCACTTCAATATTTTCAAAAGAAATAACTAAATAGTACTTAATATATGCATGAAGAAAGTATACCGTATTAACAATCAATTTTAATTTTATTGTTAATGAAGAAACCGTTAATCAGACAATTATCTGCACCTGAGTCGATAATGAATCACATGTCTCCTAAAAAAACACAAGCTAACACCCCTGTCACTGGGGCTAATTGCACACATGAATAGGGAAAAGTGATATGGTGTTTAAAAACAATTAACTTCTAATTTATAGTAATGTTTAGCTTTTATTTGTTTACATTAGTTTTGTATTGATTTTTAGTAAATGTACATTCGGTCTGTAACACTGTGTGCATGTAACAATAATTTTGTCCCTTTTTATCATGCTCACAGACTTTAAAAAATATATGAAAAAAAATCTATAAAAACTACATGTTTGTCAATAAAAGCTGTATAGAAAGTACTTAAATTTGGCGATTTTAATTTTGGTGAATTTTCAAAAATCGCCAAAATAGGCCAAATTATATCCCCGCCAAAAAACCCAGCTATACGGTAATTCACTTTACCCCCAGACAGCCGAGAGAAAGGAAGAGTCTATCTCCTTCTCCATATCATATCATCTATTTTATAATAGTGATATAAAACAACTGTCATTTCGGTAAGTTCGTTTACCGCAGTTGCTAAAGTTATCCGTTGAAATAATTGTTTAAAACATAAATTAATCATATTCAAACATCTTAAAATATATTTAATGCGTGAATCTAAGTTGTATGAGTGTGTATTTTATTATATTCATTTCTGTAATAATTATTGTTACAGATCACCATAATTCTATAGATTGAAAAAATATAATATATTCCAAGAACCCAACAGCTGAGTTGTTCATTAATTCGACAACGATCTTAATTGCGGCTGTGACAATGGCGCCCACGCTGTGTTTTCAATATGAATGGTGATTCGAATTTATATCGTGGAGAAATCATTCATCTCTTTTATTCATTCTTGTCCATCATGTGTTTTCATCATTATTTCCATTGTCAGCTGATTTGTTGTGAGTATTGTGAGCTCTATTAATCAAACTCCGGCGACAGAAGTTAGCCGTAAAACCCGGTGTTTTCCTTATTTGCATAATTGTGACGTCACCGTCGTGCTAGCACTAGCACTAGCACTGCAAGAACAGATTTGGTGGAACATGAAATAAAGTTGTTCGACGATACTTCTTTTAAAGAACCATATAGGAGAATACCTCCTGGTATGTTTGAAGAAGTAAGGCAGCATTTAAAAGAAATGTTACAAACAGACGCAATAAGGGAATCTAAAAGTCCCTATTGTTCTAATGTTGTCCTTGCCAAAAAGTTTGATGGTTCACTGAGGTTTTGCATAGATTTAAGAAAGTTAAATAACAAAACCATCAAAGACGCATACAACCTTCCTAGAGTTGATGAAACTATTGATACACTCTTAGGTAGCAAATACTTTACTAAATTAGATCATAGATCAGGTTACTGGCAAGTGGAAATAACATAAAACAACATTTTCATTTGGCCCATTAGGGTTTAATGAATGTAATCGTATGGCTTTTGGTCTAACATATGCTCCAGCCACATTTCGGAGATTGATGGAAAATTGCATGGGAGAAATGAATCTTAAACAGTGTTTGATATTTTTTGATAATATTCTTGTGTTTTCTTCTACATTTGAAGAACATTTAGAGAGATTAGAAGGTGTGTTTGAGAGGCTTGAAAGACATAATTTGAAATTGAAACCATCAAAGTGTTAATTTTTTATATCAGAGGTTAAAGATTTAGGACATGTAGTATCAGAAAAAGGAATTCAGACAGACCCTGACAAGATTGCATCTCTAAAAACATGGCCAGTACCAACAGATATTAAATCATTACGATCTTTTCTAGGATTTACCGAAGGTTTGTCAAAAATTATGCCAAATTGCTCAGACCCCTAAATGATTTGTAAGGACATCCTACCAATAAGAAATCAAAAGCATCTAAGCGGAAGAAGACTCCATGGGTATGGGGTAAGACAGAACAACATGCATTTGATTCCCTGATAATCAAATTATCATCGCCAATCTTAGCCTTTGCAGACTTTTCAAAACCTTTTATTGTAAATATTGATGCTTCAAAGGAAGATCTTGGGGCAGTTTTATATCAAAATCAGGGAGGTCTAGATCGAGTAATCGCTTATGCCAGTAGAGGACTGCGATCAAGTGAGTGCAACTATCCTGCTCACAAATTAGAATTTTTATGTTTAAAATGGGCATTATGTGACAAATTCCATGACTATTTGTATGGCAATACATTTGAAGTGTTCACAGATCTAGATAATAACCCATTAACATATGTAACAACCACAGCTAAGTTAGATGCAATGTAGCACAGGTGGTTGGCATCTCTATCTTATTACAATTTTAAACTTAATTATAAAACTGGCAAATTCAATAGAGATGCCGATGGATTAGACCTGCAGAGATCTTCCCAAATGTTATTTAGGTATTAACATCAGCAGTATTAGTAGAAAAAGATGAACTTCATTTGTCTGAAAGTATTGTTTTATCAGAAAATGCTACACTTGAACACACAAGTGAGGATAAAGAAATGCAAGAATTTAATAGTATTGATTGGGCTCTTGAACAACGAAAAGATGCAGCTATCAACAGAGTTACCGAAATTTTAGAAACAGGATTTAAACCCTCTAGTAAAGAATTAAAGTGTGAACACAAAGACGTAAGAGAATACTTGAGGGAATGGAAAAATTTTGAAATATGCAAAAATGTTTTGTTTCATCATACAATCTTAGATGGTAAAAGCATACGACAAATTGTATTACCATTACGTTATAGAAACTTTGCATTTCAAGGTATCCATATTGATGCTGGTCAACAAGGGAGAGATAAAACATTATGGTTGGCTAAGCAAAGATTTTTTTGGAATGGAATGGAAAGAGAAATCAAGGAAAGAGTAGAAACTTGTGGTAGATGTATCCGTAGAAAGACAGCAGAAAATCCTAGAGCTAATCTTGTAAATATCGAAAGCACAAAACCCTTAGAAATACTGTGTATTGACTTTCCAACTTTAGAGAAGTCAAAAGGAGGTTTTAAGAATGTTTTAGTTATAACTGATCATTTTACCAAATATGCAATGGCAGTACCAACTAAAAACCAACTAGAAAAAACAACAGCTAAAGCTCTGTTTGATAATTTTATTTGTCATTATAGTTTTCCTGAAATACTACATTCGGACAAGGGGAGAAATTTCGAAAGTAAGGTAATTAAAGAACTTTGTGAAATAAGTGGCATCAGTAAAAGCAGAACACCTTATCATCCAATGGGTAATGGTCTTGTTGAGAGATTCAACCAAACACTGATTAAAATGCTAGGCACATTGGAAAATTACAAAAAGGAAGATTGGAAATCTTACATACTTCCTTTAGTGCATGCCTACAATGCTGCAAAACAAGAGACAACAGGCTTTACTCCACATTATTTAATGTTTGGTTGTCATCCAAAGTTGGCTATAGATGCATTTTTAAATTTGGACAATTCAGAAGTATCAGGAAAACCTATCATTCATTTGAATTATGCTAAAAAACTTAAGAAAAGGTTACAATTTGCTTATAAAGTTGCAAGATCCAATATTGAAAAAAATAGTTTAAGACACAAAGCGCTACTAAGTCATAAAAGTACTGACATTCCCATTTTTTACTGATAAACTTAGACATTTACTGACAATGTGCTGACATTACTGATAAACTTAGAAAAGTACTGACGTTTTTACTGACGGTACTGAGAAACTTAGAAAAGTACTGACAAACTTAGACAGTACTGATAAACTTAGAGAAGTACTGACACTTTTTACTGACGGTACTGAAAAACTTAGAGAAGTACTGACAAGTACTGATAAGTACTGACACCATTGTTCTTACTAGCGCTTTAAAGGTGTGAAATTGTATTAAATAATGTATTTTTAATCATAATAAAGAGTTAAACGATTATTTTATACACTTATTAATAACATTTTACTTGAATGAAAATGTCAATTTTATTAATATGTTATTTTATAAGTGAAGGAAAAATTGAGCCTTGTTTTTAAAAAAAAAAAAGAAACTGGCGGATTTTATAATTCTTATGTTGTTAGCTTGAGTTCTGATAATTATTAAGAAACGAAAAGTCAGTAAAAAAATTGACACTCTTGAGCTGAACATCTAGTTTATTATTTATTAGCATTCAATCTACCCGTATTACCCATGCACGGATTTACGGGGGATCTGGACCCCCCCCCCCCAACTTTTGCACCCTCCATGGAAAAATCTAATTTCTTAAATTTGCATAAATAATAAATATTGCTCAGACCACCCCCCCCCCCCCCCGGGAAAACGTAAACAACATGATTTTGGGATCCGCGCATTTTACATTGTAAATTAATGCGCTGTTGTTTCCGTATACTTATGATCGCGGTAAGCTTGAAGCGCTTGGGACAGAGGTCGAACGTTTTTGATATATTCGATCAGTGCCTACTATCTATTCAAGATATATTACTATAGTCAGGTACTCTTAACACAATTGCGCTGAAAAATATAGTTCTGTTCATGATCAGCAGATACAACATTACAATAAATGTTTAGAATATCGATGTATATGTAATACGTGGAAGAAAACAAAATTAACGTAAAATTATTTTGAAAAAACACTCCACCCCAAGAAATGTAAATGCGAGGTATTCATATTCCTACGCTAGCTGCCTCCTCAGTCTTTTTCACGAAAATATAGGTCATTCTTCGATTGACAATTTTTTCACTAATGAATATAATTGCTTATATTATTACAATAATTATATTACTTTCATGATTATTGTTCGTTAGTTATCACACAATGTCTTTTAATTATTTGTTGTGTACATGAGTGTGTGTTATTTCTTTTCTTTTCTTTTATACGACGGAATGGTTACGCACACCTGCACCATAGGCCTATTTCTGATCGCACTCGTGTAGAGTCTGTTTAAGCACAGATGTGTGTATGTTTGCTAATGACGCGGGTGGCAGTATTTAATACGGACATGAAGAACTAAATATACGCCATTTTTTTAACAAGTTCAGTGATTTTAACTTAGAGATCGGCTGAGCACAGTGAAAATTCAAGTAATTTAAAAGCCGAATATCTTGGATATGGGGTGACCCATATCTATTCTTGTTATCAGTTATTTTGTCTTTGTGATGTAATATCAATCTAGAAATGAACCCTATCCATCTACATTAAGAGCTTGAAGAAACTAGATTTTATCTAAACATCTGACTCTGTCACGTTGACGCAAATCAAGTTAGACGTGTATACTGATAAACTTCATATTTATCTTATTACATGTATTTAACAAATGACCGTGTTTTGTAATTTGTAAGATAAACGAAAAGTGGAGAATCCATGCAGCCTGCCTGAGTTATTTATAATAGCGCATAAGAACACAACATAATTAACAGATGCAGATAATCACACACCGATCGAAATGATCACCTACATGTATATTTTTAGAATTTAGCTTGGTGTAATGACGCATAGAATAACAGTCTAAATGAAATGTCTGTTGGTTCTATTTAGCAGGAAGTAGATTAGTTAATATCTAAATCATGTAAATCGCAATCAATGATAGCCATTGTTTTTTTACTTAATAAATAGAGAGAGAGAGAGATAAGGTGTGTGTGTTGATTTTTTCGGAAGGGGGGATAAGTCCGGTTTTATGACATTTCACAGTGTTCATTGTCCTGTTCAGAAATTCATATGCATTATTGTACAGAATTGTCTTCACACATGTACATATAAAGCAATGATACAGTTCATAAATGATTTAATGCAGGTATACAAATGCCGCTAACGTAAATACACACATGCATGATTTTTAAAACAATGTTTCGGGTTTAAAATTAGAACAAATATCATACGTTTATTTTAATTTTATTGGAAAAATGAAAAATATTAGAGAGCAATTAAGTTTTATTTATAACACTGTGACAAATGATGTTCCGAATTTAAAACTCCTCCTTTTCATGTTTGAAATTTTTATAACTGATAAATCAAAATTTTCAAATTCTTTTTTCTTTACTTAACAACTGGGAAAAAACTATTAAGGGGTGTTAAAACAACATATAATTGCATTATTGTTTAGCAGTACCGATCAATCAGATCTTAGGACGTGTGTGTATATACAAGTACACATGTGTCTGTCACCTCATTGTTCCCAATCTCGCTACCATGCACTGCAAATTGTCAAGAAGGGATGTGTACATTAGCTATTATATAATCACTTACTGGCCATTCAAATCTTAGGACGTGTGTGTATATACATATGTACAAGTACACGTGTGTCTGTCACCTCATTGTTCCAAATCTCGCTACCGTGCACTGCAAATTGTCAAGAAGGGCTGTGTACAGTAGCTATTAAATAACCACTGACCGAGTGAAAAAAAAAAATCTCAACATCCTCTCCTTTGAAAATTTTAACTTCAATCAACCAGTTGTTAAACATGTGTTTTTAGGTTATTTGGTCAATTGATCTGGTGTAAAATAAAACATTGATGGAAACATGTAAAAAAATAAATTGATCGCTCCAAGTTAATCTAAATAATTATACATGATTGTAATTTATGAAAATTAATTAGGTTTGCATGTACACTTATTGAGAAATCAATTACCGGGTAAACTATTGGTAACTTAATTCAAAATCAATGCAAACTCTCTCTCTCTCTCTCTCTCTCTCTCTCTCTCTCTCTCTCTCTCTGTGTCTATATAAACTCTTACATGTATAGAAAACAATAGTACTACATTTAAACATTTACATGTATGTCATGTATGTTCTTACCGGGCCGCGGAATAATAAAGAATTAGTAATGAAATTAGGATTGCATGTTAACTTATTAGGAAATAAATTCCCGGGTAAATTATTAGTAAATTTAATTCAAAACCAATGCAAACTCTCTCTCTCTCTCCTTCTCGCTCTCTCTCCTCTCTCTCTCTCTCTCTCTCTCTCTCTCTCTC